>CM034046.1:12727404-12865366 GCA_019804595.1 Bruguiera parviflora | reverse complement strand
GCTTTTAAAGAATGTCTAAACTTGTTCTGGTGGGTTTTGAGTTGAAATAAGATCCTTGAACCGGACCTTGATTGCTTACATTTATGATTATTATTTTTTTTGTTAAAATTGAAATTTTCAGTAAATATTTATTATTATATTTTGTGGAAATTTACGTACCTGAACTTCCCTTTTTTTTTTTTTTTCTTTTACTGCTGAAGTGTGGCAGACTAAAGCTTTTACTGCCGAAGCCCTTTAACATTTCAAAACCAATGCCCACGGGCCGCCGAACGTTCTCAAAACAACTCACGATCCCATCTTTTGTTTGTATACGAATGAGCCGCAGAAGGGTATTATACTTTCATTTATAAATCAAATTGTCAACAAATCTTATTCTTACTTTCGTTCTATGATTTAAAAAAAAAAAAAAACCACAATAGGAGTGGAGGGGGAAAAAAATCCAAAATAGGATTCATCCACCTACATCAATGTCAAAGTTTGTCTTTTTTTTTTTTCTTTCTTCCTGAATTCATTAATATAATATTATTTTGGGACGATAAAATTTTCAGTTAAAATAAGTATCATGGTGTCTTTTTTATTATTTTTTTGGGTAAAATATTTTTCACAAACAAATTATTTTCAATCAAGTAAACCACCTTAACTTCATCTAAAAAATTATCCTAACTAGTAAGGGAGTACGAGATGTAAGCATGGTGCATTCAAGCCGTGCAACAATTTTTCTTTCGTTTTTTTTTTTTTTCACTGCTACAGGGTAGTTGAACATATAATTTGAAGCTTTGTTGAAGGCTAGACAAGCATTGAGGGATTTATGTGATGGACAAGGGGCTGCCTAGTCCACCACAACTCTACGAGTTTTTGTCTCTTTTTTTTCAAACACAGTAAGATTCAATGGTTAACTTGTCAGCTATTAGAGAAGAAGAAAGTGACGAGTCCAAAAGTACCCCCAAGAGCGCAAGCATCCCAAATCTCACATATTGTGAGAGTTTTGAGAAGATTCGAACTCTCGTTCTTTCCTAAAATTACAAAAGCCTCGTAACACTCAGATTAGGCTGGGTGGATAGTCTTTGTCTCTTGACGTAAAGGGTGAAAAAGAAAAGAGACTTGGGGTTAAAATGATACGTCGAGCCTCTAACACCGCGGAGGGGACATTGATTTGAGTTGGGTATGGACAGCGAGTCCGAAGCTCCACCACGCGACTGTCCAAAAATATTTAACTCACGAGTCGCAGCACAACAACAGTTCTCATAAAGTCCTTGAGCTAATGATAAGAGGCACAACAATCACAAATGGTCAAATGCGTAGGACAGGCTTATCCTTGCAATTTCTCCTTTTCCGTTGGAGACCTTCTGAGATGATCTGTTATACCTAAATTTTCTTGACATAAGAAATTAAGTACCCAAATCTTTTGTAGCTTAAGTAACGGTTTGATTTCCCTGTTCTTTGTGGAAAATCATACGCCACGGAAATGAAGGCAGAGCCATTAATAATTGAAAGCCGAGAGTTGCTAAAATGGTTGGTACCTTTAATACATCAGGCGTGACACAGGTCGCATGCCCCATCGACAACATGTCACATGGGGGAGGGAGAGTGGTCCCCAGAGGAGGCTTCATTCTAAGATGCCCGTTTGACCGGCCAGAGGCCACACTTATTGGCAGAAACTTGGCTGTGGCATGTATCATGGAGGGATGGAAGCAAAGCTTCCGGTTGTAGGAAATGGCCTTAGCTGCAGGTGCACGCGTGCAGCGGTGCAGCCATGGAAAATGGGTGTAGAACTTTGGTCTTGCTGGTGTCCAACCCGTTCGTGTATACTACCCCTATCTATGTTTAATTGAACTGCGAGTAGTCTCAAAACTAACTAAATTACAGGAATCCCCAAGTACCTGTTAATCAACTGTCATTAAATTGCAGACGTGGATACCATATTCAAGAATGAGAAGCTGGAGGAGTATCTCATCTAAACACATCAGGAGGTTTTGAAACAAAATCAATGCATCAACCATGCAGTTAAAATATAAAACCTGAGACTAAAACAAGGCAGTCTTCAAATTGATAGGTAATGACCAGCGCTAGATTCTTTGATATGGCATTTCCCAGAGTCCACGAAGGATACACATGAAACTCTTGAATCTGAAAATATAGGCAGTGAAGAACTGAAGAAAATGCTGTAAACATTAACAACATTATATCTTCGAAATCACTTGCTTCAGTCTTTATCTCCGTATGAAATATAGGGGGCATTAGTTTTTCCACGAAACCTGCCAGAATTTTGATCAGCAGCAACTCAATCAAGTAAATTCAGATCCCCGCAATTTCTCCAGAGGAAACAAACCTTTACATCTACTAGACACAAGAAAACTATGCAGTCACAGATGCCCACATCTCAGAAGTCAGAGATAATCCTCAATTGATGCTTCCAAATTGCTAAGGAAAACAAGTAGACTAGTGAGGATGCTCACTAATTTCAGCATTCCTTCTGGTTTTTACATTCACCAAGAAAGATCATTCAACGGAAGCTTAACACCGAGCCTTTCCACTCCCAAGGGTGAGTTCAAGGTCATCCCCACCAATCTCATGTATCCTCTCGCCCTCCCATGGCTTTACCCTTCCATTCTCAAACTCAAACTCTGAGCCTCTTCCCCTCTCCACTGCTGCTGCTGCTGCCCAGCCTGGTCCTCCATGCCCATCAAGTCCATCCTGAAAACCACCCTGCTGAGCTACTGGTTTGATGAGATTAAAGGTAGGCGAAGGAGGAGCCACTTGGGGCGCCGGTGCCTGGAAACTCACCCATCTGCCAGATTCCACAGTGTCATCAGATTCATCACATTCTGGTATTGTAGCAGGTGCAAGATGATGGCGACGTGTAGGGCTAGAAGGGGCAGAGACAGCGAAAAAGGGGAGCTGAAAGGAGTTTAGGGAGCCATTTGAAAGTGATTCCCAATCAGATTTTGGCTTTGAACTTCTAGTAGGAGAAGAAAGAGGTGGGGTTACAGGAGCACTATTAGATATTCTTAGAGGGGGGAGATTTGCAGGGATTGAAGCTATGTTACGGAGAAAGGGGAGGAGATAAGTGGAAGGGTTTCCATCGAATCTCGAGGGGCTTGGGAATGAGGAGGATGAGGGACTAGCATGGTAGGAAGGTACGGGACTAGTGAAATTTGACGATTGTGGGCTTGGCTGCAGAGAAGAGCAGGCACTGATATTTGCTGGAGTGCCTCCAATCTCAGTCGGAAGTGGCTTGCAACCCTGTCAGAGAAAGATCAAGAATTGGAGACACGAGGCTCATTGAAATGGATATTGTAGCAAAAAATCTCAAGCTTAATTACGTGACTAGCAATACCCCAAAAATGGCTAGACAGATGTCTACTAAGGAGCACAAGGAGGCAAGAGAAACAAACCTACAAAAATACAATACAGATGTAACCAAAGAAACAAGAGCTGCTCGAAACAGAAAACAACTGCCAGACACTTGCCATTTTTCTTTTTCAATACCTTACAACACCAAACCCCACAAAAAATGATACAAAACATACTTCGCTGTAAATAAAAAGCAAGCTCAAAATGAATCGAATCAGAAGAAATGAGACCCAAAAGTTACCGTGCAGGGACAAATGAAAGCCAAATAAACCAAAGAAGTCAATAGAATCCTTCTCATGTAAAATTAAACCAAATCAAAACTTAAAAAATGAAAAAAAAAAAAATCGACCCATTAAAGCAGATCTATAAACCAGACCAGATTTTGCTCAGATCATATATATGTATATATATATATATTGAGGAACTTCAATGAAGAAAAGAAAAAGGGCACAAAATTAAAGCAGACAAAAGAAGGAAATGAAACCAAACCTTGCGATAAGTGGTGCCATCTTCTTCGACGATCCAGCCAGCCTCGGCACAGAGAGCTTTCAAGACCTCGTTATTGTCGCAGTGCTTGGGGAGCTTATAGTTCCCTTGAGCTCTAAGCCCCGAATATATCTTTGCAGCTATAGCTCTTCTCCTTCTTTCCCTCCTCTTGTTATTCTCTCTCTCCTTCCACGTCGGCGTCCTTCCCGAGGGTCCACCGCCGGTCATTTTCCGGCAACGCCCCTTCCCTCCCTCTCTCTCTCTCTCTCTCTCTCTCTCTCTCTCTCTCTGTGAATGTTCTGTTTTTGTGTTTTCTGGCTCTCAAAGACTGTTTTGTGTGTGGGGGGGATGTGTGTGACTTCTTCAGCCTCTTTATCACGAGATCAGTGCTCTCTTCGTTGAAGTTTTGTTAAAAAAGTGCTGCTCTTTCCTCTTAGATTCCTCTCTCTCTCTCTCTCTCTCTCTCACAACCCTCTCTCACGACGCTGTCTTGTAAGAAGGATAGGTCTATTTTGTGCCTTTCTTATCGTTCCCACCATCATTAAAGAATGTGAAAAGAAGGGGCAAATCATGCGAGAGACATGGCTACCGCGATGCTATGCAACAGAAATGCAAAGTGCCAATCGGTGTTAGCCAAATGTCCATTTAATCAGCATAATAATAATAATAATAATAATAATAATAATGTAGTGAATTTAACATATTTTACTTATCCATCAATTGTAACGAGATGTTGTTGGTTGTATATTTTTTATTTTTTTAATATATTATTAAATACGAACAAATTATGTGCTTAAATAATTTAATTTAGTATAGCCTAGCGCCATAGACTGCATTGTGCGATGAAACTTTAAATTTTGAAAAATATTATTACCTAATAATATATAAAGAATAACACTAAGGCATCAAGCAGGTTTTTATATATATATATATATATTTTTTTTTTGGAATTATTATATTAAGTATTATTATTTAATTTTTCTGAATTTTTTAACGCAAGCAGAAGAAAGTAGGGCCAAATTAGTTGATAGGAAAACTGCGGTGCACTGATTTACCGTTTCACTGGTGTCCTCTTCCTGCGCGGTGAATCTATGACCTCGTAAGCACTGCCTTATACGGTTGTGAATGTCAGTGCTTTCCCGGCGAAAAAGTGAGTCTTCTTTGGCCGTCTCCATTGTCACGATTGACCCAGATCTTGTGCTATAACTTTCTTGGAGAAAATTATTCCAGTAGGATTTTTGTTCAACCTTTGTGTGCATGACAATTCCTCCCGCTCTATCATTTAGAAATTTGCCCCCCCCCCACAGAGCACAGTTCAGTCAACGTTATTAACTCCGATCTCTTGCTATTTTTACCCTTGTGACCAAACAGAGCAGCTTAGCTTGTTTCTACACGCAAAATCTCCACTTACAATGGTGATGGGACCGTAACGCACGTCGATCTTCTTCATATCCAAGGGCACCTAGCGGGCGCACGATGCTCCCCAAAATGTGAACGTCCACACAGAGCATTTGCCCAGAAATGATCCGGGGCGAGAAGAGATGCTTGCTCTCTTTCCGGGATTTGGGGTAGGATCTGACGTGATGTTCAGTTTTGAACGGTACGGATTTGGACAAACAACGAGCTCGGATGAAGAAAATGAGGTAGGACCCACGGGCCCATCTCTCGCGCGATCTCCCGTCGGATCAGGGAAGAGAGAAAAAAATAATCAGGCAATTTGATTTATTTAATTATATATTTACTTTCCCGATAAAAGAGATGAAGCATGCAAAATGTTGGGCGCAAGCAAGTCACGATACTTCTGCAGTGGGGCTGGGGCCCGGGGTGGGGGGGTCCCTCTGGCCTCAGTCGGCTTTAGCCCATACGGAAATCACCAACACCCAATCAACAAATCAACACGGCAGTTGCGAGACCACACCTCTCTTTATGGGGCCCGCATTAGGTTCCGACGTCGCGATCGGACCGTCCCCCCACACGTGATTCGTCGAAGTGGTCCCCATCGGACTTTCCCCGGTTGAGCGTTATTGGATGATATATACGTTCCATTAAATTAATCATTAAATTGTTCCGTCTTTATGGTACATATCTGATTCTGTCTTCAAATTCTAGTAATTATATATTTATTTATTTATATTTATTTGTATTTATTTATTTTCTCTTTTTTTTTTGTGGCCTCCATTGTAATTAAAAAAAAAAAACCATTAAATTTTTATTATTGAAGAAACTGTCTATTCTAAGTTCAACGCGCTTTAACTTGAGTTTCAGATAATCAGATTCTTTCCAAAGAAGTTAAAAATAGGCATAAATCGCCAAAATTAATTGCATTCAAAGTAAGCAGTTGGTAGTAAAAAGAGAAATGGAAGGGGGAATACCAAGTCAATAATGGATGGCTGAACGGGCGTCGCAGTCCCGATTATTATCAATGGATAGGGCGACGTGGATATTTCAATGGCAGATATCACAGTCCCCGATCACGGTCATTTTATATTTATAATTTTTCCCTAATTATACAAAATTTATTATGCCTCACACACTTCTAAGGATATGAAAATAAAATTGTAACTTAAAAATTAATTTTTTTCCCTTCTTAAAAAGACACTCAATAGTTAATAGTCTAAAAATTTAACTTTATGGCTCAAGTCTTTAAGTTTTCAATTTTCCCAAAAGTGCGTGAAATGTATGACAAAAAAAAAAAAAAAAGAAGTGTATATCTTTGGCGTGTATCTCATTATTTAATGGATCTAACCAAATTAAACTTTTTTCCTCTATGTCATTGTTTTCTTCTTCCAAGAGAGGAAGAAATCAAACGTCTTATCGTATCTCACCTTAAAACAGGGGGAAAAGGAACAATTGAATTAGAAGGATTAGGAAGTTGTTCTTTTGATGTACAGTAATTTTATGGTTTTACCAAAGTGAATATCTTTATAATCTTTCTTTCAAATAAAGATTGTAAGGTCATGTTACATAGATTAATAGGATTTCTATAACGAATAAACGAGTAGCTCATTGAAAAAAATAAAAATAAAAAGACATATTTTTATTTTATAATAAAAAGCTATGAATTTGAATAGAAGTATTAAAAAATATATAATAATTATTTGGTTACTTTTTACTTGTTGTGTTGTTATTATTTTTTTCTCCTTTCGTCCCTATGAATTTAAACTTTTCCCCACTTTTTGATAAAAATTTGTGGATATTTTCAAAGTTAAATTCAATTAAATAGCAATACAATTAATGGGGGCTGTGGGCTCTCGCGGTATTTAATTACTAATGATCAATTTAAAAAATGATTAGATGCGGAACATTTACCTGCACGTTGCGATGGTGGGTCTACGATCCAGCCCAGCCCACAGATTTCAATGTTGCAGAGGGGGGCACGTGCGGATCCAGCTAGGCTTTCGCCGGAGTGTAGGAGGCGGCGGGGCCGAGACCAGATAGCTTAACTGGCCGAAGCCACCAAAGCCGTGGCAAAGACCTTCCCCACGTGCGGCAGTTCATGCGTGTGGGGTTCGTGGGGACCATCACTCTCGCCCTCCCGTCATTTTTGCACCCACGAATGCGTTCAAAAAGAAAGATACAGAGTTGCGCTAATAATTTTTTCTTCTAATATTTTTATTTTTTAAAAAATTAAAATTGTCCACAATAACCCGAAAAAGAAAAAAAAAAAAAAAAGAGTATCGGTGCAAACTTAATAAGGCTATGAAGTTGAGACAAATATATTTATTTTTATTCTTTTAATCCTTCCATTGGCTGGTTTCCTTCGGCACCACACAACCAGTTGGGGGGGGGGTTCCATGGAAGGTGGTGGGTGGGTCTTTTTTTATTATTATTTATTTTTTATAATAAGCAGCGTGAAATTCCCCTCGCGAACCGTTTCCCACCATAATAATTGATCCACACGGATCATTCATTATTTTAATCAAGCCCAGCTAAATCATTTGCATTGCCATGCCCAGTTGGCCACGTTCATATTTTTGTTTTATACCAAGAACCTGTCTGGAAAATTTATTCAACATTTTTAGGGTGCCCAAGACCCTAGCCAGAAGAGAGAGAGAGAGAGAGAGAGAGAGAGAGAGAGAGAACGAAGATTACGCAATCCCAAGCCTAATGACATTTTGTGAAAACATAGCTACTAGGAAAAGAAAAAGAAGGCCAAAGCGGTCTGAATCGAACGAGTCAAAGTTCACTGCTAAGAACATTTGTCCGGAGCTAGGAGCCGGGGGGCAAACGGTTTCTTATCTTTTCTAAGGGAGGCGGGGTCTCTTTCTAGACTCTTCTTGTCTGAGCAAACGAGCAAATTAAAAATCGGAGAGAGAGAGCGAGAGCTTGACCGCCCGGTGCGCAACCCAACCGGGGGGGGGGGCGGTACAGGGAGCTTTTGTTAATTGTCCGACACCTCGGGCCCATACCTCACGTGGGCTCGAAGCGTACTCGTCCCACGTGGGATGGATGGTAAGGCTTATTAAATAATGTCAATGTAACATAATTTAATCTCAATTGCCTATTACCAACTTGTGCATTAATTTTTCAAAAACTGTTAAGTGAACACGTAAATATAAAGATTTTTAATCACTCCGGCAGTAACTTTGTAGCAGTGATTCAATACGCTTATTATTATACTATTTTATATTTCAATTTTATTTCTGTCATTTATTTTTTAAATAAAAAATCATACTAGTATGTATCATTTAATTTTCATATTTATTATCATTAAAATCAAATGTGACACAATAAATAATTTCTAATTTTAATATATAAATAAGATAATTAATATATTTATAAAATATTTTTACTTATTAAAAATTATGTACATAATATTTTATATAAGATTACAAAAATTATATATATATATATATATTATCCACAAAATTGTGTCCGCGAAACTTTCCTTAATTTTTCCAATCAAACCAAGGAAGTGATTAAAGATTAATTAATTCAAAGGCATATGCTCAATATCCTCGTTAACCCTGTAAGAGCCAGGGAATCCGGAAGCAGGTTTGGCATTAGATTACTAGATTTAGGCACAACATAATTTTTTTTTTTTTTTTAATACACCCGCAGAGTTCAATTTTCTCAACCGTATTGTTGAAAACTAGAATTGAGAAAAAGGCTCCGAGGTCTAACCTGTGATTGAGCCCTAATTTTTTTTCTTTTCTTCTAAAAAAAAAAAAAACTCTCGTAGTTCAATCTTGTCGAACGTTTTGTGTAATTACATATTCATTAGTTAGGTATGGATAGTTAATACTACTATAAACCACAATCACCACTAATTGAATTAATTAAAAGACCTATTATGTTCATGAGACCTGCTTTTGACGTTGATCTTAACAAACGGACAAACTTCTAAAGCTTTCGTTGCACGAGCTCTAAGCTTCTTTATAGTGAAATATTATGCACGCAAACCCCCTTTTTTTTTTTTTTTTCTCCAAACTTTTGCAAATAAATATATGCAACGTGATATGTATATCAGCAGATCCCTAGATGACTAGATTGGGAAAAGTTATTTGGCCTCGTTTGATGGGATGCATGGTAATTAGATACGTGGATGTGATGAAAGTTTTGTAGAATAGTACTGTATGTTGAAAAGTAGAGAATTAGTTTAATGTCATTCTTCACATATTTTATAGCTATTACGTGTTCCTTTAAGAGTTACCGCATGGTCTCTCTCTCTCTCTCTCTCTCTCTCTCTCTTTCCTTTTTAGAGAATAAATATACATTTAATATGTTACAATTTGATTGGCTAGTATTACATTTGTACAATATATATATATATATATATATATATTCTAAAGCGACGGTATTTTACAAAATAAATTTATTTTGTTTTATAAACACTAGATAATATGACGCGTGATACAAGAAATTTTCCACAAAAAAAAAAAAGAAAGAAAGAAAGATATAATTTCTATCAAATGATTATAACAAATGACAAAATTCGATTAATTTGTCAAATGCATAAAATCAATCAATTTTCGTTTATAATTATGCATAAAAGGGGTTTGCCAACGTGGTAGATATGACTGCTACTGACGGCTTCATGGGACTAGACGGAAATTAAGAGCATCAATGGGTAATTTCCATGCGTCTTCCTTTGCTTTGTATCGCACTTGCTTAAGTTGATATCTTTATACCCATCTTCGTCGTCAAAAAGAAAGGTTTGAAACTTGAAACATTCTGGAGAAGAATCTTTAAATCAAAGAATTATGCAATGATTCTCATAATTCTAATGCAATTGGTCGCGATACTTTTACCAAAATCTCTTGACTTCGTGTTCTGAGTCTTAATTACCCTGTTCTCTTTTACCGATCTTTCACCCTCACTCGTAACAAAAAATAATAATTGTTTACCTCAAGTCAAGCAATTTAGGATTACTCGCGAAGAGAAATGATGCATCTACATTGAATTAGGTCCACAACAGCGCTGTGTATCTTAAAACTCGAAACGAAATGTACACAAGAAAAATAATACCCCACATTAGTCGGTCCATTTGGGTCAATTGATTGACTAATGCAGTCTTCATTTTTCCCATAACCAATTTGGAAATCTAGAATAAAATTTTCTAGAAAAGCCCAGCTCAATGGTTGGTTGGCTGGCCCAAGATGCCCTCGCGGCCCTGCTAGCCCGGACCACGAAATGTGATTTGAGATTCTTCGTGACGCTGCCACAAGCGAATGGCTGAACATCGGCATCGGATTTGGTATGATCGTTTGATTCAGCGGCCTTCTGGGAGACAAGCCAACGATGACTTCCAAGATTCAAATGCATCACCCATCCCAACAACGGCAACATCGACGACGACGACAAATGTTTCGACGAACAAATGATAAAAGAGCCTCCTACAGCATCTTCAAAACCGACCCCTCTGATCTATCCATTTGGGCATAACAATCCAAAATAATTATGTTTTATTTATTTATTTAATCCTTATAATGTAAAGTTTTAACCTCACCCGTCTTGTATAGGAAAATAGGGCTTTTACTTTGAGTGCCACTAGTGGGGACCCGTTTGGGACTTTGATGCTAGTAACACAGTAGTTGGGTTCTTGGTTTTTAGCAATTAACATTCAAATAAACAAATAAAAGTGAAATTCGGAAGTCATGAAGTTCTGATCACTGCCCTTTTCTTCCTTCTCCCATGTTTTGTGGATCAACACTTTGAACATCTGTTTCGAAATTCTCATCACTGCCATTTTGGGGTTTCTCCTCTCCTCGTTCTTATAAACATGGCTGCTATTAATGCCCTTTGTGGAGAATGTCTCCTTCCTGCTGTTTTACAAAAAGGCTCCAAAGCTTTCAGCGCTGGGCCATGAGATCTGGGGTATCTCATTTTCGTAAGGAACTTTGTCCCGAGACTATCATCAGCCCGTGCAGCGTACTCGTTTCGATCCATGATCGCTTCACAGTTCTTGAGATGGGGACTTTGGGCTGGGCCTCATCAACTGCTGCAGTGGGTGGAGAGCAGTTAAGGGCTTTGGACTGGCCATCGTGATAACGGCTCTGCAGTCCTTTGCCGATGGTTTATAGGGATGGTGCAAGAGAGGAACTGGACTTGGATTGCCCAAGTCTTGTTGGTAACTCAGGTGGTGGAGGAGGTGGTGTTTTGGCAACAATTATAGCTGGTCAATGCAATATGGGAGCGTGCATCATGTTGTCAACTTTGAACTCATTAATTGACTCTCTCGTTTTATTTTATTCATTGATCCAAGGAAAACAGCCTGCAACATCAATGGAACTGGCGAGAGTGTTGACAGGTACCGATCAATGCCTTGAGACTGCGTAGCAGCCAAGTCCTTTTCAGTTTTTAACATTTATTTGTAATTTCTACTGCACAAAATTAGATGGCCTTGATTTAACTGACATTTCCTTGCAGCGCACAAGACGAGCACTTCTGCTTTGTTTTACACATGCATGCACACGGCGATACACGAGACAACGGAGGCATTGTAGTGCACGCCTAGGCATAGAGAATTTCTGTAACACTGACTTCCATCTTTTATTGCTCATCTAACTTACACGCCCAAATGACTGCCAACCTCTAGCTTAGCCCAGTTCCAAAGGGCTAAAATTGTGGCTAGCTTTAGACAGCGTTGGTAGAGCCATGATGGTTAGTTTTGCCAGCTCCGTAGCTTGTGAAACTAAATACGCCCAAAACTTAGTAGGGACCGGGCTTGATGATGTGCTTGACAGTTAATAGGATTGGCATGTTTACTGAAGCCATGGAACAATTCAGTGAATTGGCATGGCAAATTCACAATCGAGTTTCCTCAGAATTTTGCGCTGGCCCTTAAACTTTTCTTGTTTCTCCCTTCAGAGATGCACAAAACATGAAAATCCTCAAATCAATGAAACTTGCTCGTATCCTCTCCAAGCTGAACATGAGGAAAGTGCCAGGGATAGCTGAAGCTCGGCATCCCGTGCCATCCTGTCATTTGTAGGTAAGAGAGCCCGGAACAAACTTACACAATGAAGCCATAAATGGAAGTATGCTCACATCAAGCTGATTGGTCATGATAACAGTGAAGACAGAATGTCCACACTACATAAGCAAGCAAAGAGATAAGAGTTGCAGCAACTTACAATTCTCCAAGCTATGAAAGAGTACAATTCACCCTTGTTCCACATTCAGCAATGCAAGAAGTCAACATACAATTGCATCACAGAAGGTACCATAACATACAAATTGTTTGTGCTCAGTAGCTTGATACTCCAGGAACTACTGCCCCCAGGTCCACCCAGAAAACAAAAGAGGATGACAGGAATGAAATTTGCAGACAAGTTTACAACCAAGGGCGCCAAGCATTGATAATGGATGTAAATTGGAAATTTGTGCCATCCAAGAAAGTTTACATACACCGTGGGAAAAAGTTTTGCCCCACATACCCTCCAGCCATTGCTCTTCTAACATTAGACTCAAACATCTTTGCGTTATCCCTCAACATTCCAGCAGCCTCATGGTTAAGGGGATCCTCAGAATTAGGTTCCTGCATGAAAATTTTGAGGACAGGTTTAGATAGAACAGATAATTTAAAGAGAGTGAGGTAAATGAAAATTTGCATACCCAAAGTCAACGTGTGAGAGAGAGAAAGATAGAGACGAGTGACAGACAGACTGAAAAAAAAAAAAAAAAACTCAGATAGTGTAGACAACAACAAATAATACCGTGAAAAGGTGAAATAATCCATAGATGATAGTGTTTATGTTGAGAACAGGTTTCCAATCTTCCCTCAAAATATTGAGGCATACATTTCCTTCCAAGTCAATGTTTGGATGGTAAACCTGCAAGCATAACATAAACAATTATCTAAACAGATGTAAAACATCCAATTACTATAATTTCCTAGAGAATCCACAATATGGTTAAAATAAAGGGGACTAAATAAAAGTAATCTGTTGCTCCACCTTGGTCTTGCATTTGACCTTTGGTGCTTCATGGGGATAAATGGGGGAAACTTGGAAGGTGAATACAAATGTTCCTCCTCTGCAATGCAAATTAGAAAAACATCTTGTTAAATAACTGTGTCTAAAAGAGAAATCACATGTGCCTGAGATCCTGAAAAATAGAAATTCAGTTCATAATGAAAAGACCAGTTGCCTCAAGAAAGATTTCCTTACAGGTAATATCCTTCATCTGGTCGGATTGAAACTTCAAAGTTCATGAGGTCATCCTTACCATTAGGGAATGAAATGTTGCATGATTTAGGCAGGTTCAGCTCAGATATATCTGCAAGGCACAACAAAAAGAATGACTTCATAATGGAAAAGGGGCATAGAAGTAACCCAAATGGGAACAACAACTTCTTTCAAATTAAACAGGCCACAGACAGTAGCACCCAAACCTGCTCCCGGAAAAAACAAATGGTATTTCAATAACCCAACTTCTCTTAAACCGTGGACCCAAAAATTTTTATAAAAAAAAAAAAAAACCAAAAGGACCGCGCAATCCATCTACTTAAAATTGTCTCTTCTTCTTGCAGGTTAAATTCCAGGAAGAAAACAAAACTACTGCCGTAATGGTGAATTATCTGGCTCAACATAGATTTTCAAAAAGGCCATTAACACTATAAAGAAATGCAGATAAAGTGCAATCAACGAAAGTAAGAGACAAACCCTTATGAAGACGCAATTCTCCAGCAGTTTGCTTTTTAATCGGCGGCCCTCCATTGGCATTCTCTGCAAGCTCTCTCTGCTTTTCCTTTACTTTAAACAGTCGAATCATAACTCCTACATCAAAACCAATGATCAACCAGTAAAAATTCAATCTCAAAAATGATCTCAACCAATCAATCAAAGAAGCTAAATTCAGTTCAACTCCAGACCACGAAAAATGGGTTTCTTTTCTTCTGCAGAAGACGTACAATTTCTCTGTTTATGGTAATTCACCGCCTCAAAGGGTGTATTAGAAACCGATTCAAGCAGGGTAAAAAAAAGAGAGAACATGAAAATTTTCAAAGGAGATCGTGAACTCTATCAAAACTAGACTTGATTCAACTTTTCGATTAAAATTCACACAAAACAAACAAAGCCAAATTCCAAAAACCCCCTTCTAACCCAATTGCAATTGTCAAATTCGTTGGCTCTCCTGCTGCTTTTAGCCCCTTTTTTTTATATAATTTTCTCTGATGATTAGCAGATTCATAATCGCTTATCCACCGTTGGAAGCGATCTACCAGAAACCCTAACAAAATCCCAACTTTAAATACACAATTACACCGAACAAACAATTCGGGAGAATCTCCAACTGAAAACTCAAAAAAAAAAAAAAAAAACCCAAATCAAGAAAAGCTGAATTGATGGAAACAAAAAAAAAAAGAGGTGAAAATTAGCTTAAAAAGTTAGAGAGATAAAAACGGAGGATACCTGTTAGAGGAAAATCCCAAGAGACGGAGAGAGAAAATCAAAAGGGGCTTGGGAGAAAAGAGCGATTAAAGAGCAGAATTAGAAGGCCGGGGAGGAGGGGGGTCGGGTTATAAAAGGCGATATATAACTGGAGGAAAAGCAATGACGAGCAAAGGTGGCCCCACTGATTTGCTCTTCCCAAAGCCTAACCAAGTGGGAAAAAAACAAAAACAAAAACAAAAGAGGGCTACCGTCTTCCGTCCCATGGGGCAACGGCAGATTTACATTAAATTACTGCTTTTTTTTTTTTCTCTATGGTTTTGGAATTAATAGGGCTTAAATATTGGTTCACACTAATATAATCATTTATTGTATATTTATAATTTATTAATTGTAAGTATATATTAATAAATAACTATACGTTATAATATTGTAACAAAAAATATTTTCTTATATTCAAATTTGATTTGTATTTGTGATATTTTTGATAATTTTAAATTAGACGAACAAATGAAAATAAATGTAGAATTAATAATTTATTTTGCTCACATTTGATATTGTTAAAAAAATAAATAAATAATAATTTCAACATGAGAGTAATTTATAACATGGATTATACGATTAATATAACATGCTTACGTTATCGTTAATTCAATTAATCTATCAATGTATTGTCGTGCTAGAAAAAACTATTTAAACTCTAATTAGACCAAAAAAAAAAAAAATCAAAAAACGCTGGGAGAGAGCAGGGGAGGTTCGAGGCACCGTGTGCAGAAAATTCCGCGAATGAAAGAGTTTCCTTCCTTTCTCTCAATATTAAAAAGGGTAAAAAATATATTTTTTAAAAAAATATTTTAATAATTAAACGTTTAATTTTTTTTATTTCTCTTGGATTTTAAGTTTTAATTTTATAAATGAGTATACAAATTATAAAAATAAGAAAAATTAAATTTATTATATAGTTCATTGTATAATGAATTTTTAATAAATTAAAAAAAAGTTAAAAAAAAAAAGAAAAATCCAATTATAGGAATTTGGGCCTGCGAAGGTGTCCCTCTGTTCAACAACTGGCCCAAAAGCCCGATTAACCAATCAAGTGCCAGTAAACGCTGGTCCAGAAGCCCAACTTTTCGAACGTTTTAACGAACCACAACGCAGCGTTTTGTTACGAATGCTCCAAAGAGAGGAAAGAAGAAGAGAAAAGAGAGACTGCACACAAAAAGACCGAACTCAGCTGTTGTGGTTGGGGCCGTGGTCCTCTAGACGCAGAGCCGGCCATGGCGAAACTGGGGGTTGGGATATTCATGGCGATCTCGCTCCTCCCTCTCTTCTGCCTCTCTTTCTCTCCGGAATCCCTCACCGGCCGCCGCGTCCTGGTCTTGCTCGACGATCTCTCTACCAAATCCTCCCACTCCATATTCTTCAACTCCCTCAGATCCCGCGGATTCGACCTCGACTTTAAGCTCGCCGACGATAAAAGCCTGTCGCTCCAGAGGTACGGCCAGTACTTGTACGATGGCTTAATCCTCTTCTCTCCTTCTGTCGAAAGTAAGTTCAAAGTGTGCATGAAAATGTAATTCATGTTCTTTTTTTGTTTTGTTTTGTTTTTTTTTTATTTCATTTGATTTTGTAAATTAATTTGTGATTTTTTCTGTTTGGATGCGTAGAGTTTGGAGGTGCGTTGGATTTAGGCGCCGTGCTTGACTTTGTTGACTCCGGTCACGACTTGATCATAGCCGCTGATTCTTCTGCGTCCGATTTGATCAAAAGCATTGCTACTGAATGTGGAGTTGACTTTGATGAGGTTGGTGCAAAATTTGTGAGGCATTTCGCTTTCTTTTTTTTGTTTTTCGGGAAAAAAAATCTTCTAAGATAAGCAATCTGTAATTCTGTAGGATCCGTCGGCTATGGTTATTGATCACAATAGCTACGCGGTCTCGGAGACCGAAGGCGACCATACATTGATTGCTGCAGATGATTTCATTGAATCTGATGCGATTCTTGGGAAAAATAAAATCGAAGTTAGTTTTGAATTTTGCCTTCATTTTCGTCTTTTATAGTTTTTGTACCTCAATTCCCAGTTTTTGAATGCTTGTGATTTTGTAGGCTCCCGTCCTTTTTGAGGGGATTGGACATTCTCTAAATGCAGGCAGTAGCTTGGTAAGGTCAAATGCAAACATGGTTGATTACTTTATTTGGTTCTTAATGTAGTAGCCCAATAACTTTCAAGTTGAAAGCATGCAAACAAGTTTGGTTAGGATGGGTTTTTCCCCTTGCGGTTTGTGTTTATTGTTTCTTGCTTGCTGCATATGCGCTGTATTGTATAGGTAGTGAGGGTCCTTTCAGCTTCTCCATCAGCATATTCTGCTAACCCAAGTTCCAAGCTGTCAAATCCTCCATCACTCACTGGGCCTGCCCTCTCACTGGTTTCAGTCATGCAGGTGATGGTGCTTTTATTCCCAGAAACTCTCTGCCCCTCCCCCACCCCCCCCCAACAAAAAAAAGGCAAATGTGTTAACAAAGGCCCTTACTTACTTAGGAGCAATGACTAGTATGGTTAATATCACATAAAATTGTTTCATTTGCTTTTTTTATTTTTTTTGTCAAATAGTTGTAGCAGCTATAAAGGGTACATTGCACATGTCAAGGCAAATGATTTCTTTTGTAATTTACTAGCCACCCACATTCGTAATGAAGATTTATATGGCTGACAAGTAAGAAAGTTAATTTGCTATAATACATTGATATCTGGTTCAATATGTTTATAACAAGGGTGTCCAAATGCACAAAGTTTCCACACCGTGGGATCTTGGAATGGGTAAGATGCACACAACTTTACCTTTGTTTCCATAGAGAGGTTGTTTCCTTTACTCGAATCTTATGACTTCTAGGTCATAATGGATTAATTTTACCATTACGCTAAGGCTTTCCCTTCGATTAGGTTCAATGTGTTTAGTTACAAATAATTATCTGTTGGGTTTGTAGTTGATGATTCTCTTCTCATTGAAATATTAAGCATCACTTATTGGCTAACATAGTTATTGTATGTCCTTGTTGATTCTCATCTATTGCACTTTGCAGCCAGTTTGGGCTTTCGTATAAAGTTTTTTGGCAGAAACTTCTAACAAGTTCTATATAGTGCAGGCTCGGAACAATGCTCGGATTATGATTTCGGGCTCTTTAGCCATGTTTGGAAATCGGTACACGACCATGTTTTGATTTAAGCTCAATGTTTCATCAGTAATGTGCTTACTCATGCATTAAAGAAATGTCTTGTTTCATGTTATATAGATTTTTCAGATCAGGTGTGCAGAAAGCTGGGAACCCAGCAAAGTAAGTGGAGCTCCTTTGTTTCTCCAGTTCTAATACAACATGTGTACAACTTATTTTCTTTTATATTTACCATGGAAATATTTATGTATTCCACATATACACCTAGTTCTTATATGCAACAATAACAATAACAAAATCTTAATTTCAAATTTAATTGGAGTTGTTTATGTTAGTCTTTTCTCACTATTCCGATTTATTATGAACTAACTTTGAATTAGTTTTATATGATTATGTATGTTTTTTGCCCCCACTAAAATAAATTTCTGGCTCTGCCATTGTGCTTCACCCTTTTTATGTGCACATGGAAGGTACATACTGCATTGGACCCTTATTTCTGTTGTGCAATTTTCATTAATTACACCCAGATATCTCATTCATGTTTCTCTCTGTGCCTGCTGGTATTTCTGCTTGTTAACAACAGATGGATGAAACTCACATTGTTTATGCTATTGTGATTAGCAGATATAAGAAGTCTGGTAATGAGCAGTTTGTGACTGAGCTTAGCAAATGGGTATTCCACGAAAGAGGTCATTTGAAGGTTAGGCAATTTTCTTGACATTAATTATTATAAGCCTGAAACTGTAGAACATTTGGCATTGCAAATAATAGAGTCCACATGGAAGCTGTAATTATTGTTAGCATGCTTGCTTTGGCCCTTAAGCTGATCCTTCTCTTGAGTATATGCTGCCGCCTTTTCATCTGCTGCATAGTATTAAGCCTTCTCTCCTCCCTCCAGGCTGTTAATGTCAGTCACCAAAAAGTTGGTGAAACAGATGAACCTGCTGTGTACAGAATCAAAGATGATCTGGTACTGCCTCCTTCCATTTTGGCATGGTTGGATATATTTTTGCTGTATTGTTAGGCAGATTTACAGATAAAGCTTGATATGGTTGCAGGAATTCTCTGTTGAGATATACGAATGGTCTGGCAAGAGGTGGGAGCCATATGTGGCTGATAATGTTCAGGTCCAGTTCTACATGATGAGTCCTTACGTATTGAAAACCCTATTGACGGACCAGAAGGTATTTTTATCGGGTCCCTTTTTCCCCCACATTCCTGCTCATAAGAATGTCTGATCATTTGTAAACCTGACTTTCAGGGTCTATATCATACATCATTCAAGGTTCCTGATGTTTATGGGGTTTTCCAGTTTAAGATTGAGTACCACAAGCTTGGTTACGCCAGTTTGTCTCTTTCCAAACAGGTAAGCTACTTCGATACCAATATTCCTCCCCCATTAATCTCTTAGCATCTTCTGTGCTCGATCATTCTGCATTGTTTAAATCTGATCGTGATCACAGATTTTAGATTTGACTTTGAACTGCTCTTGCTAAGAAAATAGTATGTTTAGAAATTAAGCAGATCAACCAACCTGAGAGAGGGTCCAGAAAATGAAATATGAGGAACCAGTCCAGTGGACTATGTTCCCACTTGGCCACTTGATATCTGATAGATAATATTGTTCCAACTAGGTAAGTGTAACATACTGCTGTGATGGGTGATGTTCCGTATAAGTCTGAAAAGAAATTTTGAGTAAATGGATCATGTGAAGCACGAAGATTCACAACTAGGTAAGAATATGATGTTGAACTCAAAGTCAGCGTGTAATGGAAATTATGAAATATGTTCTTGTACAGTTTGTCAATTTACACACAACAGAGATTAACAGAGTTGTCACTATAGTACGCTGAATAGCCGAGCATTTTATATCAATTAAAAGCAATGGAAATAATGAACTGCAGATTCCAGTGCGGCCCTTCAGACACAATGAATATGAGAGGTTTATAACGACTGCTTTTCCCTATTACGGGGCTTCATTTGCTACGGTACTCTCATTTTTTCACCAAAGCTGCATGGTTATTGTTTTTGATCTGTATGAGCACAATAAGCATTTACTCCACTTGATTGCAGATGGCTGGGTTCTTCATCTTTAGCTTCATATACTTATACCACAAGTGAAGCCTGCTGGCAGCAAAGAGCATTGCATTGACATCAGGACAAATTTTCCCCACTTTTAGGAAAAACTTTAAACAACTTCCATGGTTTTCCTCATCTCAGTCGGAGATTTGGGATCTTTAGAGGGAAAATTTTTGCACATGTAACGATGATTCGAGTTTAAACCATACAATGATTTTGAAAGCCGTAAGCCAACAGCTTGGTAACCCAGCAACAATGACTATGGTCCAGAAAAGCGCTGTAACAATGTCTCTCTTGTGAACTGGAAAAATAAAATCAGGCCCTTTTGTGTTTTTCGAGCTAGTCGCGGACATTTTCTTTTTTGTGTCATTATATATATTGTAGTTTCCGATTTGTTGTTTCTTTCGTTAGTACGTTCATGTATTTTCTGGTGTCAGCATACACGTTTTACGTCTTGCTGCGGGGCCTTGTTGCTAGGGGTATAAGCAATTTGGTTTGGATCGGTTTTATGCTCGTATCCAAATTAAATCATTAATAGTGGTTTGAATAATTTGAAAACTGCAACCAACCCGTAGATGATAAAATTCTAGTCAGACATTTATTAGTGATTAGTCGGCTCGACTGTTCGAGTATAGCTAATTAAAATTAATTATTGAAGTTACGAAATTATAATAATACTTGATGCGCAATATGTAATATATGATATTAATTAATAACTATAGTTACGATAACCTAGGAAGTAGTATGCAAACAGTAAAGGCGGTGGATTGTAGTGGCCAAATTGTGTAAGGTGCCTCTTAACAACTTCAGGACGCATCAACCCCGGTTTCCTGGAAAATACAATCTGTATCTTATTCTAACCAAACAATTCAGTTGATTTGGGTTTGGGTTGTATTGGATTATTAGGGTCGAGCAGATTCGGCAATTTGAGGATATACGTGAGGAGTATTGGTAAAGACTTAACTCAATGATGGTTTACTGGATATTAATTAATTTGATGATGATTGACTCGTTAATCGGTAATTGTCGATTAAATAACGTTTAACTCAATAATATCTAACTGATCAATAATGTATAATTTAAAACTATGTGATATAGTAACGATTAATTTGATAATATTTCAGTCAGTAATATTTTACTCCGGAATGTTTGTTTGATCCGGTAATAACTAAACGGATAATAACTGATTTGACAACCGCCGACTCTCTCTCCGATGAGTGATCCAACTTCTCTTGAATAAAATAGAAAATTAATTAACATAAATTTAGTCCACCCGAGGGCCGTATGTATATTTCAATCAAGTATCACCGCGGTCCATTGATGCGGCGAGTCAACCCAACATCAATGCATCTTCAAAAAGAGCAGAGTAGTCATCGCGGCGGCGGGACCGCGAGGAAATCATCTTCCTACTCAGAGTCCGTTCGGACCCCACATAAGGCACAACGTTTGCCTTTTTTCTTTAGCATCTTGGGACTTTGTCTTAAGCCAGACGGTGTGGTAGAAAGTTCAACGACACGGCGTTTGTTCGATTAACGAAGCTGTGTCTAAATCATTGCTTCCTACTTTCTTTCCCATTTCTGCACATTTTCTCTCTCTTTTCCACCATCCCCTGCATTCTTCTTACAAGTCACTGGCTTTCACCATTTCTATACGTAGAAAATTCCTCTGGTGTCTGTGTCTTTCGTGATACCTTCCCTCTTCTTTGGACTTTGGGGTTACATGTAGGTGCCTGCTTTTGGGCTTCACAGGAACTCTCGGATACAATTTTCAGAATCTTGGAGCTCATCTGCTACAGTGGCTAATCTAATCTGTAAGCTTATTCATGCAAGAATTAATGTGCTTCTGAATTTTTAGGATTTCCCATTTCACCTGCTTTAGATCTTGGTGTTTACATAAGAAGAAGTTTTTGAATGTGGGTCTCTTCAGTTATTCCTCAAAATATTTTTGAATCAATTTTTTCACTACCTTGTATCTTATTGTTTGGGATTGTGCCATCTGGTTCCACCGTGATCGTGGGGTTTTAGATTCGAATTCGGTTATTTAGGGATCTACTTTCTTGTGAACTTAAAAGGATCGCATCTTTTGTATCAGCTGAATCGCAGATACTACAAGCTGACATAGTGAATTGTCGATAGCGAAGTTTAGCTGCAGAATATTTGCGAGGCTTTCTAAATTTCTGCTCAACTTGTAAGTAGATAAGATGGGAGGGCAATCTAGCAAAAAGAGAGGTGGTGATTCTCCCTCGCCATCCGTCAGAATCGATGCCAATTCCCATTTCACAGCCGATTTGACCTCATATGAGGCTGCTTGTGCGAATGATCCAGACCTGCAATCCTTTGATAAAGCGCTCCATGAAAGGACCAGTCGTGTCATTGGCACTCTTGTCACTGGCGTTAATGTCAGATCACTATCTATTGACTCACTCAAAGAGTTCACTAATTGTCTTCTTGAAATGAACCAAGAAGTGGTCCATGTCATACTAGAATGCAGGGAAGATATATGGAAAAATCAGGAATTATTTGCTTTGGTCAAGGAATATCTGGAAAATAGCATCAAGACCATGGATTTCTGTACTGCCCTTTCCAATTGCCTTAAACGAGCTCGAAGTAGCCAAATATTTATACAGATTGCAGTTAAGCAGTTTGAGGAAGAAGTCAGGATGCACGATGGGGTTTTGGAGAAGAATTATGCTAAGACATTAAGAGCATTACAGGAGTTTAAGGAAGCTGGCAATCCATTTCCTAAAGAGTTTTTCCAATTGTTCCAGTCCTTACGTTTGCAACAGTCATCCATGTTAGAACAATTGAAAATTCGGAAAACAAAGATTGATAAGAAATTGCACTCCGTGAAGATCTGGAGGAAGGTGTCAAACGTGGTGTTTGTTACTGTTTTTGTGTCTGCATTAATCTTCTCTGTAGTGTCAGCTGCCATTGTTGCACCGCCTATTGTGGCAGCTGTAGCAGGTGCAGTCTCCGTGCCAATTGGCACTGTGGGCAAATGGATCAACTCACTTCAGAGTTGTTATGAGAATGAATTGAGGGGACAGAGAGGGTTAATAAGCTCAATGCAAGTTGCAACTTCTGTGACGATTGGAGATATGGATAGTATTTGGGTACTTGTGGATGAATTGGAAATAAAAATAGAATCACTCATGCAAAATGCAGAGTTTGCTCTCAGAGAAGAAGATGCTTTGACGTTCATGATAGACAAGATCAAGAAGAAATTGGAGGTGCTACTGGAGAGCATCGACATTTTAGGCGAACGTGCTGAGAAGTGTAGCCGTGATATAAGGCAGGCAAGGACAGTGATTCTGCAGAGGATAATCAGATATCCTGACCGGGGAATCTTGGCCTGACCTGCAGCTTTGAGGGACATCTATTCTTTAGCTGGCTTGCATGATTGTCCCAAACATGATTTCTTCACGCTTTTCCTTCGATACTTTATTGATTGGTGTTGGATCTTCTGTGGGATTCGCTTGCATTTTATGTCTTTGATCATGCAGGTAGGGTACCCTGACTTCATTCTAGCTGTAATATCCTGACTTGTACGTTTCCAGTGGGAGAGTACTTTTTTTTGTTTTTACTATTCATCAAGCAGATTTAAATTGTTGAATATGGTGAAATGAAACGAACCATTCCACAGCTTCATCAATTGCAAAACTAACCTCTTCTTGTTCTGCAAATACCCGCCTTCCCTTCCTGATGCCGCTGATTTTGCGTGAAGGTATGACTCTGCACTGGGGCGTGTTGTAGATTAGTAGTTTGCAGTTGCATTCTACTAGTGATTGCGGGTTGGTAACGTGCACTCCGAGACTTTGTCTAAGGATGAAAGAACATTCTTAGAATTCGAGTTTCAATCAGTGTAAATTAAAATAAAAAAAGGAAAGCTCGAAGTACTACTCGTGGGGTTTGCCTTTATGTTAGTCAATGACAGTCCATCCTAATATGGGTCAGTACCGAGACCGAATTTCAATCCTGATTACTGTATTCAAACACAATATATTTGAAATTCAGTAAAATTGAAACTCAATGTGCCTGAACCCAATGACTTGAGGTCCGACTGGGCCGAATACGGCCTGACCCGACAATTTCCACCTCCAGGGGTGGGCGACATGACACCTTGGTCTGGCCCATGGTCACTCGATCTATAAATGACCTCTTCCAAATCCTGAACTTCTCGTACTCATTCGGCAATTGCTCGGCAAGAATGGACCAACGCTAGTTGTAAAGACCCGCAACTTCTGCAACTCTAATCGTTCATTCGGAAGATATGTTTCACTTCAATGGATCCAACAGATTTGTCATCAAACCTCTACTTCATTTACTCATATACAACGATCTGCCCTCTTTCGGCTCCGAAAATTTCAACCAGTATGTTCGTAAACTCCACCATTTCAGACCCAGAAAACCCACAAACCAATTTCGAAAAAGTTCAAAACTTTCACCCAAATCGGGGCCAAAGAAAGACCCAAAAGTGTTTACCAGAAATACAGTGCTGAACATATACAGAATCCTGAAAAGCTCCACATGGGACTCTGCAAAAGAGCAGCTTTCAAGGCTGGGCATAAAGTGGGACTCTTACACTGTCAACCAAGTGCTGAAAACTCATCCACCAATGGAAAAGGCGTGGCTTTTTTTCAACTGGGCGTCTGGGTTAAAAGGGTTTAAGCACGACCAGTTCACCTACACAACAATGCTGGACATTTTCGGGGAAGCCGGCAGGATGGCTTCGATGAAATTTGTTTTCCAGCAAATGCAAGAGAAAGGGATTAAGATTGGCGTGGTTACTTACACTTCGGTTCTCCACTGGGTTTCGAGCTGTGGTGATGTTGATGGGGCGATGGGGATTTGGGAGGAAATGAAAGAGAATTGTAGTTATCCTACTGTTGTTTCTTACACGGCTTATATGAAGATTCTGCTTGATAACAAGAAGGTTAAGGAGGCAACTGATGTGTATAAAGAGATGATCGAATCTGGGATTTGTCCGAATTGCCACACCTATACTGTCTTGATGGAGTATCTAATTATTGATGGTAATTCAAAACTTGTCTTGCCTCTCATTAGTGTTGTTCGTTATATTGTCTTAATGACTCTGGCGTGGCCTTGTGGGTATGATGAATCTATAAGTCTAAATAGAATATGGTGAATTGACATGATGTGATACAAATTCTTATTCCTAGTTATGAAAAACAAACATGTATTAATTTTGTCCTCTGAATAATTGGCCATGCAGTATGAGCAAATTTGAAGTTACTGATCAACTGGTGTTGCTTACCTTCAGTTACCTTCTGGGTTAAGTGGTGTGTTGATGGATTTAATACATTATGGTGTAAGTTTGGACTCAGTTTGAATAGGAGAGGCATTTTACTAGTCAGCTCTTTAACCTGAAAATCAATGTTAACCATGTTGAAGCTATTGCAAATGCAATTGATAGCTGTTAATGTAAGCAGTATGTACTGTATGAGAGATGAAGTGGCAGCGTAAGTCCCAGCAATGCTGTGTGTGTGTGTGTGTGAGAGAGAGAGAGAGAGAGAGAGAGAGAGAGATAATGGGACTGTAGTGCTGACTTGCAACATTTAATTTAAGTTCAAGGGAAAGTAGGAGAGCTGGTCTAGCTTACGGCTTTGATGACCAACATCTTGCTTCCTACAAGCAAGCTTTTGGGACTTGCTATAGTCTCAGAATGTTGCTATCTCAAAAACTTGATCAGCTTGACCTAAATGTTTAATATTCTTGCTTTTGCTGCTTTGACCTTTTAAACCTTGTGTACTGCCATATGTATGTGTGTGTGTGTGTGTGTGTGTATATATATATATATATATATCTATATATTTTTTTTTTTCACATTCACACTGTTAGTTTTGATTATTGCATTTTTGTGACATTCTCTTTTCTTTGAGTTAATGTCTAGGCAAATGCCAAGAAGCCCTTCAGATTTTCACCAAAATGCAAGAAGAAGGAGTACAACCTGATAAAGCTGCATGCAATATTTTGGTTGAGAGATGTTCTAAAGCAAATAAGACAAAAGCAATGACCCAAATTCTTCATTACATGAAAGCCAATGGTCTTGTTCTTCGATACCCTGTGTTTCTAGAAGCTCTCCAAGCTCTAAAAGTTGCTGGTGAGAGTGATACCCTAATCAGGCAGGTTAATCCTCACTGTGCTACTGAATCCATTGGCTATGAGGATGCCCCTGTGTTTATTACCACTGATAATGATTTTCCTTTGGATAAAGGACTTGTGCTGTTTCTCTTGAAAAAGCAAAATCTTCTTGCTGTTGACCAGTTTCTAGCCGGAATACTAAATAAAAAAGTAATATTAAACCCTTGGATTGTCTCGGCCATTGTCAAGGTTAACTGTGATCGCTGCAGACCTGATGGTGCTTTAATAGCCTTTGAATACAGCATGAAAGTGGGTGTAGACCTTGAGAGGACAGCATATCTTGCATTAATTGGCATTCTTATAAGGTCAAACACTTTTCTAAAAGTGGTGGAGATTGTTAAGGAAATGATTAGGGCTGGGCATTCTCTAGGAATATATCTAGCTGCACTTCTAATTTATAGACTTGGGAGGGCTAGAAGGCCTACTTGTGCTAGAAAAATTTTCAATTTATTGCCGGATGACCAGAAGTGCACTTCTACTTACACTGCTTTAATTGGTGTGCATTTCTCTGCTGGTAGTGCAGAAAAAGGACTAAGAGTTTACAGAACCATGAAAAAGAATGGTATTCATCTTTCTTTAGGAACATACAATGTTCTATTGTCTGGTCTTAATAAAACTGGCAGGGTTAGTGAAACAGATACCTTCAGGAAGGAAAAGAAGAGCCTCCTGACCAATGGACATAATCAGATTAGAGTATCTGTGGATGACAAGATTTGTGATCTTCTATTTGCTGGGTGATTGATAGCTTAACTCTTCATCTGTGTGCATCTCCCTGCCCAATGAAGGGCTTGGTGTCTAAATTTTCATCCATGGTCATGAGAGAAATAAGTTGAAAATTTTGATGAAGGGCTTGAGATTCCGATTGTTCTCGGTTCCATTGAAATATTGTGATCATGCATTGGAAGTTGCTGGGACTATCAGCAGCAGTTCCACCATTTCCTCTCGAATTGAGGTGAGCTTTCATATATTCATTGCCCAACTGTAGTGTGTCCATCAAATGCTTGAAACTCTTATCTCTAATTGTCTTTCACGGAATCATCCAAGCTCTTTTCCGATACGATGACAGCATTGGTGGCCATGACAAATGTGCTGAAGGGGTACCTTGCTGCTTCAATTCTCTGAGTCATATTGTGTGCTGCGGTACTTTAGTTTCACGTACCGAGCATCTCTACTAATTGGCTTGTTAGCTGATGCGTGGATCAGTGTGGTGCGGGTGGTATCATGAGCCTGTAACTAAGCAGGGTATTAAAGTGGTCGATTGACACCATATAAGTGGCGGATTAAGCACCATTGAGTCCATATGGTGCAGGTTCCAGGATTCTACATCTCTGATTATTTCGTGAGAACAAGCTACCAGCTCGTACCCTGAATCATACTGATTGTTGTAAGAAGAAATTTTTTCCCCCTGGTTTTCGTGTCAAGAAGTTCAGATGCAAGGTACCTGTGTGGCAGAGTTTCTGGCCTTGTTTTGGCATTTGACATTTCCTATGCATTCTTAAGAATTTCCAGAGTAGTTGGGCCGTCGAAATTGATGATATGGCCTAAGCCTGAAGTGGTTGCTTGTCTTATTGATTGAATTAGGGCGCGAATTCCACAATTGTTAATTCGATGAAAGGTGGTTGTTGCCCCACTTGCAATGGTGGCTCGTAGCTGAGAAAAAGAAGATGGATGGTTTGAATTGGTCCATGGCCAATTCTTTGACGGCAAGTGCTAATTTATAATTTTTCGGTGGCCGTCTCGAAAGTGTATCCGCAACACGGTATCATTCTCATTTTGATCTAAAATCCTCTCGAAGAGGAATTTAATGTTAGCTCATGGTAGTCTGTGAAGCAATCGCATGACCCAGTTGGCCTACCAGCCCACCATTAAACCGAACTGATCAGCATTGGCTTGCATTAGACAATTGATAGAGGCTGCATGATTTTATTTTAGTTTTTACCTAAGAAAAAGGAAACAAAGAAATCCCTTTTCAGTTTTGGCGTGCAACATTGTTGTAGAAACCGTCTGAGGATGAACATAGGCTCCAAATAATTTTATTAGCCGATTTGTTGGTGGCTATGCGGATTCTGCATCTTCATCTCAATGTGCGGGCAAGTCAGCCGCGTCTATATCGCAAAAAGAGAAAAAAATAAAATAAAATAAAATAAAATAAAGAAAAAGGAGTATGACATATTCGGATAATGACATACAGTACTCAAACCACCGTGTACTCAACAAATTCTCCGAACCACGAGTCTACAAGCCTCAATCTCCCTTCCCAAAGAGCCTGGTGGGGTTGATTTTCTACTTAGGGGCATTTGCATTTCAGGTTGACATTGAACCGTCCGTTTAGTTATAAGCCCCATTTCAATGCCCATTCGGTTTAACGGGTACACCCAAATATTAACATTGAAGACCTTTATTATTATTATTATTTTATTCTTTTCCAGTTGGATGAGGGGGGGGGTGAGAGTTAATATATAGAATCGAATATCAGATATCACCTGAAATTTTATATTGATTTTTATTTATCATTGCCAAGGCGCATCCCAAGGGACTCCATATTTGCTTAATCTCTCTTCTTAATTTATTATTATTATTATTTTTGGTTAGTTTTGGAACCAGTGACTGTTAGCCGGGCCATGCGGACCAAACCAAAGGTTTAGTAGACATTGACTTGAATTAACTCGTGAAAAACTGGATACTTTGGATAAAGCCTGCGGCATAAGCAAAGAGTCTTGAGCTCTGTCCCCTCATGTCATGGCAATGCATGTAATAATAATTTCTAAGAATATCCGCTATACAGTAACAAGAGAAGCTCTGCTAATCCTATTGCAAATTGCCAACTTCCGCTGTAGATGAGGGAAATTCCCAATTCCTACTGCCTTTGGAACAAGTTCTATCGATCTAACACTTTGTCTCTTCTACTTTGTGTGATTATAAACGAACGAAGCGTTGAACGACCCCTTACAATCACAATGCCTTAAATTAATTATATGAATTATCTCTAAATACGAAGCTGGACGGATATAGTTATTTCACATCAAAATTAGAACATTGTGTTTTTTTTTTTTTTGGTGGGGGTGCTTTTACTCGAGATAATACCTAAAAAATATCAACGATAACTAGCTTTATATCGTTTGGTAACAGTTTTTTTAAGTAACAAATCTAGCGACGGACGACGGAAAACCTGCTTTAAATAATGGTTGCATATTATTTATTCTACAATAATATAGGAAAATTATTAGCAATTGTCCAATAGCTATACAAAGAAATCTCTCTCTCTCTCTCTCCTTTTTCTTTTTTTTTTAATTATGATTATGATTATTATTATTATTTTGGTTAGATGGGAGGAGGCTTCATGTCTCTCTCTAGGCATGCATATAACCGGAATTTTAGGTCTAAAATCGGACGCCCAAAAATGGGCACCAAAAAGCGCAAATATTAATATTATTCAACACCCCCGCCCCCCGGGGGGGGGGGGCCATCTGGGGCAGTAGTCATTTCAGGAACCCTTTCGAGCAATTCAAAACATGGCTGCTGCTGCCAATGCCATTGATAAATGCACTCCGAATATTTGCATTTTTGGTCATGTGCCGACCCCCTCCGAAGGGTCATGGACAAGACAAATAAGCTATGAGCATCCATTCCCCATTCCCCATTCCCCATTCCTTCGAAGCGATTCCAGAAAGCTTTCTCCTATCTGGAGCAGAGTCCTAATTGGGTCAGCTTCATTACAAGGATAACGAAATCCTAGAATCAAATCCATCGCTCTGACGTGCCCATCAGTCGGTCACCTAGTTTAGTATACACTATTATCCTCTGGAGATCTCTCACGTGAGGTGACTTCCGCGTGGTTGAAGCTTGAAGGTAGAGACCTGGAATAATTTCTTTAAAGACGCTCGATACCAAAAAGCTCAACAATATCTAAGAAGTCGATGCATTGAATCCATTTTTTATGTTTTGAAAATAAAAATTGTTAGAAGGACAATAAAACTGTGACAAAATCTCATTTTTGAAAAACAAAATGCATGACGTGTAAACAAGATAATATATTGAATGCGAATCATATGATAATTATTTACGTATTTTATTTTAATTATTTATGCAGACACGTGTATGGTGATTAAGAGAGTTGTACGATAATTTCCTTTCGTGAACCAAAATTTGAGGAGTAACAGTATGTCGTCGTTATCTCAGAACAAAATATCGTGGTATTTTTGTTTTCTCGTAGTCTTCCCCTTCCTCGGGACACCTATATAGACCGCCCCCAAACAGCTGTTCTGTCCCCCATTCAATAGCGAAACCACTTCATTGGAACTTCAAAGGCTTTGATTCTATCTCTTTTCTGCTGTTAATTTTTCGTTCTAATTCTAAATGATGGCTTTCAAGAAAATGCTAGCGGAGCGGCTCTTCAAAATCTCCAAAATCTCAAATCAATCTCTCACGAACTGTCGCATTTTCTCGCCGTCGGTCCAGTCCCGGACGCCCAAGAGCCCGAGCCAGGCCAGCATGGCCCCGGATCCGGGAGACAAAGGCGTATTCCGGCGATTGTTCCACAAGAGAGCGGTTTTCCAGCCGTCCGCCTCCGGAGACTTCGGGCCAATGCATATCGGGGGAAATCTGGTGGAGAAGCTTAAAGCCTTCGACTTTGCGAGGGATCGGATCCGATTGGACGGCCTCTGCCCGCCGCCGATTCCGAAGGTGGAGCGATCGCCCGCCGAGAGACCCCCGGAGAGGGAAGGATTGACGGTGGAGGATGCGAGGAAGTTGTTACTGGTGGCGCAGTTGGAGATGGTGAAATCGCGGCTGCGAGGGATGGAGAAAAGTTGGATAAAGTACACAGAGTTTGTTCGGATCTGCGGAGAAATCTGTTCGGATCCGGAACAAGCTATTCGGGTCGGGGAAACGCTTGACGAATCTGGCACGGTAATCGTGCTGGGAAATGTCGTGTATCTGAAACCAGAACAGGTAAAAATTAAAACCTTTTCATTTCACTTTCATTCTACTTTCATTTGTTTGTTTGATTATTATATATATATATATAATGTGTGTGTGCATTTTCTTATTTAATTTCTTTTACAGATTAACATTAGCATGCATCGTCCTCTGTGAGTTAAAACCAGATAAATTAAAATTTTTAATTTAATTTTTTTTTTATATTTATCGAATACTCTTAACATATGGGTGTACCGAAAACTGATGATTTTTTTTTATGACTACTTTGTGTGTTTTCTTTTTCGACAGGAGAATGAAACTTTGTTGTTTCGCCAGATCTAAAGGACAAAAAAGCCCTTCAGTTTCTACAGTGACAAGATTTATTATCACTTACTTGGTGTAAGGTTTATGGGGGAATTTTAGTGTACCCATAAAGCCTTACTACCCTCTGAGAGCATTATTTATTTGTTTCTACATTTTAAAAATTTTATTACTAATAAACGGAGAAAAATAAAAATTTTTAATAGAGAAAATGATTTTAACTTAACTGGGTATTCAAAAGAGAGAAACATGGATGTTAATTGATATGATACAAAAGGGGTGGTTTTGAGCTGGCAAGAGAAAAGTTCATGCACCAATTCATGTAACCATACAATTATAGAGCTGTCTTTTACCCAAACAATTTTTTGTTTTTTTTTTCCTTTTTTTCTCTTTGATTTTGTCTATTACAGGTGGTGAGAGCAATTGGAGGTCTAATTCCATTAACATCAATTAATTCAAACGATCCAAGAAAAAGGGAGCTAGAAGAAATGGAGCGGCAGAAAGCTGAAATCGACCGAAAAGCCAGGACCATGGTGCGGAGGGAGCTCTGGGGCGGACTAGGATTCCTGGTGGTCCAAACAGCCGGGTTCATGAGGCTAACTTTCTGGGAACTTTCATGGGATGTCATGGAGCCCATTTGCTTTTACGTCACTTCTATGTACTTTATGGCTGGCTACGCCTTCTTCCTCAGGACGTCAAGAGAGCCGTCCTTCGAAGGTTTCTACCAGAGCAGGTTCGGTGACAAACAGAGGCAACTCATGGAACTCCACAATTTCGATGTGAAGAGGTACGGGGAGCTTCGGAATATTTGTGGCCCATATTCGGAGCAGCCACCGCCCCGCAGTTACTTCGTTTGAGGGAGTTGAAAGAAATATAATAAATCACTAATACGTCTGAACAAACATATCGGGGAAAAAAGGAATTGCAATTGTGTAACCAATTCCCCTTCGTACGTTAGAGCTTAGGATGGCCTCAAAAAAGCGGAATTTAGAATGCAGCTTACTTGGTGCGGTGCGGCTTTCTGTGATGCCGACATGGAAGAGTGCAACTTAAAAATTTTTCTTACCATTTCAAAATGAAATAAATATCGTCGAGGCATCGTTCTACGATATAACTAACCACATTTGTTTAATGTTGAATTAATTTCAATCTTCTTTTCTAAAATTATTATAATATTTTCTCGTGGGACATCAAAATAATAAAGATTTTGAACTTCTAAATTGTGAATCGGATGAGGAAAGAGGAAATTAATGGGTTAACAAAGAATCATTATGTTTCACAAATCAATGACAGTGAGCCGAAGGGTCTCTCAATCTACCAAAACAAAACGGCTAGAAGTTAAAGTCAATCTTCAAATCATTTCAAATTTTTTGAGGTTACGGTACATTTCATCAAATAGAGACAAGAGCATCATCTTCGAATCACTCTTAAATGACAACTACAAACAATTTTAATAAGCGCAATGTGTACACGGATGAACTTTAACGATTTTTTAATAAAACAACCAAAAAATCTGGCTTATTGCGTTTGCCAATGGCAATCCTTAAAATGAAAATGTAGCATGACGGTGAAAGCAAAGCAAAGACGCCAAGTAAACACCCATTTGACAGTTCGGTGCAAAATGGACAGACGCTCTAATTGATAGTCAAACAAATGACGTTTGGGAAAAAGCATTTGTCGTTCAATTACGCGGTGGGGCTTCATGGAGTGAATTTTTAAGTCACCTGACCCGGCGCATAAAGTTGGCCTTGTATATGAGTTTGTGAGACATAAAGGTAGAAACGTATGTGACCAAGCAAGGTGGTGGGGCATCCGCATTCCATTACCAGAAAAAATTATACCAATTACAAAAATTAATTTCAAGACGTGCGTTCCAGCAAGCCGGCAACGACAAAATTTTTTTTTTTTTTTAAGAAAGAAAAATGGAAAATAAATCAAAAAAGGGAAACTTAATCTTAATCACGGGCCCCGCAAATAAAAGGAGGAGGCTGTAAAAAAAGCCGGCTGCATACGATTAAACAACCAACTAAGCAAAAGTAAAAGCTGTGGCTTTTGAAATGCGGAAATCAAGGAACTCGCCGGGTGGTTCGGCTAAATGGCTGCTGATAATAAGAGTAGCTTCCCGAGCAGGCTTGTGGCTGGCCCATGAGGGTTAAATCTAGGGAAGGACTTATTGGACAGGAGGTGTGGTCCTTATCTATTCCAATTGTCTTTTCGGCATCAGTCTTCGGGGAATTTGTCTCGGTCCACAATTCACACTACTTGATGTTCCGTAAGGCAGCCGCCAATCTAGGCAGCCGAAGAAGCCTCTACCAAGTTGGGGTCAGTTTTGAACCCATTTTCATTTTCTGGATCTGACCCTCGTATTCACTGCCCCAAGTAATCTCGGACAGCACTTTTGGCGTTTGACAGATAATGCCGCGTTGACACTTGTTTATGCTACCCCCTTTTTCTCTCCGAGAGTTACTAAGTTCAGCTCATCTTCCCACGATTCTTGTCTCTCCAAAAAGGGGGCGGTGCCACCCGTACCACCGACCCATCCAAAGTTTTGGGACGAGAGTCTGTCAAAAATATTTATCAACGATTGTAAATTTCACCTGCCTAGGTTTCAACGACCTTTTGGGGCTCTCTGCGTTACTATGAGATTTTGAACCGAATTGAAAAATGTCTAAAATTCGCAAGTGAATTTAATCTGTCGGCATGACTAGGATGAACTTATTAGATAAAAATATTATATTTTGATAAAAATTTCATATGTTGTAAACAGAATTCTTTTTTGATATATTTTTTTTTTTTATAAAAAACAAGTGTTTCGAGTGCTGAACCTACGAGAGAGGAACCGGCGTCACTCACTCACAGCATTACAAATTTAATTTTGGTTAAATTACTGCGCGGATAGTGGGCCTTTTTAAAAGTGGCCCTTAAGATGGTCTCTCCCGGACAGTCTCCAAACCATTAACAAGCAACTTGTTGAGAACCCATTGAAGCGTCATGGACCACCGTGTGAGCTATGGCATGTGGAGTTTTTCACACCGGACCAGAATGCGAACTTGTTGGGTTTCAGTTATGTACATTTTCAAGTGTGTGAGACAAAACGGCACCGGATATTTGCCAAGGTAGCACCCTCTTCTCTCTCTCTCTCTCCCTCCCCACCTTTTTCGCTTGTGATTGGGATAAAATCAAGTTCCTAATGATCTACTGTTGTTGAGGGAGGGAAAGCAATCAGAATAGCTACTGCACTAATCACAATATTGTAAATTAAAGGCATGCCGGACTACGGCAAATCTGAAGGAAAATAAAAATTTTAACCCAAAAAAAGGAAAATAAAAATAAAAGCATACAGCGATTACTTTTTTAACGAATCAATTTCAAGACAATAGAATGCAAATATTAAAAACACGGGGGGGGAGCGCAAAAAAAACGCCAATGTTGAAGCCTCTATCATAAATTAAATGTTGAAGAGTAAATGAAAAGGAAATTATGCACTGATAAGTTGAAAAATTCATATTCTTCGCACCCAAATAAAAAAAAAAAAAAGGAATGATGCTATTATTTTCGACTTCCGATTTTTGAACACATTAAAAGGCATAAATGAGGGGAGTGAAACAGACTTAGAGTAAGAAATTTTCTTTTTTACTGTTTTGTTACTTTGTTAAATAAAATTTTTGCATATTAACACTTTAAGTGTTCTTGCAACTTAGTCCGTCAACTAAGTTAGAAAAAAAATATCATGATTTTAAAAATACTACACCTCTTATATGATGAAAAGTCCATAAAATTCATGCTAGAGTTCACAAATGCATATGATTGATAGATATGAAAAATCACATTTAATTTATTTTTGATATTCATCTTATAATTTTAGTTTAAATTGAAATTTATAATGAATGAAATATTATTTTTATTGTATAATTCATAATCTAGACTTAATGGTAAAAAATATATATATATATATGGCATTGCAAAGATGAAGCCTACATTATAAGTTGCATGTAGAAGAAAAATAAGAAGGAAATCGCTCACTAATTATATTATCAAGATGGAAAGGAAACAAGTGATTATGGTTCCGTAAAACAGTGAAAGTTAAAATTCACAAAAATCAAAGGAGTGGTAGACGAGTATGTCAATGTGTGGTAAAGAGTCTTGGTTTATTCTCCATCGCTGGCCCCGGGGGGGGGGTCTACCTTTCTCCTAGATTTTCCACGTTTAATCGGAACATAATATACACGTGGTGATCAAGGATTGACAAAATAAAGTACGGTTTACTCTGATGTCTCTATCAGTCTTTCGCCTTTTTCGTTCGTTCATCACAAGCTGGCGTTACTTCCTTGAATATTCACGAATGAAACTTCATTGACAATGAAGTTCTATTATCATAATTATTAATTGAATAATTATAATTTTTATGGAACAATTATAAATACGTAACGAACCTGTTGCATTTTTCCTTGCCAACTATTAAGGTTTCCTGACGTGCTCAAAATTCGGGGTATTTCGTGGAAAAAACTGGAACTCGTAATGGCAGGACAGGCATGTCCGATACTCGGAAAAATGTCACCAATGTCGGGCAATTAATGTCACGACACATCTCATTGTCACTTTTGTGTCCCATCTTAATTGATCACATACAATTAAATAATCATTGTTGGTGCCAAAACTATAAACCTGCTTGGGCTTGAGTAGCCGGATATTCTTCTTACCGACATAGGTCCTGCACATGCAATAACATCCCCACGAACTAGACCCGGCCTGTTGACAGCAACTCTGCCAAATTTCCACCGTTCACACGATATAGAGATTGAGGCCCATAATAATAATTCGCCGATTTTGGTTAGATAAAATAACTCTATTTAATATGCATGTTTGCAAGGAGCCAAAGGAATCCTCGACGGCATATGTATGTCTGTGGGGTTGTCTCGCGGAAGTAAAATTTAACGAAGCAGCCGGGGATGCCCGTTACAAAGTAATTAAGCAGTGGGGGGCGTCAATTTGACATGTCAGGCTAGTTATACTATTGTACGTCACTTTTTTATTTTTTTTTTACATATTTGCACAATTTAGATCCTCGGGTATCAATCAAGGGCCTAAGTTAAACTAATTACTCGTTAATCAATGTTGAAACACAATTAATTTCGATCATAATCAATTGATGTAAATTCATATATCGGGCTCCAAAGACGTTTCACTGCGTATCAAGAGTTAATATCGCTTGCGTATGCATCTAATCAGCGCGAGGACGACAGGTGATTAATCCCGATTACGTGTAACGGTTAACGGAAGGATCATCCCTACCACAGACTTCAATCACTCTATTAACAGAGTACAAACAATTTTTTTAACAGCGAGCTAATGAACCTAAAAATATAGAGCTTTACCTAGAAATTGTGGCTGTACTATGTAATATCCTGTAATTAACCAAAATATTTATCATACTTACGCTTCTTGAATAGAGAAGAGGGGGGGGGGGGTGGGTGTACTTTCCCATTATTTGCCCCCCTTGATTACAATTGAGGGCTAAGCACTAGAGACAACCCTTCAAATGCGTTTTTCCTCCTGTTTAGATTTATCCACTGGATGTGCTTCCTCCACCATTGATGCACTTCCAGTGCCATGCTTCCTCTTCACAAAATGCCTCTTCACATAAAAATTGAGGAACAGCAACAAAATAGCTCCATTGAGCACCGAGTTGAAAACCCACGCGCCAATTCCGTTGCACCCACCTTTCATGAAGTGTAGCAGGAGCACGCCGACATGGCATACGAGGTTGCAACCCAACAGGACAATCTGGCAACTCACGACGAATGGGAAGCACGCGCTCGGCAAGCCGATTGCGGTCCAAAACCTGTACCCGTAGACCACGGAGTACACCGACGTTGCCAGGACGATCGCTAGGACTTGGAAAGATTGAGAAAATTCGAGCCACAGGAAAGCCACGAAGGTCAAGATTGAGTTGTTGAAGAGCTGGAAATAGGCCAGCTTTCTTTGCCGGAAAATCGTGAATAGTGTCCGCCACATGTGGAGGAACCGGGAGAGATAGTACATGTATGACCAGAAGAAGACCCGGCCCGACGGGCGAGTTCCTAAGGGGAAACAGAGGAGCCATTGAAGCGGGGTCTTGGAGCGGCGCCAGAACCAGCGAGTCTCGCGGATCTCGGCCGCCGTGGATAGGAGGATGCCGGCGAAAATGGTGGCCGAGATTAAGGCCATGGAGAGGCTGTGGGCGGCGGGGATGGGACCCAAAGGGACGGGACGGCCGCGTCGGACGAGAACCGCTAGTAGGAGATGGACGAATGAAGAGAAGGCGAGGTAGAAGGCTATGGAGGCGAAGAGGAAGGACCAGGTGGAGCCCCATGATTGGGCGTGGCTCCACCGGAAGGTGACGATGGAGGGGTGCTGGGAGAGGCAGTAGATAAGGGTTTGGACGAACATGGCCGTCATCGCCGGAGGATTGAACGGCGGTGGTTGGGTTTTGGAGAGGAGGAGGAGGAGGAGGAGGACCGCCGCCCTTTTCGTGGTGGTTCTGGTATTAGTTTAGTCATGCCAAGTCGGTTTTCGGGTCTTTTTTTAGCCTCGCTCCGCAGGGAAGGGTTTTTTTGGGCTGGGAGCTGAAAGAGGAGGTGAAAAGGTATTAAGACGAGGGACGCGGTGGCATGTTGACATGTAGACTCATCGTTTTCTGGCTACGCGGTTAAATATGGTTGCTCACACGTGCGTAATGTTACGGTTGAGGTGATTATTTTCACACGTGCACAGACACCCATAAATTGCCTGCTTAACAACAACCCACAAAAATAATGACCGCGGCGTTCCCAATAAATATGATAAAGAAATAATACTAATAAGAATTATTATTTTGTTATTTATTTTTTTATTTTTTATTTTTATATAAAATAAAAATAAAAAAGAAAGAGATGTGAACTCCATGTTTTTCTGCGTTTTTAGCGTCAACTTTATTTTTCTCATTTAATGTCCCAAATTTGTAATTTGTATTATTGTAAATAACGCGCCATTAGAATTCGACTGACGGACTGAGCTAGTGTGCCGACGTGAGATAATAACGTGAATCCACCTCAGATTCCCGCAACAGAAGTTATGGCCGCTTGGACCATGACTGAACAAATAATAGATGTTTCGATTGAATTTAATAATAATAATAATTATTATTATTATTTTTATATTTCTGAATGAACGTCAAATCAAGCCAATTAAATGCGTTCACTAATTTGTGTGGTGGTGGAGGCTGGGAGTCCATAGCTCCTTCAATTCTCTCTTCTAAGCAGAATCTTTTTTTTAGATACACAATTTTATAATTTAGATATAAAATAATTATATATATATATATATATATATATATATATATATATATATAGAGAGAGAGAGAGAGAGAGAGAGAGAGGAGAGAGATAATCTAACACGACAATTCTTGACTTGACATTTAAAAGTGGTATTTAAAGACAAGAGAGTGGACACGAAAGGTGAAAGGGATGCGAAAGGTTGCTTAATGATGTACATCCTTTTTTTTTTTTAATGTAAAAATAAATAAATAAATAAATAAATAAAAGATTTACCTTACCTATTGCTACGACAAAGGCCAGAGAGCCACAAAAAGAGAACAATAGATTTTGTAATCTCATTTCTTACGTCTCGCTGGTCAATAGTCATCATCATTTATGAGGAAACAAACACTCTCTTTCTAAGGTGTGGGCGGTCAATTTTGTCAAACCAAACCAGTCATTAAATTTATAAAAAAAAAAATCATAAAATTAAGGGTTATTGATTTGATTGCTCAAAATAGAGATTAAAATAATTAAACTGTTATTTAATCATAAAAATACACATTTATTTATTAATAATTAAAAAAATAAAAATATTTATATACAACATATTTTAAATATTGTTAACAAAAAAATTTCATGTAGAAATTTGATTATATATAAAATTTTAATTTTGTCGAGTATATCATAAGTTTAGATAGAATTTATGAGTCAAATGTAAATTTGAACAAAATTTAAGATTTAATTATAAATTAAACAAAGTTTGGAGATCAAATTATAAATTTTGTTAATTTTAAGTAAAAAAAAAAAAAAGCCCCCGTTCAGACCATGAACCAAACCAGTGTTTGGGAATTTTCTCGATTCTTTCGCTTCCATCCCAAATTTGACTTTTCTTGTTTTTTAATTTTCCATTGTTGAACTAAACCGGAGGCTCTGAGTTCTTCCAATCCGACCAACGACTCTGACCAGTTCTTACAACAATGGTGGGGTCACTGATTAGCAAAAGGTACACTGGCGGGACTCCAAGAGAAAAAGGATATACAGTTCCGTCATTTTGCCGCAACGAAATAGCAGGAAATAGTGGGAGATAGCAGAAAGAGTCAGCGGGAGAAGTTCTTGTTTTATTTGGACTGAAATCGAAAGGAAAGAGCATAAAATAGGAGTCCAGGATGATTAACTTATTTGCATACGGTAATTTGATTATTAAATCCCCTTTGACCTCACCATCTCCGTTGGTTGCGGCTAACGTTCCTTTTGTTTAAAAAGCTGGTGCTCATAAAATAATTTGCGGTTTTGCCAACCCAGCCGACCATGGATTGTGCCTACCGATGTTAATTGACGTCGGGTCGGTTTATGTTGTTAGCAATTCCCCCCCCACCCCCCCCCCAAAAAAAACACACACACGCACGCACGCACACACAATTTGAACTTTTGTTCTGTTTTTGGGAAGCTCCCGATTATTGGTCTTTGCAAAATGACTTGTGGGAGTCTACTCATAACGCTCGACTAACCAAACATGGAAAAATGTGCGGACTGGAAAGCAATTTGCATGTGCATGTTCCGTAAAGAGTCAATGTGGAATCTTTTTTTTTTTTTTTTTTACAATATGCATGCTAATTGATTTGATTTTCGTGTTAACGAAATTTTAGTTAAAATTATACTTTTTTTACTTACAGAAGGTATTTCTTTTTTTTTTTTTTTTGAGACAATACTTTGCTTAAGACGTTGCATTTGATATCTCCTAGAAATTGAATCGTATGCCTCATCAACCGAAAAGAAAAAGAGAAGGAGTGGGGAGGAGATGGAATCTTGTCGTCTTTTACAAGATGATATCCTCTTTTCCTAAGGCACCCTCAATTACCATTAATATATATCAAGTAATATATATATATATATATATTATTTTGTTAAGAAGATGAGAAAGTAAGGGTTATATTTATGCTTTTTTCAAAGAAAATTGTATTGATCGAATGGTATAATGGGTCGAACCTTTTTAACTGAATTTACCAAAGAGTAAACTTTATAGTACCGAACCAAAATTACTAGTGGCTAGACCCCCCCTTTTTTTTTCATTGAATGTTTTGACGAGAATTTAAATTTATGATTTATATGGTACAAATGAAATTTATAACTATTAAACCATAACAAACAGTAATTATATCAATTAATATATAACACGTGATTGGATGGAAAATGCATTACATGGGAAAATATACTACACAAAAAGAAAATACTACACGGGTGCTTATATGGTCAGTTAAGTGCTCTTGAACTACCAGCCCCCTACGTCTGGTGAAAGTCTTAGAATTAAGTCTTCGGCAATCATCAGTGACCATTCATTTCTTTTGATTTTACCGGTATTTCATAACTCTATGGTCAAAAAGGGTAAAAATAATCATTATTTTGTTTATTCGATACATGAACAAAAAAAAAAAAAAAAACCCTTAAACGGCTAAAACATACAACAACTAAATTTGCCTCCAAGACGGGGCTAAGGGATGATTCCTGACGTGTGCTTGATAATCAATGTATTATTTAAATTTCGCTAAGTGTAATGCACAAAAATCGAATTTCCTAAAACACTAAGAACTCTGAAGCATTCAGGTCTATTGAACAAGTCATCTAAAACTCAAAATATGTAAAACTCAAATGATGACCCGAGAGCCAAGAGCTTAAGTAACCCGACCCGAATCGGATTATTTGGCAACTCTATGAAAATCTTCCGAATTAGCATGCCCGAGAATTCTTTAGTTGGCTACCTTGTGGCCATGGTTGATCGGTCGGTCCTCGACTTTGGGCCATTTCCCATGAGTCCCAGTTTTATTGCTGTGTCGGTGCTGGGCCATTGGGCTTATGGATCTGGGTCCATTTGACGGTGTCAGTTTGCAGGTCCAGTTCAGTCCAAAACAATCAAAATATTTACTGTAAAGGCCCAGTGGGTTCTTAATTCATGTCCAATCGGTGTATAGGCCACTCCATTTTCGGGGCTTAATATTGGGCTAACGATGGCCTAATTAGTAATTGCAAGCGGGAAGGACGAGGCCACGAGTGGAGTGGAAACCAATTTTTAGATGGAAACCTGTTAGTTTCGCGAGTCTTCTAGAAGTCGGTTCCGGCTGTCCGTGGCTGGACATTTAAGCAACCTTCGACCAGTCCTCCAGAAGTTGTCGCGTTTCTGACAGAGTTCCCTTCAAGTCCGAAGGTGCGAAGAGAAGAACAGGCATCTTCCTGCTCAGGTTCATCCTTCGATTGATCCTGTAATTCATGTTATTTTTGTGGATAATAGATGCTCACTCTTCTGTCTTCGGTTTTGGTAACTATATTTCATGCGAAATTTAGTTCGTAGTAGTACGAATGTTTTAATGTTATGTATGAAAGATTCAATGTGATCGACCCTAATTAAATTTAGAATTAAGATTCTATCGTTGTTGGTTAAGATCAGACAGTAATTGCTCTTCTGATGTACTGTTGTGGATTTGGGTCTGTGTTGACTTCTCCTTGCTTACCCTGTACTGAAGCTTGTTTATTTATTTATTTATTAGGATTTTAAAATGCTCAATTATGCAGTTTTGATGATTATTTTTATGGTATTTGGCGAATTTATCGTTATTTGAGTCCTTTATATGCGAGGTATTGATAAGAGGAGAGCAGAATTGGTTTTGTTTTTTGTTATAATCATTTCCCTGTTATGTGATGAGATACGATACGATGGCGACAATATGCAGATTCAAGATTGGTTGTGCCTTCGGATTTAAGGGGATTTGGGAATTTTTAGCTTTTTCAGAACACAACACATGCGCTGTTTATTGAAATGACTTTATTTGCGAGATAGCTGGGCTTTTGGCAAATGGTTTAAAGCGATGGCAAGTGGGTTTGGGGAATCCAGAGGCATGTTACCTGAAAGCTCGTCTTGCTTGGCCAATGGTGCCAATGATGCTGGTGATTTTGAATGCAATATTTGCTTTGAATTGGCCCAAGACCCAATTGTAACGCTATGTGGTCATCTCTTCTGTTGGCCTTGCCTGTACAGATGGTTAAACCACCACTCACACTCGCATGAGTGTCCAGTTTGTAAAGCTCTCATACAAGAGGAGAAGTTAGTTCCTCTCTATGGTAGAGGCAAAAGGCAGACTGACCCTCGTTCCAAATCTTATGGCATGGAGATTCCTAGTCGCCCTGCTGGGCAAAGACCTGAAACTGCCCCAACACCTCAAGCAAATGACGTCCCCAATTATGGGTTTGGGATGATGGGGGGTTTTGCACCAATGGCAACTGCAAGAATTGGCAACTTTACACTGTCAACCGCAATTGGCAGCTTATCTCTTTTCCCATCCTTGTTTAACGTTCAGTTTCATGGGTTCCCTGATGCTGCTGTGTATGGTACAACATCCGGTTTTCCTTATGGTGTGCATGCATTCCACGGTGGCATTGCGCATGGGTATCCCCAGCCAACAAGTCAGGGCCAGCATGCTGATACTGACAACATTCTGAAGAATCTTCTCCTATTGATTGGCTTCTTGGTGGTCTTTGCATTGCTTTGGTGGTAATTCAAACATATGCCTCCCATATTTCAACTGCACAAGTGGTTAGTTTGAGCTGCCACCGCGGTGTTTGTACATGTGATACTATGTTGAACTGTAGCAAATAATCAGGCTTTGGTGGATTTTTGTTATTCTCATACTGCGTGAAGTCTTCGAATGTTGAAACGGCAGTATTGTAACCCGAGATCATTTCCTTCATATGATCTTTGGTCTCTTGTTCATTTATCTAGTTGCCCTATGCTCGCCAAGAGCAGCTGTGGTTGCCCTAATTCATTGATTGTTAAGGCAAAAAAAGCTTATAACTTCTTAATTGAAAGTAATTTTTGTTGTGGATGGTTATCATGGGATTCTGTTAATCTGTTTGAGATGTTCTACATGGTATGTTTGGAAAGCTTGTGCGTTAACTTAGGCTAAATATTTTTCAAGACAACCTTAAATTTGTATGTTTGATGTTTTTAAGAATCTTTTTCTTGAGTGTTTTAGGCAAAGATTGAACCTGGGCTATTAGAAACTTGGAAAAGAAGCAACTTCACAAAATGGGGTCTTTAATGGGAAGGCACTTACGTTACTTTCCAGAGAATTGTTCTTGTTATGTGGCCTGTTGGTAGTCTCTCTTGCACTTATCGTCCTTAACCTGGAAGATTAAGAGAGAATTTGTGAGACGGACGCATGTGTTTTTGGTTGGATTAGGAAATGAGGGTGAAATATAACTTGAGTTACCCTGAATCCCTTCCTTCCTCAGGCATTTTTTTCTCTTCTTATTTGTCAGTATCAGGATTGGAAATGAATCTTGATTGTTGGAACTAAGAGTTCTAACTGCCCAGGCCAAATTTGATGTGCAAGAAGGTTGTCAAGGCATCTGGTTTGGGTTTCAAACGTCCCCGTCTATCTTTTCCTTGGTTCGAAAAGGGCTTTTCCTGGGGTTGTGATCGAGTTCAGGACCACGTTGGAAGTATCCTTTCCTGATCGCCATAGGCTTGTGGTCCCGATTGGCAATTTGGATATAATTACCTTTGCCCACGTGCCTTACCAAACAGTCCCAGGTTGCTTTGCACGGATAGCTTCTGACATAGTTGCAGTAACAATTTCTAAAAGTTAATGTAGTTTTGGTCTCATTTGTTTCGAAACAGATTGATCCATCAAAAAGAGAAATGCCAAGCTTTCGTTGCTGTCACGGAATTGGCTTCACAGACTGGGTGGTGCTTTTCTCTTGAATTCTCCTTTTCTTGCTCAGATGGATTGTTCATAAACTCGGTCACCGCGCTCAAGAAGCCATTACGGATATAATGGCACCTCTGTCTGCTTTTACTTCTTTTTCTGTTTATATATATATATATATATAAATTCCACGAGATTTCAATTTATATTTTAAAGTGCCCGTATTTTTCAATTTTGGTAATTGAGACATTTTCAGGATTCATGAGCATCGAAGAGAAATCATAGGATAGAAATTTCAATACAAAAAGTTTATAGAGCTGAAAAAATTTCCAAAAAAGTTACATTGGAATAGGAGGGTGAACGTTACAGTCTATATAAAACGCACTAGCTATGAATGGACTGCGAGTAATGGTTAATATGCTGTTCAGCTTTACGTGCGAGGTCACCGAGCGGTTACTTACACTCGGTATGTAATATTTCTCGAATATTCCTACCAAACTAAGAATATACTTCAAACAGTGGGTCATAGTTATCGAAATTAGGAAGCACGTGGGTTTTACGATACAAATAGGAACTTTAATGCGGCAAAATGAAGAAAAAGAAGGAAAAAAAAAAAAAAAGAAGAAGAGGTAAATCACAGAGAAGTTTCGCGTATTTAATCCGATATTTTCAAAGTCGGCGGGCTAGGAAAATTAAAAGTTTTCGTTGCTTCCTCGTCCACGCCGTGCGAGGCTTTTTGATTGCGTGCTTATAGGCTTTGACTCTCATTTAAGGCTGTCTCCGTTAGGCTGCGCAGGGCCTTCTACCGTGCTTCCAAAATACATATAATATCATCAACTGCCCGCCGAAGCCGAAGGGAAGAAGCTGAGAGAAGCAATGGCTTGTTCGGCGTAGACCGGCCATTTTCTGGGGTCCACTGTACGGTGATCGATACCCTAATTGTTTTAAACATTTTTTTTTTCCTGCTTTAAAATAAGGGTCAATGTCCTCGTTAACAACGCGAGAGATACTTGCAATGGCAGGCAATTAAAAAAACACGTGTCCTCCTCCCCCTTCTCAATCGGGTCCAATTGCGCAGTGGGTGAGGATTTGACGCGGGAGCAAATAGCATCGGTAGCTCGGACGAGGCTTTTTTTTTTTTTTTAAATGAAAAAAAAGCATATGATATGCAATCAAATTAAATAAAATGTATACCAACTGCTACGTATAGTTTAACAAGTAGTAGTTATACGATATATCATAATTGTTATATATTTTATAGCGTGTGACAGTTATTGTATATTTTATATTATTTGTTGCATATTATATATTTTTTAAAATATATATTATTTTTTGAAAGAAGAATTTACTGTTCTGTCTCTATCTTTGTTCCGTTGACCCTCTGCTCTGCTGATTTGTTAGAAAGATGCAAAAATTTAAAATAGGAGAATTAGAAGAGAAACATAAGGATATAAAACTAAAGAAAAATTTGAATAAAATATAAATAAAAAACAGATTTAGGAAATTAATATTGTATCTTAATTTAAAATTTTTAAATAATAACTTTATAAGTATATATTTTAAATTTTTAGTATAAAATTTTTAATTTTGTAATTTACGATTAAAAATTTTGAACGAAAAGTGTTTTAACTCTTTCGTTCTCAGTTATGCAGGTAAAGCAAATTAAAAAAAAAAAAAAAAAGAGGAGGGGGGGGGTTTAGCGTTTTGTCTTTCTTGGCCCCAGTTGCATGGAGAGAAGGCGACATTGTTCATGCTAAAAGTGCAAGAAGATAAAATGCTAAAGTTCAATTGTAAAAGGCTGCAAACAGTGAAACTGGGAGTTGCCGGCGTCGAAAATGCTTCTGTCCACGCTTTTCCCTCCGTGTATGTCTATGATCCGATATACTTAACCAGAACTCAACGCGCTTATTCGCTGCACGGCAGCAGCCGCTGAACGTGTCCATCCAATTGTCACGCAAGCGGACAATTATGAGAAAGCCCAGCCAGCGCATTGGAGCGGACTTTGTGGCCTTCCCTGGACCCACTCTTTTTAAACTTAGCGTCGGTGATGTACTGAAGTTGTACCCCGACCCTGGCAAGAATTCCATTCCTAAACACCGTCATTTTATCTTTCTGCGCTCCATTGCCTCGGGCGTGTATTGACTTCCGATGTGCGCTTTCATACTTGGGAAAAGAGAGATAGAGAGAGAGAGAGAGAGAGAGAGAGAGAGAGAGAGAGGAGACAAAGGGGGGGCGTGCAAGTGAAATTGTTAAGTAGCCTCGAAGAACAAAGGTCTTGTGTAGATCAGTGGTTGGGAAAAGAGAGTAGGCCAGTGTGATCATCATTTTGAAAACGTTCCGATGGACACTCTCACGGAAAGGAAAAAAGAAAAAAGAAAAAAGAAAATGAAGCTTACGTATTAGAAATTCTGCCAATTTGGTTTCTATTAATACTCTCTCTCGTCAATTAAATAAAAAAAAAAAAAAACGAAAAGTCATAATCCCGTGTATATTTGGAGAAATTATTGATTATGGTTAATTTGGTGCCATCTTGTCTATCCCAAGATACTAAAAAAAAATCTCAACAGTACTTCTTATGATGTGGTTTCCCGGTCTCAATCGATTCTACAAGAAAAGCCCTCGCATTTCGCGAATCATTTCACTTTCTGGCCTCTAGCCCTCACATTGGTTCTCGTATCTCTATTTTAAAGATCTTAAATTTAAATATCGGGGTTAAAATCTCTGCTTCATCTTGCATCATCTTTTTGTGTATATCTTTTTAATAAAATTGATCCGATTTGTCAACAAGAAGAAGAAGAAGAAGAAGAAAAAGGAAGAAGACTGGGGATGAAAATGTTTCATTAAGGAAAAGGACGAAACCCATATCATTTTTCACGACCCAATACGGAGCTCCCACGAAAAAGAACCCCCTAGCACCGATGACCCAAATTTCATCGATATGTGAGTGTCAATTGCAATTGTGATAATGACTTTAGAGAACTTTCAAATGTAGCACCACGCAGCTTCGGCCTCCGGCTCAGTGTTAACCCATTTCCCGGCCCGTATGTTTTGTTGCTATTTCTATTTTGTGGTTCCTTTTGTTTTTCTAGTACAATACTTTGTGGGGTCTTATGCTTTTAGTTTTGCCTGAATGCCCACATGATTTTCTATCATTGTGTTTCTTACGCACCGTAATTGTGAGTTCGAGAACATATAATATAAGGAAATTTGTTTTATACCCGAAATATTCAGAAATTGTAGCAGTCGATTACATTGTGTAAAACTCATCGTTTACAGCAGGTTGCCCTTTTAGTGGCATCGCCTATTTAAAAAAAATCTTCCAAAACAGCCACGCTACCTAACTTTATTCATATTTTTCGTTTTTTTTTTTTTTCTCTCAACAATATCAGCTCATCTCAATTCACATTTATTTATTTATTTATTTTTCGGTTGAGTGTGTTTTTCTTTACTTCAAAGTAATTTCCTCACCTGAAATTGAGATGAGTCGGGGCTTTCCTCGACGCGGATGGATCAACCGGAGAGAGAGCGAGAGAGAGAGAGAGAGAAGGCAATCCCCGTAAAAAACTTCAAACTTGTACGAAACTCGAGGCCTAACAAACGAGCCCGGACAAGAGGATCATGGAATGAAATCGAAGGTTTTACGCGTCAAAGTATTACTTTTCAAAAGTCGGTTCATTCGAAGAAGTAATGAGCGGGACCCATGGCCTCGCATAATGGCGCTGATTACCTAAGCTTATAGCGCAAGGCAATTTGCACATTTATCATGAATCTCTCACTCCTCCCATAATTTAATGTAAAATGAGTGTCCAGATTCTTAATTTTTGGGTATTAGTGGGTTTTGTAAGCTTAAACGTGCAGTTTAATTAGTATACGCCTTATTAGTATATTTTTGTTTTCGAAGACACGGTTGTTCGTAAAAATGGTCCATGGATGACTTGTTGACCTACTATAATTGCCGCCACCATACTTCCAAGGATTATATGGTCGGCACTCCGTATTTGGTCACACTGACCAATCTCATAAAGAGAAAGAAGAGAGAGAGAGAGAGAGAGAGAGAGAGAGAAGGGGGGGGGGATTCTGAAGAACATTAAGCAAATGCACAAAAAAGCCAGCAACTTTGGTTCAAATTCCATTACTCGGATTTGAAATCCCAGCGGCAGTTTCTTTAGCCAAAATTGGATTCCAAGCCAATGGTACGTTTCTCTCCTCACCCTGAGAGCTTTTAAAAGGCCCGCTCTCTCTTTTCACCTCCCTAAACCATTATTTTCTCAACACACAATGCCGAAACTCAAATCACCGCCACACCGACTTCTCTCCCTCCGCCTACTCCTACTCCTCACTGCCACCAATACGATCGCCGCAGCCGCCGCCGCAAACGGTGATGTGAAATTCAAAGAAGCGCCACAGTTCTTCAATGCCCCTGCCTGCCCCTCACTTGCTAGCTCCAGCGACATGTACTCCAAAGAAGCCGTCCATGTGGCCATGACTCTGGACCAATCGTACCTCCGCGGCACCATGGCTTCCATCCTTTCTATCCTCCAACACTCCTCCTGTCCGGAAAACATCCGTTTCCACTTCATCTCCACCCCATCTTCCGCTTCTCTCCACTCCGCCATCGCCGCCTCCTTCCCTTACCTCCGCTCCCAAATCTATACCTTCCACGCCTCCTCCGTCACCGGCCTCATTTCTACCTCCATCCGCTCGGCCCTCGACTCTCCTCTCAACTACGCGCGTAACTATCTCGCCAATCTCCTCCCTGACAGCGTAACCAAGATTGTGTACCTGGACTCGGACCTAGTCCTCGTGGATGACATAGCAGAGTTGGCAGCCACACCCCTCGGCTACCACTCGGTCTTGGCGGCACCCGAGTATTGCAATGCCAACTTCACGTCTTACTTCACGCCGACCTTCTGGTACAATCCGTCGCTGTCTTCAACATTTGCGGGACGCAATCCATGTTACTTCAACACTGGGGTAATGGTCATCGATTTGAAAAGATGGAGACAAGGCGATTACACGACGAAGATCGTCGAATGGATGGAGTTGCAAAAAAGGATTCGGATCTACGAGCTCGGCTCGCAGCCGCCTTTCCTGCTTGTTTTTGCAGGGAACATAGCGCCTGTCGATCACAGATGGAACCAGCATGGGCTCGGCGGTGACAATTATAGAGGGCTTTGCAGGGACTTGCATCCGGGTCCGGTCAGCTTGTTGCATTGGAGTGGCAAAGGGAAGCCGTGGGCTCGCCTTGACGCCAACAGGCCGTGCCCTCTGGATGCCTTGTGGGCTCCTTACGACCTGCTGCAGACGCCATTCGCTCTCGAGTCTTAGCCAGAGTTCACAGGATCGGACATTAATTAATATTGCCAATAAAGATATTTGATATTTGCCCTTCTTCAATAATTTCCATTTTTTAGGGAACATCATTCAGTGATGGCAGAGGAAAGCTGTTAATAGACGGCCATTATCAGATCCTACTTTCCTTGTGTAATTTTTTTCCTTTTCTCTCTCTCTCTCTCTCTCCCTTTTTATTTATTTATTTATAAATTTAGAGTCTGTACCTACCTGATAACAGTATATACACTTGCATGCTTAAAGGCACTAAAAGAAGGGGGAGCTGCAAAATCCTCCCTCTGTTCTCCAATTTTGCTTTAATTGCTTTTTTGCGTCTTTAACTTGTTATTTGTTTTGCTCTAACCAGTTACCGAAAACGGTTTTAAAAACGTTGCTTTAATTCGAGCCGTATCATTTCATTTTCAAACAGATAAATTCAACATTACAAGTGATTGTCACTGAACAGAATCTAGACTGGAGTCCTCCTGGACACATTAATGTCCTTACTCTCCTCCTCCTTGACCTTGCAAACCTTGCAGATGCCATTTAAGTCGCTGGAATTGACTTGGACACACACACACACACCTACAATGCGTACACTTAAAGGGTTATCCATCGGCCTTTAGTCGAGTGCTACAGGATGAAAACTACTTCCATTTCCGATATCCTAACCTCAAACATCGTATTTGCTTTCCCCCAGCATTCAGCAATCTCGGTATTTTGGGGTTTTGGATCCAGATCCCATGTGTCCCATTTAATCTTTACCTTCCATTATGCTTTCTAGTTCTATGATTTGATACCCTTTCCTTCGGCCCATCTATATCTCTCTTTAGGCATTATTATCTGGCTAAAGCGCACATCGATTATTTGACCTGAATAATCAAAACCCTTTTAGCCAAGATGGCTGCTGTTGCCGAGCAGTCACCTAATTCATTGGGTTTGCAGGGCGTTTACATTATTAAGGTGAGTCATTTGTAGCATGGATTTTCTTAATGAAAAAGGCTTGAAGTTTGTAGCCCTAGATGGCAACCACCTTTTTGTTGAGTTGTTCAAGGCTAGTTCTCTGTCTTTCAATTAAAATTTCAGCTCAAACCAGAGGGGACATAAATATGAATTATTCAAATTGACTCCCTAAAATCTTAGTTACCCATGTATATTCCCTTTGGCAATTGCTAGTAATGTACGTTCTTACAAATTTTTTTTTACAAGTTTTTTTTTTTAACGGAAAAGACAAGTTGGTTATTATAGATCATAGTTCTCGAAAAAGAAAATTTTAAATAAATAAAAAATAATAAATTTTAATAAATACAAATAATTTGTATATTATATATAAGATATTTTATATAAAATATTAAATATCTTATAAATAATATAAAAATTATTTGTATAGTGACTCAAATTTATTATTTTTGAGTTAAATGTAGTCGGACTCTTTCAAAAATTCCTACACAGGGAAAGGAAGTTGGCTTCAGTGGGAGACTGAGACAGCATATCATCTAGGTGTCGCTGTCTAGTGCTGCTTTGTTTTCGTCCAAAAATTACATATTTCTATTTCGGACTTAGCTTTGGAGATTCTGCCGTACACTTAATTAATCTCCAAAGTTGTTTTTAACGGATATCCAATGGGCAAACTGTACAAGATTGCGCAATTGTAATTCTTAAATTCATAAAAAGTCCAAGAGGATGGACCTTTTTTAACGAAAGAATCACGGTGAACTTTTTTTTTGGGCCTATATCATGGGTACACTTTCTTTTTCAGTCATTGATTTTTAATTTTGACGCTGAGGGAAAAAAAAAAAAACAAAACAAAAATACATCCCCTTGGAAATGCAGGCAAGGCAGTGGAAGCCCCATCTATTGGCATTTTTATTCTCTGTAATTTTTTTCTAAGTTACTTTTATTGGCTTTTTGTTGACGCGGAGACTTCCTGAAAATTTTCACACAATTGTAAATAGAAACAAGTTTTCAAGAAATCTTAAATGTTTACAAATTTTTATAATTAAATCTTAAATTTTCAATTTTTATTTTATACAAATTTCTTTTTTCAAACAAAAATTATTCAAAGTTTTAAATACATAATTTAACTTTATATATACTTTTTCTAAAATAGGTCTTAAAATTATAAAAATACATTAGCATACTTATTTTACTAAATTTTTTTCTTTTCTTTGACGTATAAAAAGTAAAAGTCCTAACTTTTTTGCCAGTAAGTTTGAAAAAATGAATGGAATTTAAGGTTTTTTTTGTCTTTATATACGTGAAAAAAGAACAAAATTTGATATAATATGCATACAAATATATTTTCAGAATATATTTTAAATTTTTTATACAATTTTCATCAAACTAAACTACGTATCCAATAATTTGATTATGTGTAGAAAGGGGTCCCTCTGTAATAAAAATTATAGATTTAGGGCATATTTAAAAATTAAAAAAATTAAAATTTAATTATAAAAATTATTAAAATTTTAGGACATCTTAATTTTTTTTTTATTGTAAACGGAGTGTAAGAGAGAAAGAAAGTTTTTCCTTATTAGACGTTGAAAAAGAAAAAAGTAAAATAAAAGAAAAAAAAATAAAAGTCATACTTGTTACTTTTTTGTAAATATAATGATTTTTTTTGTCGCGTAGAAATGATGCACTGAAGTTTACTAATCGAAAATTTCGAAAACAAAATTTTCCCATACCTTTTTTATCTTTTTTCTTTTTTTTTTGGTCAAACTTTGATGGCCTAAAGTCTATAAACAAAAATAACTATATTGGTGTCTTACAAAGTCATCGGACCCTACAATATCTGGTGCCTCTTCCGTTTCTTTTTAATAGACGTTGATTTTTTTAATTTTTTTATTTTCTTTTAACCCTCTCAAAACCTAGGCAAGAAGTAAAGCAGACCTATAGGGCTTAAGATGGCCCAATGTCCATGCACACTTTTAGTGGTATTGGAGAGGCTTGCTCGTTCTGCTGGCCGGTGGAACTGGGCTCATAAATGAGTAGTTATAAAGCAAGGCGGAGGTGAAGCCCAGAACACGGCTTCTTGTCTTCTTAATTCTTGGGAAAGTGACCCAACCAACAAACTAGAAGGAATGGCTACGGATCGTCAGTTTCAATAATTTGTAATTTGCAATAATAATGTTAATAATTCCAGACGATAATGAAGTATCTATATACATATATATACTAATTTTATAATACAAATATGCTATGTGACACACTCCATCCTTTTTATAAGTCAATTTCAACAATTATAATTCATTTTTTTTAATTCAGCTATTTTTAAATAAAATTATTAAAGTCACAATTTATTTTTATGTGTGAGAATGTGAAGAGGTGAAATTATTTATACAGTGAGAAAGAATATAAAGTTTGTGGATAAATGAAAAACTAATCTTATTTATTTTTAATAATTGAAAAATTTTCAGAAAGTATCTCGAAATTCTTAATATTTTCTGGTCATCAGTTGCACGTGTATTTTTATTTTTCCCATAGATTTACCAATTAATACACTGCATCTGCCTTTTCTTTTCTTTTATAATTGACCATACTGATTTTTCAGTACGAGTTTATAGTGTACTTTTGTAGCACCTAAGGATCAGAGATTTTGAAGGTAATTGTCAAGAGAATTAAAAAGCATTTGTCTTGCTTTCTTTCTTTCTTCATTATATGTATATATATATTTTAAGTTAGTTACCCAAAATGCTTATTTGTAGTTACTTATGAGGATCCCGAAGCAATGTTTTGCCTCTAATCTTTTTTTCTTTTTTTTTTTTTTCACTTTTGGTGATTTCTTAAAAGTAATAATAATATAATTGTTATTCAAAATATAAATCTTACGTGTCTTTCACAATTTTCTCTTGACCCAAAAAAAAAAAAAACTTTTTTCTCAACATTTCGAGTTCTTTTTAATTTCAAGAAAGCACCATATATATATATATATATATATCGTCGAAAAGAATCATCCTTTAAGCTCAACTTTTTAAGAAAATAAGACCACTCTTCCGTACTTCATTCATGCCTATAAAACAAGTTCTCCATACATCCCCACCCCACCATAGACATCCCAGACGCACAAACAATGACTGTACGCAAACCTTCTGATGACAAAGAGCAAGGATATTATAAATTTTTGTTGTACTAAGATGCGAATTGACTTGATTATTGGCAACAGAAGAAGACAGACACTATGGTGGAATACGAAACAAGAAAATCCTAGAAAACAAACTAAAAGTAATCAAATGGTGGAAAGGGTCTATACATTGCAACCCCAAGTTTGAACTACGCATGAAATCGAGCTGCCGATAGAAAATTATTTCAGAGGCAAATAAATCATGCAGGGTAGCTACATAAATGAAAAGAATGCAAGACGACAAGGCAATACCTATGAAAAAATCTCTCCCTACACAACACGGACGGTCTCCCAACCAAAAAGCCTCGAGAGGCTCACTAAGAGGTCCACCTAAGCTGGTTATTCTCGATTAATATGCTAGTAACACACAGATATCGATTTCTTCAAAAATTACAGGGTGGTGACAGTGCACAAAAATCTTGTGTGTGTGTGTGTGTGTGGGTGCACCAAAACGCAGGCCAGAATAATATTTGATGACTAGCAATACGAACAATTAAATCAAGAACAAGATACTGATATATACAGACCAAACAAACTTTAAGCACAAAGAAAGCCTTCCAAGTATGAACAGATTCCCCCGGCCATCAACTGGAACATGGATAGTTGAAAACTTGATACTATAAAAACTAAAAGATTGTCAACATTGGAAAACAGCCAAGATTTATTGATTCAACTTACAGTCCTGTGAAGTTCCACAGGAAGCATCAGGAAACAGGATAGATGTGTCATGCCTTCACTCATTGGACACTGCATTCACGGCATCCAAAAAGCAATGACAAGAAAGGAAAGAAGACTAGAGGTTATCTGCAGAAAGAAGTAAACAGTATTAAATAGCATTTGACATGGAAGTACTAACATTTAAATTGTAGGGAACTAAGCCTGCTTGAGCAAAAACAAAAATGCACGTGTATCAGTGCAAGGTAATTCCCAAAACAGAAATGTTGCAGGAGTTTGAAAACAAAGCCAATACATCTTAGGGAATATTTGAGGTCCACTTGTACAAATGAGCAAGGAACATAAAATCAATGATTCAACAAAATGAATAATATATGAAAGCAAAGAAAAGAAAGAAGAAAAGATCAGATGAGAGAACCTCTTAATCCCTGATAGCAAGGATCTCTCAGGGTTGGCTGCCATCGTCCATTTGGGGAACCCCTCTATCCAAAAGCCAAAGTGGAAGCTTTGTTGCCAGATTACCAAAGAGTGCTCTCCTTGAAAGCAATGGCAAATCTTTCATATTGAAATGCCTGCAGCAAAATTTTAAAAAAATGTCAATAGATGAAATAAAGCATTGTTTGTCAGGAAGAAAACAAGGGCATCCTCCAGTTTCCATAATCTTCTACCAGACTATTTCTCTGACCTTTTATGGATTTTTTTTTCCCTTGCCAGGGAGAATGATGAGGTTAGGAAACTTCCATCACTTATTTAGTTGGCACAAAAACAGAAGAAATTATAAGTGGTAGATAGACAGTTTAGTATGGTAAATAGAAGAAGTTAGGATGCAGATATGGTACAAATGAAATTGTTATGGGACGAGATGGTTTGATATAAACCAGGGAGAGAAAGCAATGTAATAATAGTTATCATGAAATTACAATTGTCTTTTTTAATTAGCAGAAAACAAGTTTAATGCATTTTTCACTGATTTATCCATAAGGCTGCTCTCTACATCACCAATGGTCAGTGCAAATTCATGGCACATGATTGTCATCCAACAGACAGCAGGAAATCAATACTTCATTGGCAGGAAAACATCCCATAAAAAAAAAAAAAAAAGAGTTACAAATGCCACATCCACGCACTGACACACAAGAAGGTAGAGAATTACAGCTAGGAAAAGAATAGAGATCGTGCTCATATGACTACTACACGTCCAACTGGACCATTTCTAGAAAAAAACATATCTAATTAAGCACACACATTCAGTTTTGCAGACTTTCCCATTACTGAACAAATAATTCTGAGGAAACGTAGGTAAGGAAAGAGTTCAATGACAAGGTCTATCAAAGAATCCTACTGATATACATTAGTAATATCCTACTGGGAAAGAGCTCAGCAACAAGATCCATCAAAGCATCCTACCAATCTACATTTCAAGTGATATTCCATTTCATCAACTTACAGAAAATAAGGTCGATCCTTACAACATGAAGAAATTTGATGCAAGCAAAGATGACCTTCTCGACTAAGGAACTTTGGCCTTGAACATCTCTTATATTCTAATCAATTTGGATAATCGTTATATATGACATAGATTAACAATCTTTGCACTAAACCATGTCAGTGCATGAGATCAAGAAACAGATCAAAGAGCACAAATCTAAGAAAACTATGCTTCGGCTCCATTCAAAGCATCTGAAGAATTTATCCTATGCATTCTGCATGACAGACATATTAAAAAAGCACTCTTGCATATGTCACATTGTGAGTCTGAAAAAGACAAATTAGACAAAATTTACCATCACAGCACGAAAGCTTATTTCACAGCACCAGGACTAATGGCTAATTCTAGAATGTTTCTTTGACTGAACAACAAGATCATTATGCTGCCACTGAAGCAGCTATAACACAAGGAATACAGAAAAACAGATAGCTAGTATGCCTGAGACCAATATAACAGAGTTCAACAAAAAGAAGGCACAAGCAATTACCATATTCTGGTGATCAGCAGCAAACCAAGAATCTAAAGTAATCAACACACATTCTCGCATATGTTTCCAATTATCACCACAGAATTTCGTGACATCAAATGCAATGCAATGCAGGCAAAAAAAACAAAAAGTGATGCCGAACTTCTAATGTCAACAAGATGATAAACATAAATGTAATTTTGAAAGCGTTCCAGATTTTGCAAACCATGGTTGAATTCTCAGTGGCTGATCAGATTGCATATGCAATACCACCAATGATGATGAGCCATGGCTGCCATTATATTGCTGAGACATAGATGCCCTCTAAGAGAACCAAATAATTCACCAAATGTCAATGCAGCATAGATTCTCTAAATTATGCTTTTGTCTTCATCTGCCTAAAACGACTCTAAGACACTGTATAATTCAAGATGGGAGCAGCAGGGAGGGAAAAGAATGGCAATGTAAGGGTGCAGTTCCAACTTGTTGAATGTTCTTTTTAGTTATTTCCAAGAATAGCCAAAAGAGTTGGAACAAGTCAAAGATTCATGCATCAGTTCAATGGCTCAGACCAAACAAAAGGAATAAAAGACCACAAGAGAAAATTCTCACCTCGCACCTTTTCAGTTACCAGGAACTTTCCCAGATCTTCACCAAGACAGGAGTTATTATTGCAGCAATGTCTTTGAATGGAAAGCCATTGAGTCCACCAGAGACATAGAGGCTGCTAAATTCAATTTCTCAAAAAACAAGGATGATAAGGGTGATAATGAACAATGATAAAAACTCCAGAAGACAATGGAAACTCATGCATAAGAGAGAGAGAGAGAGAGAGAGAGAGAGACAGGGATACTACCAGCTTGAACAGGCTTCTATTACATGTAAGGATGCTTGCTGCTGACATTCTAATGATTGATCTCCGGCAAAATTCATAATAAAGAATCCCAATTATTGGGGTGTGTTATTAAATATGATGAACTACAAAATCAGTAAATATTGAAGTGAGGTGTATCACAACACAAACAACTGGAAAGGAACGAGTGTTAAATTTGCATAGAGTCCTATTACCCAAAAAGGAACAAGTGCTGATGCACAGCAAAGCACCAATCATAACACAGAATCCAAGTTTGTAAAACTTGTAAAGCTCTGAAAGGCTTCAATTGTTCATGAAGAAGAGCTAAATGTCCAAGGGCCTTAGCTCTTCTGGAGTGAACTAATTCATCCAGAATGATTATATACATATACAGAGGGCATACCTTAACGAACTGGGCATGAAACCATGCCAGTGAATGGAACAACAACTAGAAAATAAGGAGAACAAAGTTTCTACACGATGCATGCTTTTGTTGCTTTTCAAATATCTGAAATTAACCCTAAGAAGAATATTTGAGATTATAGATGTTGACATATAGATATGTTAAGCTAAGCGTAATGTATATAATGCATCATGAAGACAATAACAAATAAACATAAAACAAAATTTATGATCATAGCAAGGATAGCTGGTTTCAGCTGGTAGGTAGAATCAGAAAAGTCACTATATGCAGTCTGGAGAGCTTCCATGACAACTTATCAAAAAGGTCCCTACACCTTCAGAACCTGATGTAACATACGGAATCAAGACAAAGAACCTATTAGTATGCCTAAGACCAATATAATAGAGTCGGAAAAAAAATGAGGAGACATAAGCAGTTACTATTTTATTGAGACAAGTGGTACCAACACAAGGATCTCAAGTAGGAATTTGACAATATCAAACAAACTGCCCTGCAAGAAACAAACTTAGGCTAAATTTTTATTGCCAGCAAGATATGATAAACACAACTGAAATTTTGAAAGTGTTTAAGATATTACAAACCTTCCTTGACTTTTCGTTGGCTGGTCCCACGGCAGATGCAATACAAATGACAATGACCGAAGTTACTACAATTAAAATTTTAAACTGTAAGCAGCAGTGCCATGCATAAAACAGCATATAGGCCATGGTTTATAATTTGAGACTGACACCAGTGTCAATTTTACTTGGATTTTGATATAAAACATTAAATATTAAGTCAAAATTTCATTATATAAATGAAAATTTGAGATAAAGAAGGACCAACCTCCAAACAAATTGGGCTATAATCCTTCTTTACCTTCAAAATAACAGCCTTGATATTTGTTTCAATGCACAATTCACCTAGTTGAAAGAATGAACACTCAAGAGGAACCTTATTATTTACCAGAGTTCATGTATCTGCAGTTAACCATTGATAGTATCAATGATGTGCACCATGCCGAGTACAAATATAAAATGGCAAGCAGTTCAAATTCACACTTACAAGGAAATTTGAATAAGAAAGAGTTGAGAGGCAAGCAGCATACCACAATAATGCATAGTGCCTTGTCCTCATTCACCCCTCCCCCTACCTCCTTACAAAGTTTATAGTAAGGAGCATTATTTGGGGAGCTAAGCAAAAGACTCCTGAAAAATAAAGACAGTTCTTTTAGGGGAGAATTTCCCTAGATTACACAAAGGTAGGGAAAAGAGAGGATACAGTAGTTGTGAGAGATTGAGGATAGAAGTGAGGAGAGAAAGAAAGTCAATGGGCAGGCAGAAACAGTTCAAATGCTGAAAAAGCACAATATTTGTTTCAATGCAGAATTCACCTATTTCAAAGTATGAACACTCAAGAGGAACCTGATTATTTACCAGAGTTCATGTATCTGCAGTTAGCCGTTGACAGTATCAATGATGTGTACCATGCTTAGCACAGATATAAAATGGCAAGCAGTTCAAATTCACACTTACAAGGCAATTCAAATAAGAAAAGAGTTGAGAGGCAATTCAAAATAATGACTGTTCTTTTAGGGGAGAATTCCCCTAGATTACACAAAGGTAGGGAAAATAAAGGATACAGTAGTTGTGAGAGATTGAGGATAGAAGTGAGGGGAGAAAGAAAATCAATGGGATAGCAGAAACAGTTCGAATGCTGAAAAAGCACAACATGTGAAAAGTAGAGAGCTACCTTCAAAAGGCAGATAAATTCAAAAGAAATGAAAGAATGGTACAGGCTGGGGCACAGCTCTAGTTGGCTGCCTTAAAGCACACTATTAGCAGCATTTTTTCCACCCTATAGGCTTATTTTAGCTGCCAGCTTTTACCAGACTCACGAAGAGGAATGGCAAGGTAACGGAAAGGCAAGTAGTCATGATGCCAGTTCAAGCTATCTTCTGGATGGAGCAAGAAAAGGTATGTGCAGGTGCAGTAGCTCAAGGCAGACAGGTAAGGGCAGGTAGTAAAGGCAAGCACATTGGCAAGGGGAGAAGAATTTGCATTTGAGCAAACTTAAAGATGAACAAAGCCTTCCATGTATGAATAAGTTTCCTCCAGCCATCACCTAGAACATAGATACTTAAAAAACTTGACATTATAAAAACTAAAAGATCTCCGGCATTGGTAAACGGCCAATATTTATTGGTTCAAATTATGATCTGATGAAATTCTAGCGGAAGCATTAGGAGACAGGATAGATGTGTCATGCCTTCACTCATTGGGCACTGCATTCACAGCATCTAATGCAAAAGCAATAACAAGAAAGGAAAAAGGACTAAAGTTATCTGCAGAAAGAAAAACAGCATCAAATACCATTTGACATGGAAGTATAAACATTCAAATTGTAGGAAACTAGAAGTACTTGAGCAAAACAGAAAGCATACGCAGTGCCAGGTATTTCTCCAAACAGAAATTCTGCCTACAGAGTTAAAACACAAACAGGGCCAATACATATTAGGGAATATTCAATGTGCAGTTATACAAATGACAATGAGCAAAAAATTGATCATTCAGAAGCATGAATATTTATACAAAAGCAAATAATAGAAAGAAGAAGATCAGATGAAAGAACCTCTTATTCCTGATAGCAAGGACCTCACTCAATGCCAGATCTAGTGAACAAAAGAGCTAAATGAGAAAAGCAAAGGATGACATTCAATCTGAATCATCCTGCACATACAATCAAAGTTCAGCAAAACACAAGTTTTAAAACTTTATTGAAAATACATATAAATTTTAAGGAAAATCTTTACCAGCACAATCAATTTTTCAAGAGTTGGCTGCCATCATCCATACGTAGAACCCCTTTATCCAAAAGCCAAAGTAGAATCTCTGTGGTGAGATTACCAATGGTGCTCTCCTTGACAGCACCAGCAAGTCTTCTATTTATCCATCATGAAATGGTAATTGTCATTTTTTATTTATTAGCAGAAAACAAGTCTCCTGCATCTTTCACTGATTTATCCATCGGGCAGCTCCTAAATCACCAAAGGCCATTGCAAATTCATGGCACATGATTGTCATCCAACAGACAGAAAGAAATCAATGCTTCATACTCAGGAAAACATTCCATGAAAACACAAAAGATACACATGACACATTGCGCATGCCACACACTCACACACAAGAGAGAAGATTACAGCTCAGGAAAAAATAGAGATATCATGGCAAACTGGGTGATTTCTAGAGAAAAAGCGTCTCTGATTAAGCACACACATTCAGTTTTGAACAGACTTTCCCATTAATGAGCAAATAATTTTGAGGAAATGTAGGTAATATTGGGAAAAGAGACCAATGAGAAGGTCCATCAAAAAATCCTACTGGGAAAGAGTTCAGCAACTAGGTCCCTCAAAGCATCCAACTAAACTACATTACAAGTGATATTCCATTTCATCAACTTACAGAAAATAAGGTTGATACTTACAACAACAAGAAAATTTGATGAAGCAAAGATGACCTTGACTAAATCACCCTGGCCCTTGAACATTTCTTAAATTCTACTGAATTTGGAATGGTTATGCATGACAAAGATTAACAATCTAGGCACTAAACCATGTAAGTGAGTGAGAGCAAGAACCGGGACAAGAAGCAAAAATCTAAGAATTCTATTATTTTGCTGCTTTCAAAACATCTGAAGAATTTATCCTATGCATTACACATTACAGCCACATTAAAAAAGCACCCATGCATATAACAGATAAGGAGTTTGAGAAACACAAATTAAACAAAATTACTGTGACAGCACAATACCTTGTTTTGCAGTATCAGAACTAATTGCTCAATCCAGAAAGTTTCCTTGACTGAACAAAAAGTTCCTTACACTGCCATTGAAGCAGCTGTAGCATAAGGAATATAGAAAGACAGATTGCTAGTATGCCTCAGACAAATATAACAGAGTTCAAGAAAAAGAAGGTGGCATAAATAATCACGGTATTATGGTGATCAGTGGCAACAAAAGAATTTAAAGTAATAGACGCAACTCTCATATGCTCCTGATTATCACCAAGGAATTTTGCAACAAAAAACACACAATGTGACAAAGTAACAAAAAGAAAAAATAAGTGTTGCTAAACTTCTACTATCAACAATATGATAAACATGAATGTAATTTTGAAATTGCACCAGATTTTGCAACCTTGGTTGACTTTTCAGCAGCTGATCAACTTGTATATGCAATACCACCAATAATGATGAGCCATGGCTGCCTTTATATTGCTAACACATGAATGCCCTCTATGAGAACCAATTTCACCAAGGGAATCCAAGGTCAATGAAACATATATTATCTACATTATACTTTTATGTCTTAGTCAGCCTTTTATAATTGTAAATTATGTTTTTGTGTCTTAGTCTGCCTTCCATAATTCTAAAGTATGCTTTTGTGTCTTAGTCTGCCTTCAATAATTTTAAGCCACTATATACTTCAAGATGGGAGAAGCAGCTAAGGAAAAGAAATGGCAATGTAAGCCATGCAGTTCTAGATTGTTGAATGTCCATTTTAGTTATTTCCCAGAACAGCCAAAAGAGTTAGGGCAAGTTAAAAAAGATTCATGCTTCAATTCAACAATGAAACCGAACAAAAGGAATAAAACACCACAATGGAAAATTCTCATCCTGCACCTTTTCAATTATTTCCAACTGGAACCTTCCCAGATTTTCAGAAAAACAGAAGTTATTGTTGCAGAAATGTCTTTGAATGGCAAGCCATCAAGTCCATTAGAGACATAAAAGCTGCAGGATTTAATTTCAAGAATGATAAGGGTAATAATGAAAACAGTAAAAACTCCAGCAGAAAATGGAAACTAATGTAAATACACTACAGCTTGAGCATGCTTCAATTACATGTACGGATGCTCACTGCTGATATTCTAATGATTGATCCTTCCAATTCCTGAAAAATTCATAATAAAGAACACCAATTATTTGGCTGTGCATTAAGATATGATGAACTACAAAAAAATCAGTCCATATTGAATGGACGTGTACACATTACCAGTAACCAGAAAGGAACAAATGTTAAATCTGCATGCAGTCCTATCACCCAGAAGGAACAAGCATTGGTGCACAGGCAAGCACCAAACACAACAAAGAACCCAAGTTTTAAAGCAATACAAGCTTGTATAGCTCTGAAAGGCTTCAATTGCTCGAGAAAAAGAGCTAAAGCCCTTGGACATTTCTTAGGTTCTGATTGACTTGAAATGATTTAAGTCATCTGGAATAAGTAAATGCACATAAAAAGGTCATACCTAATGAGCTGGGCATGAAACCATTCCAGCAACTGCAATACAACTGATGATGACTGAAAATAAGAACCAGAAAATAAGGAGCACTAATCTTCTACACAATGCATACTGTTGTTGCTTTCAAACATCTGAAAATTAGCCCTAAGAAGAATATTCCAGATTATGGACATGTTAAGCTAGGTCCGATGCATGTAATGTGTCAGAAGGACTTCAAAAAGTACAGATTAAACAAAATTTACAATCATAGCAGTGCTAGCTGGTTTCAGCAGGTGGGCAGCATCAGAAAAGTCAATAGATCCTGTCTGGAGAGTCTCCATGACAACTTATCAAAAAAATTCTTGTGCCCTTCACAACCTGATGTAAACAGACTATTAGTAAGCCCAAGACAAATATATTGGGCTACTTGTTCACCTTCAAAATAACAGCCTTGCTACTTGTTTTGATGCAGAATGTCATCCAGTTCAAAGAATGAACACTTAAGAGGAACCTTATTATTTACTGGAGTCCCCATATCTGTAGTCAAACATTGATGGTATCAATAATGTGTGTTGTGCTGAACCAAAAAATAAAATGACAAACAGTTAAAATTTATACTTACAAGCATGCAAACAGGGAAAGAACAGCAATTAAAATTTTTCTACAAGTGGCAGGATAGGGCCATTCAAATAAGAAAGGAGCTGAAAGGCAAGTGGCTTACCACAATAAGGCATAATGTCTTGTTCTCATTCTCCCCTCCCTCTACCTCTTTACAAAACTAGTAGTAAAAGAGCACCATTTGGTGAGCCGAGCAAAAGATTCCTGAAAACTAAAGACTGCTCATACATGGGAGAATTCCCTATATTTTAGAAATGAGGGGGAAATAGAGGATACAGTATTTGTGAGAGATTGAGGAGAGAAGCATGGAGAGAAAGAAAGTCAAAGGGCTGGCAGAAACAGTTCAAACACTGACAAAGCACAATATGTGAACAGCAGCACTTGCCTTCAAAAGCTCATAAACTCAAAAGAAATGAAATAATGGTACACTCAGGCACAGCTCTAGTTGGCTGCATTAAAGCACCAAAAACGGAGCACATACAAGTATGCATGCAGGAAGCAACCATAAAGCCATCTATGTCAGCGAACAAGGCACCTTGAAAAAATCTGATAGTCATGAACAAGAGCTAAAGTTGGCTCCCATATGTCTCCTAGGTTCTAATGAATCTGGAAAGATTATATATATATATATATATTCGCATGACACACATTAATGAGCTAGACACTAAATCATGTCAGGAAATGAGATCCAGAGCCAGAATAAGGATCACAAAATCTTAGCAATGCACGCTTTGTTGCTTTTCAAACATTTGAAGATTTAACCTAAGAAGCACATTCCAAATTACAGATAAATTAAAATGACCCCTTATGCATATAATGTGTCGGGAGGAGTTCAGAAAGTACCAATTGAACAGAAATTATCATCTGGTTTAGCAGATGACAAGCATTGGAAGAGTCACTAGATCCAGAAAGTTTCCTTGACAACCAATTAAAAAAGACGCTACACCTTCTACATGTAGCTTACAGTTGATTAAAGCTGCTGTAACACACAAGAATCTAGACAAAGAAACTGTTAATATGCCTGAGACTGATATGACTGAGTTAGACAAAAACAAAATGATATTAGCAATTACATTTTTATCACAATGAGTAGCAGCATTCAAGAATCAAGTAATCAACGCATAGTCTCACAGGCTTCTTATTGTCAACAAGGCATTTCACAATATCAAACAAAATGTCCTATAGGAATCAAGTATCAAAGATCAACCAAAGGCAGACAGAAAATACATATAATTGTAAATATCTGCTCACATAGGCCCACAATTTTATGTAAAGCACCTGAAGTAGCAGAAACTATGGAAGTATAACTTCAAGGACTTTTGTGCATGAGTAATAGGCTCCCATCATTGTCTTTATACCTCATTCTCCATAGGGTTTGGGCTCAAAAACTTAATTAGAAGATAAAATGGCCGGAAACCTGGACAAATTCTGGTGTGTGTGTGTGTGTGTGTGTTTATGTATATAAATCCATTTGCAGTAACAATTTCGATCATTCCTAGACATGAGCAGGAATATGAAAATGTCAAATTTAGAGATGCCTGCAACAAATCAAGCTCACATCACAAATTGCCTTACCATTCCCACATTTTTTCTCAATTTTATTCGCTACAGAACAGCTTTCTGCTCGAATTAATGCTCATCCAAAAACAAAAACAGACAACCTAAATGCTTGCAATGAGATAATGGACGTGTTGAATAACAGATTATAGATATTTATATCAAAAAAAGATAATAGCCAGAATAAAAGGTCATCGGTGATACCTGGTAGTATCATTATCTGGGTTATAGCTGCATTATATTGCTGAGACATAGATGCCCTCTAAGAGAACCAAATACTTCACCGAGAGATCTTAAGGTCAACGGAACATAAATTCTTGCTTGTTGAATGCCCCTTCTAGTTATTTCCGAAAACAGCCAAAGGAGTTATAACAAGTAAAAGATTTTTGCATCAGTTGACTGACTCAAACCGACCAAAAGGAATAAACACCACCAGAGAAAATCCTCACCTCGCACCTTTTCAATCACCATCTTCCAACTGAAACTTTTCCAGATCTTCAGCAAACAAAGTTATGTTGCAGTAATGTCTTTGAAAGGCAGGCCATAGAGTCCACCACAGACTTAGAAGCTACAGAATTTAATTCCTCAAAAAGCAAGAATGATAGGGGTGATAATGAACGATGGCAAAAGCTACAGAAGATAGTGGAACTCATGCACAAGAGAGAGAGAGGGAGAGAGAGAGAGAGAGGTGCCACAGCTTGAACAGACTTCTATTACATGTAAGGATGCTCACTGCCAACATTCTAGTGATTGTTCCTTCCAAGTCCCGCAAACTTTGTAATAAAGAACACCAATTATTACAGCATGATTTTATATAGGATGAATTACCAATATCAATAAAGATTGACCTGAGGTATATGATAACACCAGCGACCCAAGAGGAACGGAAAATAAGGGGCACGGAGTTTCTACACACTGCATTCTCTTGTTGCTTTTCATACATCGGAAAATTAACCCTAAAAAGAATAATTTCGAGGACTTTAATGCTTGGCTTACATCATTGTCTTTATACCTCATTCTGTTGAGGTGAGTCAACTGCCTTTGAAGTTTCAATTCATCCCGTTGCAGTGCCTCTACTGCCTTATTGGCCCCGCTACATTTTCTTTCTTCACAACTCAAAAACCCAACAAAAAACAGAGGACTTATATTAGAAAAAAGGAGAGAAGGCTAAAGACGGGCATTGTATGACCAAAGTAAAACCAGCCTTCTGCACCGTCAACGAGAATCTATCAAGAATCAAAGAAAGACGGCAAAATATCCAAAAAGAACCATTTAAGAAAGAAAAAATTGCAAACAATCGAAAAAAATCAAGACGGATTACCTTCAAGGACTTTCGCGTGCACGAGTAATTGGCTCACATCATTGCCTCTATACCTCATTCTCGTTAGGGTTAGGGTTAGAGATGTCGTTTCTGCAATCCAAATACGGCAGAGAATCTATCAAGAACGAAAGAACTTGCACCTAAAAAAAAGAAAATCTATCAAGAATCAAAGAAGAACAGAAAAATAACGATAAAGAACCATTCAAGGAAAAAAAAAAAGAAAACAGAAGGACTACAGTTACAGAAAATGCAAAAACACAAACAACAAGAATCAAGAATCGCCAATACAGGTCCAAAGCGCCCACAAATCTTGGAGACCTTAGGGCTTTTCTAAGGCGACGCACCATTCTGGCAAAAAGACACGTCCGTTTTCCAGGCTTCTTTGCATTCTTGAAGAAAAAGATCGACAGATCTCGTGAACTCCGGCAACGGCGATAACGGGGGTTTTACCGGAGAGGGACGATATGACGATTGTTAGAGGCAGGAAACAGAGAGGAACGTACGGCGAATGAGAGGTCTGGAGAAATAATCTCCGGCGACGAAGACAAAAGGCCAAGGACGCAAGAAAGAGAGAGAGAGAGGGAGGGAGAGGAAGAGAGAGGGAGGGCGGAGAGGAGCAAAAATTGGGGGAACTGAGAGGAGGAAGCAGTGTCTTGAAAGAGAGAAGAGACGCCTACATACATACATACATACATACATACGTATATAGTCACCAGGCCTTAAACGACGTAGCATTGTGTAAATTTGAAGAATTAGACCGTTATGAGCAAGTGATAGTAAGAGTAGGCGCGCGAGTTGAGTCTCTTAAGTCGGCGAGCTTGAAATTCATATTTGGGCTCGGGTCGGTAATTTAAAATTGGGCCTCAATCACTGTTAGGAAAGCCCATTTAATAGCATAGAAACATTTTTCTAAGTCACATGTCAGGCTATATCGTACAAAAACAACCTAGATTGGTTACCTTTTTCTGTCCGAAATTAATTAATATAAATTATTAATAAGAAAATCGTAATATTCGCACGTCACAATATTTTTTTTCTTGTTTTTTTTTAAAATTTTTTTTTTTTTAAAAAATTAAGTGTAGACACCTCTCTCCCAACAACTTGCCAGCTATTTACTAGTTCATATTCTTTTCCCAGACGTCCAATCCAAGGTTGAAGTTAAGATTGATTGACGCCATAATAATGAACACACAAGAAGATGAACAATTTGTCTCAAATGTTGTGGAGGGGCTGATGTTCCAAGACAGAAATAGTAGAGCAAAATGCAGTCCTTTGCATTCCTACGTATCCTCAACGACAAAATTGGAACACCATAATACAAGGGTTGAACTGCAATGCTCAAAATAATCTGCAGGATCATGTTGTCAGTCTGGCTGAACAGGCATATCGACTTACATTTTAGTAATCACTGGAATAACTGTTCTTTACGTACTGAAAGACATATATGGCACATCAAAGAAGTAGCAAAAACCTACAGAGACTTAGCAAAGAAACACAAGATTATGCCTTCCTTTACATGCCGACTAATGCTGGGAAAACTGCAAAAGTGGCATTTGAGAAGAGGAAATATCCAGTGGAAATCATTAGGCCAAACAATGTTAACAATTGCAACCTTTCATTAAAAGTTTCAATGCAAGTAAGTACATTACGAGGCCACAGGCACCTACTTTGGCCAGAAGACAACGGGGAGAAAAGAAACTAGCTTGAAAATATGAAAGGGAACCGGCAAGACTGTGGAAAAGGCTTAAGTACGGATGAATCGGGTGTCTTCGGGAAATGAAGAAAACAGCCAGTTATCATGCACACATACAAGAATGACTAAAGTCACACGAAGTACCGAGAGAACGATGTTTGTGTGGTGACCCCTTCCTTCCAACCACAAAATCAGCAACCTCGGCCCTTGAATTAAGGACATACTTTGGATCCATAGGCGAGTGTACGTCGCACGAAGAGGCTCAATCCGTGATCGATTACCTAGACAATGATGGGGACAAGTTGGTAGACTTCGAAGATTTCTTGAGCCTTGTGACGAGAAGAGAATGACGATGATCTCAAGGAAGCCTTTGAAATGTTCGAATTGGAGAAGGGTTCGGGTTGCATAACCCCCAAGGGATTGCAGAGGATGTTACATCGACTAGGAGATGAAAAATCGCACGATGAATATGTGGCCATGATTCAAAGTTCTTGATACTGAAGGTACTGGCGTTCTTTATTTCCACGAGTTCCATAGAATGATTGTTACATAGCTGGTTTAAATTTCCTTTTTTTCCTTTTTTTTTTTTTTTTTTTGTCGAGATATGACACTTATATTTCGCGTTTGTCACCAAAAAGAATGGGCTGTTGAACTATGGGGAGACGTCGGAGGCATGAAGCCTTTTGTACCTGCCGACGGCGATCTAATGGACCTTGGACTTTCTCACAGTGATTTAAAAACTCTATTAATCTGAAAATACACATATTTATGTAAAACACTCGAAACTGTATACGTAATTTGTAATTTTATTAAATAGATGTATAAATTATTCAAATACGTATCTAATGTTTCTAAAGAATACATAGACTTATAACACATCACTTTTTTTTTTTTTTGTATCATAATATTTTCCTAGTCGAACTCGCATTTTTATTTCTGAGACTAAAACTGCATTGGGTTTTAATTTTTTTTAATACTTCAACATTTTCATTCGATACACTTTTTGGAGTGTGAGGGGACTCTGGGCTTCTAATGGTTGGACGACCTGCAGCCACATCCAATAGATTGTACGGACATTTGTAGGATTCATTTTTTAGATCTGTTTATGGGCATTAGAACCAGGTTAGCCCGTCCATGATATCCATTCATGCACAGTTTTTTGGGATGGTTTTGGGCCGTGTATTGATCTAGCCCGTTTCAAAGGATTTCCCCCCCCCCCTTTATTTTCATTCCTGATGGAAAAAGAACGTGTATGAGTATGATAGTAATATTATTTTATTGAGAAGTGGAAGTATTCTTATTGCGAAAATAATCTATTTATATACAATAATTGTTGGGCCATAAGATCCCAATAAGAGAGGAGCTATAGACTTCTTTCTTGTCAAGGAAAAAGGAAACCCCTCCATTAGAAGAGAGTTCCCTCTAATAAAAAAATAAGAAACCTTTAAGTTTTAACAGGCTCATAGGTATACCGTAAAAGAAAAATAAAATAAAATAAAAAAGTTTGGGTTTTTATATACACACCCACTAGAGCATGCTGGCTGAGGTGTCCACTCTGGCTTGTATGGTAGGAAATTTTCTCTAATTAAATGGCCATAGACCCTTCAATAATCACCTTCCCAGCTTTGCTTAATTAAACCGGTCAAAGGAAGCCTGCTAACTTGACTCGGGTGAAGTGCGACGTATTACTTTTTGTGGACTAGCATCGCCTAAAATTTTCGAGAAAAAAATGGTGTCAGACCATTTCATCAAATGTAAAGCCCAACTACCCGTGAGAATTGAATTGAGAAGCAACCTAGAAGGCTTCAAGGCAAACTGGTCCCTTCATTGAAGATATCTAGGAGCCCATTTAAAGCTCCCAGCGTCTCTGCACCACACTCATGTTTCCCCGTTTGTCTCCTAATGGAAAGGAGTGACCACGCTCACGCACGACATGGGCATACTATTACTATTACTAGCAAGCTGACCTACACCGGAGGAGGCACATTTGTTTGATATTGCTGTTATATACAAGTGGGGTTTGGCTTTAGTAGTTCTCAATTCCAGGGACCAAAAAATCTAGAGCTCGTATGGGTTTTTTTAAGTCAGTTTTTGCCTCATTGTCAGTAAGCTAGGGTCTCTAGCGAGAGAGGCAAAAAAACAAAAAAAAACAGAGAGAGAGAGAGAGAGAGAGAGAGAGAGAAAATGGGTTACGAGACCAAACGGATCGATCCAAATCGAAAAGTATGGTTAACCGAAGAAATTTTTAGAATAGTTTTGAGGCTGAATTGTTAGCCTGTGATATAAGCTGTGCGGATCATACGGTCACAAACAAAATTATTGGTATGTGCTCGTTGATGGAACGCAGATTGACCAACTGACATTTGGAGGCAGTCCATCGATAAAAGAGAGCCAAAGTTGGGCGTACTCTTGTTCGACTGGAGCCGAGTCCACCAATAAGGGGCCAACTGTGTTTTGCATTAAAAACTTAATGGTGAACAGATAATAGCCCACCCATGTCCAATAAAGAAGTGTGTTCCTGTAGCTCCCACATCGAGCTCTGAAAAAGAGTCGGATACTCGTCTTACGCTTATTTTGACAAAAAGTCTGTTTCCCAACTAGAACATATGACCACCTCGCCCTGTACACAGATTGCCAATTTGTTATGAACTAATAATTTGGTATCTTTACCCCGGATACACAAGTCACAAGTACACCAATTACATTGCACATAATGATGAGATTTCATGGCATTCAACAACACAGAAGGCCACAATGTTCTATTCTAACATTTCTAGCTGCATCTTCTACTATATACAAGGAAAAATGTAGAATTTGTATCTATAGAAAGCTTAGAACAATGCAGCTGAACACGGGATCAGTAGCTCTTTGATGCTAATGAGAGATCATCTCACCAGCTCTTTAGACACCAGATACCGGAATGTAAAATTGTGTGGAATCCATGTAATGATGCTCTTACGGGGTTTCCCTTGCAGACATTTCTTGACACCCTTACTTAGAGAATCCGGTAAAGATTTCTTGATCATTTCGATAATGTCAGTCTGACACAAACCTGAATCCTTTGCAAAGGATTCTACAATTTTGGGGAGTAGGATTTTCTGGTCCTTGCGCACACCAAAGGTAGCTCGGATATACTCTTCTTTTGCAGCCTCAAGCTCTTGAAATACTCTCTTTGAGGTGTACACACGAACCTGCAAAGAATTCTTATAACTCACCACCGGAAATGACAAAGCTCATGCTACATCTAGCCACATTTGTGGTTGTTATTGATCTTATGAAGCTTGAACAACAGTTCATGGGTAGTGAAGTACCGCAGGATCAGAATGACTTCCCGAACAGAGTGCAAAGTGCAGAAGGGGTTCTGGACACTCAATTGCATATGCTTGCCGTTCATCTCCTCTCTTGAGTTTTGACCTTGAAGGGAGTAATAGTCTTAGCCACTGCATTCAAAAGCTAGCTTTATCAGCCCTGCCAAAATTTAAATAAATTCACTACATGTGACTGTCAACAGCCTTACAGTATTGAAGGAGAAAGTCATGAGACAGAAATGTAGATGAAAGATACCTGTCTAGGACAAGACATTCGGCATCCAAGGATAGAGCTCTGTATTGTGTCTGCACTTATTGTATAACCCCCAACATTGTAAGCAGCCTGGAATTAGAAAAGAACGTAGGAGATAAGACCATCTGTAGCCAATTTCCTCTTAACTAAGGCCTCAGCATAACTTTCCTCACCTTCAAGAGTGAAAGGACTCTTTTCACATTATTTTGTGGAATCCCATAAGCCAGAAATGCCTATCGGAAAGGGATCACATGCACTGAATCAGAAGAAGAGAAGACAAAAAAACAGAAAAAAAAGACCTCATGCAAAAGCCAACACTAACGAAATATTTATGCGGAGAAAGCATTACATGCATCATCAAGGCATTGTGTACATTAACCCAGAAAGCTAACTTTTCCTCATGTTTCAGCTTCCTGGGGTTGACTTCCTCCAATTGACAGATAAGTGACCTATAACAAAACAAGTCAATAAGTATAAAATAGATATAACAGAACAGTGATGCTAATATGATACATATGATATTGAGCACCCTTCTAATGAGGACCAAATGTCACAATAGCTCACCTGTAATTTTGTAGCAAGTGTTCAACATCTCCCAACTTTTGACTGTCTCTATAAATCCATGGCACTTCAATCATTGTACTGTATGGACCACTGAACTCTTTCAATCCTTCAACAAGGAAAGGATTATCCAACTGTACATCAAATGATGAATTATTCCTGAAACCTGGACTCCACATATCGCATTGATCTCGTGAGGACAACACACTTGCTGAGGATAGAGACAAGTTGGGAGATGAAAGACCATTATTCATCAAAGGAGGATCCACAAGCTTGCAATATATAGCTGACATGCACTTGATCATGTCCTCAGAAAGCTTGTTAGGTGACTCTGGAAAGTGATCACAAAGACGTGTTCCAAAATGCTCGGCCAAACTGATAATATTTGATGCATTCTGGGCAAACTGTATATAGACGATAGATTTTGTTATCCATTTAAGTCTTTGTATTATAATTGCACCTAGACGTCAATTTCCCTTATAATTGTACCCAGAATATTTACTTTTTCCTTTTGTTGTTGGTGAATTATGATAAAATAGTAATGCTTTGATGTGATTCATATGTGTCTGCAGCCCAAAGATGAGAACTATCGAAGCTCTATGCATCATGTTCTAAGAAGTTACCTGCATCATGGACAATGGTTGTGAATGGCAGGCACGTACAGCTCTTCCCAAATATTCTGCTGAAGGAGAAGCTTTTGGTGAGAATGCGGAATGCTGTGAAAGTGAAGAGTCACAGCGATGAACACCAGAATCTAGTAGATTCTCTTCGCCTCTAACATGATTAAATTCTTTCAGTAGATTCTGATGTGTCTGACAACCAGATTGCAGGTGTGAACTTTCCTTTCTTGATGTTATGTTGGGTGGGGAAGCATCTAGGAACCTACGTCTTGGAGTTGGTACAGTTGATTTTAGCCTTTCATCTTTGCTAGGTGGAGAAACCGAAGATATTTGCTGATCAAATGCTTTTCGGTACAATGACAGAAGATATTGTTCCAAATGCGCAACTTCCAGCTCCAATACTGCAATTTCCTTAATCAGTTCTGTGGCTGGCTGCAACTGCACAAAAAAAGGGCACATAGAAAAGTCAGCAAAACATTGAAATACACATACATTTTTATATCACAGGTACTTGAAATAATGGTTAGATGTTAGCGAGCAAATAGTTGGAGCATTGTCCACAAGACTCAAATGTGAAACCAATGAGAATAACCTTCTGGAGGAAAGAATGACGGCATGAGCAGAAGAAACAGTTTTATTTTCAGATTATGAAGAGGGAAGAAGTTACCTTGGTTAGTGGCACATTAGCTGCACTATTATGGGACAAGGTCCTATAGCCCAAAGCTTTTTCCATAGCACGACGAATGTGGAATTGGTCCTGTAATCTTTTCTCAAGCTGTGTAATCTGCACAGACATAATTAAGACACAAAAGGCAGTTGCTGAAAATGCTTACCAAGCTAGAGGAATCTCCAAAATAAGTTGTGGATAAAGAATATCAGTTCCAAACCTCTTCCTTCAGAGAATTTTTGGCTTCAGACTTAGAACTGTGTTTCTTCTTAGTTTTGACATGGTCCTTCAAGCACTCCATATCCTGTTTTCAGTTTGCATTCAAAAGTTACAGATAAGCTGGCTTGCAAGTGATCTGCCAATAAACTGAAATTCTGGGACTAAATATTGATTAAATTATTGCTGTACTAACTGCTAAGCCTACAGCAATAGTTTGTTCCATTCAACTGAGGCCTATGGGGGAATTTGACTCAAAGGCAGTAAGCTCATTATTCATACTATTTGGCCACCTATCCTAAAAAAATAGATGCAATTCCAATAAACAAAGAATGCAGTGCATAGGAGAAAAAGGAGGTAAGTGTACGGTAAAGTCCTGGGTGGCTCTGTGCTTAAGCTCTTTCTATAACATGAGAACAACTAGTCAATCAAACTGTACAATAATGAGCCAATAAGGTATCCATATTATAACCAGAGGACAGTGAAAAACAGCACTTTCAAATTTTGTAAGCAAGATGGCAAGAAGAAGTAGCTTACTAGCTTTAGACGGCATGAAGTTACCAAAGAACTGTCTGATTCATCTTCCTCAATGCTATTCTTCCCAGGTAAACTGTCATAGCGCAAACAAACATCGGATAAAGTATATAGATTGGACAAGAAAACAAATGAAAGTTTGCCATTGAAATTCTAGCCAGCTATATGAAATAATACTGACCTTTTCCCCCTCATAAGGAGATGAATAAAATAGATTGTCGAAAATTACCTTCTACCTAAGGTCCAACTAGCAATTATTTTCCTAAGACTCATCTCAAAAACTGTTTCAACAACACGCACAAGAAGAAACACAAGATTTCATGCCTAACAGCCCATTTTAAAGCTCTCTTGAAGCAATAGGTTGCGCCAGGATCACAAGGCCTTTCAAGGTTCTTCCTCCTTTGGGGGTAGTGTAATAAGGCCAAAATAGGGAATGTGTAAAAGGGAATCCCCATGTTAAGGACAGTATAAACACAGCTGTGAAAGTCCAAGTTTCCATTTACTGGATAAACTCATCACAGAAGCTATTCTAGTCAAAGAAACCCATCAAGTGAAAACAATGAGCTGAAGCAAGTCATGAGACGAATAATTGCAGTTCGATTAAAATATATGAGACTAACTACCTCTTTGACCTCTTGTGTATAGGAGTCGCTCTCAGGCCCAACATTTTATTGTCTTCAAACCCCTCGGACCCCATCATTTCTGAAAACCCATCACCAATCAACAGTAAATTCACCAAACATTTCAGGGAGACACAAGAAACCAGAGCCAATGGAAACGGAGCTAAAAACGGTTGCCATTACACTTTGAGAAGAAAACAAGCTAGTACCGAAGATGGTTTATTCAATAGTTGAACCAGAGTAGCAGACCTCCTGGTCCAAGCCGACCGCGTAAGTTCACAAAGGGCTGTAATTAGACTCCAAATGCCAAACTTGTCTTCTTCTGTTTGAGCAAAACAAAAGTTCAAAATGATCACTCTGCAGGTAGCAGAGTCTGAAACGTAGCAGAGGCTGAAAGGAACGATCTTCACAAATGCTGCAGCAAGGTAAAGATAAGACCTTTGGGTTTTTAACCAGTGAGTCTTCGCGTTGAAGAGACTCAGTCGCTCGCTCTACAGAAATCAGTTGGCTTTTGCACTGGAGGACAAGGCTTTTTGCATTAAAAGAAGTAAAATAAGGTTGTGGCCTTTAATTGAAGAAGAAAGTTACCCCTTTGAAAAATGCCAGAGGTGTGCAAAAAGTCTACAAATGTACAATGTTCTCTCAATTATCCAAAGAGTCAAAGTAAGGGGAAGATAAATAGTAGCTATGACCCTTCTGTGAAAAATATAATAGAAAAACATTATTCATATAGAAACCAATTTGCCACATTCTCCACTCTTGTTGGGAAGAAAGTGGGGGTTGGCGACCGTCCCTTCACCCTTAGTCCTATGCTGTTCATCACATAGTACGATATCCTTATGTTCCTGGGGTGTCTATATTACGTCTATATGCTTAAAGTGTTTAGGTTTTTGGAGCTTGAGAAAATTTGTGATAGTAATTATCGGGAAACGAGAAGAGCTTTTTTCATTTGTGTAACACCTACTTCGGTGGTTTCAGGTGTTCCTTTCGTCAAATGTGCCATCATTTTTACGTTGTTTGACAATTTTGGTCATTCATGATCATTAACTCTAAAGCTGTGTTTATCCCATGGCACTGGTGGACTTAACAGTAACTTTCAACTTGTGAGATGAGTAGTGAGAATCACTTTTGCTCACTGCTTAGGTATGGATGTTTCAATCATACCAGATGATTTGTTCACATGCTGTAAAATTCCATGACTTCTTCGTTCAGAAAAAAAAAAAAAAAAAAGTCCATGACTTCATAACCGTTAATCCAACTCTTGCAAGGCTTGGAATGTCAGAAGGCAAAACAAAGCAAAATTGTTCGACCAACTCACCAAACTTTCTGTTTATAAAGTAGGCGAAGATGTTATTTTTCATGTCGATTAGAGTCACAAAAGTCCAAAAGTTTCCATTCCAAGCAATTCGATGTAAATATTGATCTGATTTGTTTATTATCAACTAGACAATTCCACCAAGAATTGCTGGTGCCACGGTAGGTGAAGCAGGTTGTCCTTCATCGTCACTTGAGAAAATTCTATACCATTGATGTGCAATAAATTGTCCTGCATGGATCCAATAGGACAGAGCCCATCTTCATGTACTACAAAAAAGAGTACAGTAAAATTTAAATGGTCATTTTGTTTCTGGGGGACACAAAATTATGTTGGAGACCAATGTTCCATTATGACCCAAAAAGTTACTGAAATGAGTAAATCCAAACACAAGAGATTAAGGGCATTAACCAAGAAAGTCCTAACTTGCCCGATTATCTTTAGCCTACAAGAAAAGGAAGAAAAAACAGGCTCACATAAAAAGGGTAAAAAGGGTGAAAAGATGCCTAGGTGAAGGATATAAAGAAGACATTGGATGCTTGAAAGGAAACGAGGTTTTGTGCGGTTTATCTTTGTCTAATTCTCTTATTTGAAAAAGCTTTTTTTTTTGGGTTGCGGTGGGGGACTATGGTCAGAGATCCCTCATATTGTCCTTCAGCATCCAAGAGACTCTTCTTTGTCACAGAATCCGCAAATTAGAACCAAAAAAAAAGTGCTTGTGGGCCAAGACGGTAACACCAATACAAAAGAAAGGGTGGCTCTGCCTGCGTGCTGTAAGGTAGCCAGGTCCTTCCTTTTTGTCAAGATACTCATTTCCTGACGAAAAGGACTTTCTTTTTCTTTCTGCAACAACTCCGAGACAGAGAGAGAGAGAGGGGGGGGGGGAAGGAGGGGTTGGCTTTAGAAATACTTTGACTTTGTTTAATGGGAACCTTTTTCGTCGAAATTGCAGATAATCAGGAAGCTTTTTTTTTTTTTTGGGTTAATCCGATGAGTTTACCAAAATTGTAAAACCATATGATATAGTTATAACGAGGATTATCAATGGTTGAAAGATGGGCACTCCGCCTGTATTGGACCTTGTGTTTTCATCGTCCGTTTCAAATCCAGACAAAAGAGGAGGATTGCGATAGGTTGACACTTGGTGCGAAACTCTTGCGACATTGTATCTTCCTCACGCGGGCGTGTCTCCCCAGAGTGAAACTCTTGTGCCTGTTCGGGTATTTAACTAATCAATTATGTGAATTTACTTTGATAACCCACAAAAAAAGAAAAAGTGGCATTCAGGTCATGAGGTTTTTAATATGTTATTCTGTTCAGTGATTCCTGATTCTTCTTCATTTAGGGGGGGTCAAGATAGAGCCAGAATGGTTATTTTGGACACATGAGATAGTTTATTCTCCACTATGTTGTTTTGAAATTTCTAGTTCCAGCATCCTTACAAATGAAGCTTCTGTTTTATCTTATTATCGAGGTTTTACTCGAGTTTGCTCTGGGTGGGTTCTCAATTCCAGATTTGTAAGATCTTGTATGGTATAATTATATATTGAGGGTTCAACTTTTGAAATTGTTATACAATTTTCAAATGTTTCTGACAGACATGCTTCATAGATTTATGCACAAAAATAAAAAAAAAAAAAACCCTTTTCATTAATTATTTAGCCCACACAGAGTTCCATTTTACTGAGATTTTCATCGAGAAGCTAGTCCATTTCCAGACACAAGATTGGGTTAGACACCCACGTGTCCCTGTCATTTTGTAGATCAAGAATATGCTTCTTTATCCAGCCAAGCTTCCTTTCCCTCAGAGGTCTAAATGGTAAACAATGGCGGGATCCCTTAGGACCCCTGCATTACTTGTTCTCTCTAATTATAGTATTAATCGTTGTTAATTAATAACACGTTGGACGCTCAATTAAGAGTTGAGAAATCAGACTGGAGTGTATATTCAACAATTTGAACCAAGTCCCAATTTACTTCATTTCAGTTCTCCAGGAATCAATGAAGAATATTCAACTGAAACTTGAAAGTAAGACAAATTAATTAAAGTTGATTGTAAAAGATGCAAGATTTTGGACAGAAGCTTGCAAGATTCCAAATCACAGATTCGAAGGAAAATTGAAACTGGCTGCCTTGTTTTTTATTTGTTCTGCAATGTTGGAAATAGATATTCAATGGCGCCATTCGTAATTATAATATATCTGTTTCTTTTTGTTATCACGGTGTCAAATCATACTAACTGTTTTACTTGCAAGTCCTGCAATCTAGCAGTTGAGACTAAATACCAAAAAATTTATACTTAATAAAAGTCATAAATTATTGAATTTTTATTTTTTTAATATTATAATTAAATGATATCACATATTATTTTTTATATATCGTATTTAATTTTTTAAAATTTTTATTTAAATAAAAATATATTATATATTGCATAATACAGAGAATTCATCAAAAAATACACAATTCTAGATTTGAAGTAAGTTCATAACATAAAGGGTATATATACACAATTCTCCAGGTGCTCAATATATGGCTAGAAGCGAAGGAAAAGTGGTTGAAATTCGAATCTGTTCTGGTGCATGGTTAACAAAGTACATTATGTGCTCTAAATCCATAACAAATATGAGTAACATAATGCCAACATTTTCTTTTAGTGATTCTAAGATTTTTTTTTTCTCTCCTCATAACCTAAGGTCAATTTTCGGATTTGAAATTCATATAGAAACATGTGTAAGTCACTTCTTTTCTCGCAGCAATCCATCCAAAATCCAGCTTAAGAAATCCCCTCTTGTCAAAAAGAAAAGGACAATTCTAATGAGTGTTACAATTGTTGCAAAGGCGAAGTGAACAAACCACAAACAAACGTTTGCTCCCGGTCCAAAAATAAAAATGTTTCCGACAGTCTATACTTCTCGATCTGTGGTTCCTGATGGATATGCGCCCCTTGTATCAGATGGGGAACTACATACAATGCCTCGCGAGTTGGCTAAAAAAAAAAAAAAAAAACCCCACCAAAAAAGACCCCTAAAATATGTCCTTTAGCTGTATGAGATAGGGAGACAAGTGGACGCACATCAGCATATGGAGTGGGGGAAAAAGGAGAAAAGTTTATATAATCTCATGTGTATATTAGGGGGCTTTTGGGGGTTGCAAAGATTGTGTTTGTTTTGGGTTAGCTAGGGATGGTTGAGCTAGTGGAATCTTACAATCGGGACATAAAGAGCGAACTTTCCAAAGACATTTGGACAAGGAGTCAATGCCAATCATAACCAGCAAAAGGCAACTCCTTTTTCTGCCCCCACTTCACCACCTTGATAAAATGGTCCACTTTTTTTTTCTTTAATAGGCGATTGCAACTTGATTAAATTATATATATATATATATATATATATATTATATTATATTATATTATATTATTTTATTTTTTTTGGACTTGTAATTGATTATTGGCAATATATTTCAGTCTCAAGTCTTCAAACTAATGAGACCAAGTCAATTTGTTACACTAACGGCTCTCGTGGGCCCTTGGAGGTCTTCGTTTCACACCCGTCCATTTTCATGGGCGGGCTTCTCTCATTTCCATGGACCCATGGTGTCATGGGCCCGTAGCTTTTTCTTTTTCTCTTTTTTTTTTTTTTTTCATGCAGAATTTCGATCTGTAGGAGCATAATTTTTACATCATTGCCTACCAATCAAGAACTATTTTTTATTACACTTATTTGTTTATGTTTGAAGGCTGATTAAAAGACTTCTAAGTTCTAACTCATGCGACATAGCAACTTTACTTCTCTTATATCCAGAATAAAAAGAAAAAAAGAAAAGAAAAACCCCTTTGATTATGCTAAGTGGTAGTTTTAACGAGTCGCAATCTATATATAAATAGACAGCAGCATTAGTGTGTAAAGAAGCCTTGGAACAAAAAAAGAAAAAGACAGTGGCAGTCAGCGGACATGCCCACTTTCTCTTTTCGGTTGAATTTTGAGCAAAAGTTGATTTCTCTTTTTCACTGAAAGGCCAGGAAAGCGAGGCCATAACCTGGAATACAGGCTTTAGCTTTACCATCCTCTTCAACTAAATGAAGTACCAACCACCATTCAAGGACAAAAGCAAATTTGCTTCTTTTATTTATTGTTCTCCTTTTTCTTTCCAGTTCAATAATTAAACTCACCACAAGGAAGTAAACTCATTCTTTTATTACAGAATCATGCTTGCTAGTCAAACATGCAAATCCTTTTAAATCCGCTTTTACATGCAAGAATTTATATGGAGGAAAAAGAAAAAAAGAAAAAAAAAAAAGAAATTTACTACGTATCTAAGCGGCAAAACATTGGAAAGGTGCACAACAACTTGTTACTGCTGTAAGTTAGCAGAGCGAGCACCATAAATTCCAAAGCAGATTTTCAGCCCGTTTTAAGTAGACTCCGTGTGTGTGTGTGTGTGTGTGTGTAATTTCGTTTCTCTTCTCACAAGTCACAAGTATTGCAGGATAAAGTGTTCCGAAGATCGCCAACATGGACAAATGTCCGATTCCAAGACACATAGTGGACGATGTGCATATCTTCTTGCAAACCCCAGTTCTTGGGATGCATTCCATAACATTCCCAACAAAAAAGCAACTACTCAAATACTTAGCTTTTCTTTTTTTTTTTCAAACTTTTTTTTCGATAAAAATTAGTATTTAAACTCTAGATATAAAGATTAAAAAAAAATTAGGTAATTCTAAATTTTATCTTTGCCTGGTAACTGGTACCATACCATTAGAAAAGTTCAATAGTAGCCCAAAGAAGAGCCCAATTGTTTCAACTATTTTGCCTAATCCAACAAAAGGCAGGCACTTTACATCTGATGGATACTCGGGCTGCACACCATAAAACCCATTGTCCATGTCGCAGGCCTGACCCAGCCTTCCTAAGACAGAGGAGCTCAGACCATAACCGCCGGAGAGAGAGAGCGAGTGGGGGGCAGGGCGAGGTTCCGGAATTCTGAATTTTAGAGTATTATTAGGGTTTTAACTCGGTGAGTAATTAAGTCACATAAAAAGGGTAAAATAGGAATTGAATAAGTGAAGTTGTGCTAGGGATAGTCTGGGTATTAAGAAGAAGACGACGGGGTTATTTTCGCTAAATTGATTATTTCCTCTTTGTCTAAATCGACGTACACATGACAGATGAATGATTGTTCTATATGCCAAATGCCATGTTGTATGGATGATATTTGTGACGGACAGTGTATGAGACCCGTCTTACATATTAGATAAAATAGGATAAGGGAATCTGGGGTATATAGATATAAGTGTTGTACATTTTAAAAGGTTATTTTTTAAGCAGAGAGGCTGCACCCTGAGAACGACGTCGTTACAGTAATGCATTTAACTTGGTTCGAGCCCGCGCGCGTCTTTTTGCCCCATCTCAAATTTTGGATTCACAAATCAAAACACCCGACGACCCGAAACCAGCGGCAACCAAACCAACCCCCAAAAAAATAAAAGAAAACATAAAAATCGACTGTTTTATAATAGACGACAACAGGCCCAAACCCGAGTCCTTGCTTTAAAAATTGTATTAATTTTGACCCTGTCAAGGCCTCTTATTCTTTAATTAGGCCCCCTTCTTTCCCCCTTCATCGACCACGCCACCAAACATGGCTCGTGGTAAGTGGTCACCTGCGACCCATACCCCATGCCCACGGTCCAAAAATACAACACAAGTCTCTTTGTTGCTAATGTTAATTTCTCCGATTTATCTTCAATCCCGCACCCAATTTTATTCTCTTTATGTGTAAAAACTTTTCAACTTATTTTTAGGCCACGAGGGCATATTAGCCCCAAGTGCTCCAATTCTATACCACCACCACCACCACCACCCACGTCTCCCAGCCCAATAAAAAACTGGTCACAGGATAACCAAAAACACATTTCTCACTAGGCATAGTGCAAGGGGGGTATTTGAGATTTGACACAAAGGGGTTACAGGTCACACAGGTTACAGGCTCAAAGGTAATTGCAAATTGGGAAAAAATAAAAAAAGAAAAAAAGATTAGAGAAGGGTTTTCCTATCACTAAACAATTGGTTCGCCACCCCGCTTACTAAACGATAACCATGTGCCCCCACACAACAGCTGCTATGCCTATACATTACCAACAACAACGACTATCCAAAAGGTTGATCTCCCGTGCAAAACCCCTTCGTCTTTAAAGGTAACGTTACCCATTACTTCCCGTCTTTTTTCTTTTCTTTTTTATTTTTATTTTTATTTTTAAATCTTCTCTGTTATTATTATTTTGAGTGCCTTCTGTCTTCTCTAGACATTGGAGACTCAGACCATGTCCATCTCTATGTGGCCAATTTTTGTGACATGTGTATCTGATATAACTCCTTTTTGTTATTATCTTAGTATAACAAATCCTCACATACACAAGAAATTAAAGGAACCCCACTTCGATTTCATGTTTAAATTGACATCTCCACAGAGGATTTTTTAGGGTAATTTGCAAGTTATCGTATATATATGGGTTATGTAATTTGGTATTCATTGTGATATTTTTTTTTTTTATTTCTTAATTGGACCAGCCTTCTTGGTCAGGTATATTTTACATGTTCATTTCACAAATCTATTGTTGGGTTTTGGACAGCCTCTTGAGGGGTTATTGCCTAACTGCTTAGATTATGGATGAAGCTTGACCGTTAGGGCTAGTTTGTTTGCTGGGTCTACTTGATTAGGGTTTTAAGCTGATGATCTCCCGACAATTAGAGGTTTAGACGTGGTTTCTAGGATCTGGGTCTTTAATTCGGTAATAATTGTCTGATTGATTGTTTTTTTTTTCGACATTTTCTTTTTTTATTAAGAAAAAAAACGGGTTTTCTCTTTGTAATCATCATCTTCTGTCATGTCACGAACCCCGTGTGTGTATGTTTATGTTTAACCATTGTGTATGTACGTACATATGCATGCTTATGCATATATATGTGTGTGTGTGTGTGTGTAAATTTATGTTGAACGGGTCACGTGTACCAAATGTGTTTCAGGCATATGTTGTCAGTTCATGAATTCATCTATAGAACGATCTGGGGTTGGACGTTATACTAAGATACGTAGACATGTTAATGTAGATAGATTTAGGGAGACTGCACATGATTTGCTGAATGTTTTAAAATGAGAAAAAAATAGTAAGTTATGGACGTAAGACCGCCACAGGCTGTGCAGGAAAGAAGACAATTTTGGCCAGACTGTTCCTGTCTCATATTTTCTTAAATAATGATATTAATCAGTAAATTTTGTTTAATTTTTTGGATACTAATGCTAAGAGTCTTTATGTCCGCATAGAAAGCAAAATTTATTGGTCCACGTCATGTTATCAATCATTTAGTTGAATTGTCTCAATACCCCTAGCCTGACTCAAAATTTTTTGGATTGTTGAATTGTCGACATATAAGCAGTAATCTCTTGAATGTTAAACCAAGAAAAATGGGTAAGAAAAAGACAATAGTTTCAAAATTGGAAGAATAACTGGGGGTTGAGCTTTATTTGATGGAGAGGAACTGTAACAGAACTCTGAGTTTGGAAAAGTGGCCAACTGAGAATGTTGAGAATGAATTTGGAAAAAAAATTCAGAGGAAGGATGAAAAAAATGTAGATTATGGAGAAAAGTAGGCAATCAATGTTGATGGAAATAAGTGAAAAGAAAAGATGCTTGTGATGTTTTCTAGCGAGTAAGAAGCATGTAATATTACTAATAAATTTTTAAAGGATGGCTCATAGAATGCAGGAATTCATTGTTTGGAATAATTATACAGCATATTGAAAATTTTCTGTTAACTTACTTTGGCTCTGTTGTATTAGAACATTGCAGCTGCTTTACATGCACCTAATGCTTAAAGATTTTACATAAGCATGTGAAGTTGGTGCAAAATAAGGCAAATGGAGACATACACCTGCAAAAAAATGCTTCCAAAGTTCTGAACTACCTTTTAGGGGCAAACTGGTGGAAAAATTTTGATCCAAATCATTTTAGAGGAAGACTGTAATGCATTTCAGCACCTTAGAGGCTAAGGACAACCAATGATTTTATTGCATAAATAATAAGAGGTTGTAGCAATGTTGGCTTCAAAATTTATAGGAGAAACATTACTGTTTCTACATTGGTTATTATCAGTGTGACTTACTTCATTTTCTTTCTTGCATGTATTTAACATTTTATGGACAGGACAATGAGTGCAACAACAATAAATGGTTATCTACACATTACCTGGGAGTATAAAGTTTAGAGCAAATTATGGAAGTAGTTCATTCTTCTAATGCACAACAAAATTCTGGAACTGCTTTTATTTGTGATGGCGAATCTAATGGATTCGAAAATAAAAAGCAAGTTCACTTTACTGGTGGTGGAGTGGATAGCTTATTGTTAAAAGTGGATGGAATGGATAAACAAAGTCAGGGGCAAGCTTCATATTCTGATTGCCAGGTGGAGAGCCAAAGGATATCCTGTGATTCTTATGATTCTGAGGGTGATGACTTGAAAACACAGAATTACCATGCAGAACCTTGTGCAACCTCTGAAAACTGCCATCTCGCTTTGGAGACCATTGAAAGTGGACTGGGCAGCCGTAAGGAAGGAGATTGGTCTCCTTCACAGCCCAAGTGGCTTGAAAATGATGAATCAATGGCTCTGTGGGTCAAGGTAAGCTTTTATGCTGAAGAAAAATTCTCTATTTTCAATGCCAAGATTTCTTTACATATTCCATGCAAAACATACACTAATGGAATTTAAAATGCCACATTTTCTTGTTGAGGCTTAACTTTGTTTAGTTTCATATCTCCAATGGCTCATCATTTTTCAACTCCTGTGGGATTTTCCTTTATATTATTCTCAGTAAAAGAAGGGGAAAAAAAATATTTGCAACTGGGCAAAATTTAAAAGCTTTCCTGATGTGTTAATCAAAATAGTGGTGAATTTAATATTGACACTGGTATACCTATGCTTTTCCAAGTATAGTGGAGAGGGAAATGGCAAGCTGGAATTAGATGTGCAAAGGCAGACTGGCCATTATCAACTCTGAAAGCAAAACCAACACACAATCGGAAGAAATATTTTGTAGTGTTTTTCCCCCACACTAGGAATTATTCCTGGGCAGATATGCTACTTGTCCGGCCAATCAACAAATTTCCACAGCCTATCGCATATAGGACACACAAAATTGGACTAAATATGGTTAAAGATTTAAGTATTGCACGACGGTTTATAATGCAAAAGCTGGCTGTTGGGATGCTTAATATTGTTGATCAGTTTCATATGGAGGTATGTTGATCTTGCTTTTTCTGATTCAATTATTCTAATGAAAGGTTGTATCTGTTTCGCTCTTGCCTTGCAATCTTCACCTTTTTCTTCTCAAAATTTTGTAGGCTTTGAAGGAGACTGCTCACGACATATTGGTCTGGAAGGAATTTGCTACGGAGGCTTCACATTGTAGCGGGTATCCTGATCTTGGAAGAATGCTTTTGAAGCTTCATAGTGTAAACTCTTATTGCTTCTAATAGTATATATGTAGGATGTCAATTTACGAGTCTGTACAGTGTTACTTTTTATTAGCCTGAGGTTGCCCAAGATAAGCAAACACTCTGGCTTGTGATTTTACTATTTTTTTTCTTCTTAACCATCCTTCCGGTAACTCATTCAAACCCACCATCATCTCTACTATTTGCTACTGTCACCTTGTTATGGCCATCACCACAATATTTTACCACATCCTGATTATTAGAGCAGCTGTAGCACAGTGCTTCCACCTCCACACTATTAACTTCATCGCTTCTTTCCATTTTTGCATGCTTCATTCATCACCTAGAGTAATTCAAGTATAATTAAGTTTATTAGGAGCTAATTGTACTGTTGTCTGGTTAATTAGCACATTTATTTGCTCTTTGGTGTGGATAAATTCCTTGTTGAGCACTATTGGCTACTTTCTAGTCCCTGTTGAGTGATTTTATTGGTTAAACTTATTATGTTTAAGTGTGGCTTTCATTTAATTCTGTAATTAGTCTCCAAGGGATCCTTTCTTTCTCATATTCTATTGTTAAAGTTCTCTCTTTGTCTTGGTTGGTGATGAAAGATTTATACTTTTCTCTGTTCTTCACAGATGATATTGCAGCATTACATTAATTCTAACTGGCTGCAGAACTCTTTTCAATCTTGGGTACTACGGTGTCAAACTGCACATAGTGCTGAGACTATTGAATTGCTGAGGGAGGTGTGTATGAAATTTCTGCTATCTGACCATAAGACAGTTTGAAATCATCACAAACCTGCTTGTCTGGGAATGAATTTTGATACTCTATTTGGTGTGCTAGATCTGAAATTCTGGATTATGCCACAGTTATGGTGACCAATACTATGGTATATAAGATGCAAGATAACGTTTTTTGTGCTTGTTCTTTTACTTTAATTGCTTTCTTTGCTTCTTGAATTATCTTTAGGATTTCTTCCTAATGACCAATTGATGCTTTGATGGATCTTTGTTATAAGATCAGCATTTCAACACCCCACAACTTGTAGTCAAATAAAATTTCAGTGAAGTAGGTTTCACTTTGTTCAAATTGGTTAAAGTAGTTATCCCTTCCCTAGTGGCGGCGTTACTTTATCTTCTCTGAGGTATACATTATGTCACTTGGCTTATAGTTTTATGCTCTACCCATCTCCATTTTTGATGCTAAAGGGAGAAAACTTGGATCTCATAAGCTTTATCATCTCTTTCTTAAAGTCAAAACTGGTTGTGCAAGGCTTAAGTTTGTTAAAACATATTAATGTTTGTGTCATTTGCTTCCATTTTTCTTGCCCCAAATCTCAGCTATTGCTAGCATAACCAGGTTTGAACTTCAAATGGTCAGGGTTTTCCGACAGGTAATGTACACTAGTTGTCTCTGCTTGTTTTATTTGGCGGTCATAATGAAAATGATTACGTGAAGAGCATGTAGCATCAGGATGATTTTTATTTGGTTTTCATTCTTATGCTTCTTCAACTTCTAACTATTTGATACTTTTTATGATTTATACAATTCTTTTCTACAATTCATTTACCCTTCTGCATATGGGGCAATTATTAGACTCGTATTCTGTGCTTTTAATATTTCTGTCCTGAGATTTTTGCCAATGGTTGTCTGTATGTGATACAGGAACTATTTGCATCTATTCTATGGAATGAAGTCAACTCTCTCAGGGATGCACTAGTTCAGCCAACATTGAGTTCTGAATGGAAAACCTGGAAGCATGAGGTTATGAAATGGTTTTCAACATCTCATCCCATATCCAATGGTGGAGACATAGAGCAGTGGAGATGTGGTACTCCCTCACCCATTGGTCTTCAAGTTCGTAGGAAGAGGCCCAAGCTTGAAGTTCGCCGTGCTGAGCCTCATGCTTCACAGGTGGAAACAAGCAATCCCCTTCAGAATATGGCTGTTGAAATTGATTCTGAATTAAATACTCAAGACAGTATGATCACTTCCTCCCAAACATCAGAGCTTTCTAAAGTGGAAGACCCAAGGGAGGGAGCTGCACCTATAGAGTCACCTTGTAGTGTTGCTGATAGATGGGATGATATTGTTGTTGAAGCTGGGAATACAGAGCTCATTCAGACCAAGGATGTTGAAGCAAGTCCCATGATTGAAGTTTTAACCAAGGAATCCAGGTCTAAGAGTCGGCAGTGCATAGCTTTTATTGAATCTAAGGGAAGACAGTGTGTGAGGTGGGCAAGTGATGGTGATGTCTACTGTTGTGTGCATTTGGCCTCTCGTTTCATTGGTAGCTCAGCCAAAGCAGAGGCAAGTCCTCCTGTTCCGAGTCCAATGTGTGAAGGGACCACTGTTCTTGGTACCCAATGCAAGCATCGCGCTCTACCAGGTTTTTCATTCTGTAAGAAACACAGATCCAGGATAGAAACACAAAATGCCTTGAATTCACTAGAGAACATTTTTAAGAGAAACCATGAAGAAATTATTACTAGTTCAGATTCCATGCTCTGCAAAGATATGATGGTTGTTGGAGAAGTGGAAAGTTCTCTCCGGGTAGATGCTGTCTCTGTCCTAGATGATGATGCTGTGAATGGAAAGAGCAGCTTAATCAAGAAGTTCGAACATTTCAGTCAGGATAATAATGGCAATGAGATGCTGCACTGCATAGGCTCAAGCCCCCTTGATTCTAGTGGCCCTTGTCATGAGATTCCTAAGTGCTATTCATTATACTGTGATAAACACATTCCAAGTTGGCTCAAGCGTGCAAGAAATGGTAAAAGCAGGATAATATCAAAAGAGGTGTTTTTAGATATTTTGAGAGACTGTTGCTCCTTGGAGCAGAAATTGAATTTACATCAAGCATGTGACCTTTTCCACAAACTCTTCAAGAGTATTTTATCCCTGAGAAATCAGGTTCCCATGGATGTTCAATTGCAATGGGCCCTGTCTGAAGCTTCCAAAAGTTATTGTGTTGGAGAACTATTATTGAAGTTGGTTTGCACTGAAAAGGAAAGACTCACAAGGATGTGGGGTTTCAGCACTCATGAAGATGTACACGTTTCCTCCTCAATGATGGAAGAGTCAGGAGTTTTACCATTGGCCATTAGAGGTAGCTACAATGATGAGAAGTCTATTAGGTGCAAAATTTGCTCAGAGGAGTTTCCAGATGATCAAGAGCTTGGCAATCACTGGATGGAAAATCATAAGAAAGAAGCACAGTGGCTGTTCAGAGGCCATGCTTGTGCCATCTGCCTGGATTCTTTTACTAACAAGAAAGGGTTAGAAACACATGTGCAGGAGAGACATCATGTGCAATTTGTTGAGCAGTGCATGCTTCTTCAGTGCATTCCTTGTCGCAGTCACTTTGGGAATACTGAGGAGTTATGGTTGCATGTCTTCTCCATTCATTCAGAGGAATTGAGGCTGTCAAATGCTGCTCAGCAGCCTAAGTTGTCCATAAGTCAACAGAAGGAGAATTCACTGCAGAAGCCTGAGCTAGACGATGCAGCTTCTGTGGAAAACAACTCTCAGAATTCAGGGGGTATTCGGAAGTTCATTTGCAGATTTTGTGGCTTGAAGTTTGATTTGTTGCCTGATCTCGGCCGCCACCATCAGGCTGCTCATATGGGACCAAATCTTTCTTTTAGCTCTTTCTGCTCAAAGAAGGGGATTCGATACTATGCTTCTAGGCTGAAATCTGGAAGACTTAGCCATCCTAGATTTAAGAAAGTTCTGGGAGCAGCAACATGTAGGATGAGGAACAGGGCCAGTGTTAATATGAAGAAACAGACCCAGGCAACAAAGTCACTTGGCTATGGGTATGTAAGCGTACAGCGTCAAGCACCTGAGGCAGGGACCCTTGTTAGATTGGCAGGATCTCAATGCTCAGCAGTTGCAAAGATATTATTTTCTGAGATTCAGAAAACTAAACCTCGGCCAAATAACCTTGAAATCTTGGCTATTGCTCGCTCTGCATGCTGCAAGGTGAGCCTTAAGGCATCACTGGAGGGGAAATATGGAATATTGCCTGAACGGCTATACCTCAAGGCAGCCAAACTTTGCAGTGAACATAACATTCAAGTGGAATGGCACCAGGAGGGGTTCATTTGTCCCAGAGGATGTAAGATTTTTAAGGACCTGGGATTACTTTCACCTTTAATGCCTCTTCCAAATGGGTGTGTTGGGAAAGAAGTAGCATATTCATCTGACCATGTGAACAATGAGTGGGAAATGGATGAGTACCATTATGTCATTGGTTTGCATGACCTTAGAGGTGGCCCTAGACAAAAGGCCACTGTTCTGTGCAATGATATAAGCTTTGGGAAGGAACCAATACCAATAGCTTGTGTAGTATATGAGGACTTCTTGGATTCCCTTCAGGTCTCTAGAGGGTGTTATTCTGATAAGATTTCTGAAAATGTCATGCCCTGGGAAAGTTTCAACTATGTCACAAAGCCAATACTTGATCAGTCCTATGGTCCTGATATTGAGGTACTTTTTAGTGGGCTGTTCACTATATATTGGGAAATGGTATTTGACATGGATTGTGAACCTTACATCCTAAATTTGGTAGTTCCACTTTCAATTCACGAAACCACAAGATTAGGATTTGAATTTTGGGTTATTCTACCCAGAATTCGTGCTCATGCATATCATCTGCCTCTCTGAAGGTTGATATTATTAAATGGTTCTTTTCTGTTTCTCTCCTCCCCTTCCTACCCTCCTTGATGCAGAGTTTGCACTTGGGTTGTGCTTGCCCACATACAATGTGCCATCCTGATACATGTGATCATGTTTACCTCTTTGATAATGACTATGAAGATGCAAAAGACATTTATGGGAAACCCATGCGAGGCAGGTTTCCTTATGATGATAAAGGGCGGATAATTTTGGAGGTGATGGAACTCTCTCTCTCTCTCTCTCTCTCTACCTCTCTCACACACACGTGCACATGTGTGCACATGAGCACACACACACAGACATACACACACATTTTGCTTCAGCTCCAATTATACATTATACATAGTGAGAGCATTGTTTTTTATTTGATCCCTTTTTTGTCTCTGGAACAAAATTTATATGAACTTTTGGAGTCCTGAAATTTCTTAGTATCTTTTACAATGATTACTGGCCTGTAGTGGTTTTATTAGCATCTATATTGCCAAGTAATACTTGCTACCATTTCAGACTATGTTCTTACTCACTGTACAACAGGCTTAAAATGTGTGGATCATTTCAAAGAAAGGAATATAAAACTTTTTTGTTCCTTAAAAAGGATAATGTGTAAACTAGGAATGGGATTATTGGCCTAAGAGATCCTAAATGATATTTTCCCTTACCCCTTTTTGTGGAGATAGGGAGGCCATGAACATGCACATCATGTGCTACAATTTAGATTTCATGCAAAATTTCTTTGTGCCAAGCAAGTAGTGCTATTCATCTTTCCCCATTCACCCTGTCCGGGTCGCTTTTTCTGAGGGTTTATGTGTGCATGCATAGCTGTTTTTTTGATTTTTCTTTGTTGAAACTGACCTTTTGGACATTTCTTGGAATCTTTGTGCAGGAGGGTTACCTTGTTTATGAGTGCAACCGCATGTGCAGCTGCAATAAAACCTGCCCCAATAGGGTTTTGCAAAATGGAATAAGAGTGAAATTGGAAGTTTTTAAAACAGAGAATAAGGTAGTGCTTTAAATTTTTCCACTATCTGTTGCCTTAAATGATTTTCTGCTTGTTTACATACAGGGTTGGGCAGTGAGGGCAGGTGAACCAATCCTGCGTGGCACATTTATATGTGAGTACATTGGTGAGATTTTACATGAGCAGGAGGCAGAGAAGCAGCATGACAGGTTACACACTTTAAATCCATTCTTTTCCTGCTTGTATCATCATACCCTTTTGTTCTGATGTGCTTTGGCAGGATTTCAGATACTGCAGAGAAGGTTACAGATATATGTATGATATTGATGCTCATACAAATGACATGAGTAGATTGATTGAAGAACAGAGCCAATATGTTATTGATGCCACAAGGCATGGCAACATCTCACGATTCATCAATCACAGGTAGGAAGAGTTATTAATTACTACTTATAATTGAAACTGTATATGCTCTTTCCTGTTTCGAAGCTTTTCTTAAATTATAACCTGGCTGCATAATAGATATCAATGTGAACCAAATGATGCCATTGCTACTTATTTTAAAGCTTGATTTCCTAAATAAGGAAGATGTTCGGGGCTGTTATGTTGGGGATATATAGATATTGGCTTGATGCTGTGAGTGCAAATGGATTATGTGAAGTCAATCTGCACACTAGCTTACACACTCATTAATTTAGTAAAATTTGTTTTTACTTTCTTTTTTCCCCCCTTGCACTTATCCATATTTATATATTAGGAGGACTTGAACCCTTCATCAAGTGAGAAAACATGGTGTGGCAATCAATGGGCTTGTTGTCCCCTGGTGTTGTATGGAGATGAAAGGAAAAACTAATTGACTCAATCTCTCTTTATAACCTTATTTAAGAAATATAAATGTGCACATTGTGGACCAATTTGTTGATATTTATGTACTTACACTATCAAGAATATCAGTTATTAACATATGCTGCAATGTCTGTTTTCTCCATTGGGAAAAAAAGTTCAGGTATATTTTGTATATTAGCAATGGCATCTTTGGTGTTGCAATGACATTGTGGTTCAACCTCTATTGGCTTCTGGTTAATTGAGTGGCTAGTTTTCAACATTCCTAAGATTGAAAATTTGCTTCTTCACACAATTGGAAAACTCAGTTGCCTATAAAAGCTACTCTTAGTATTCCTGCATACCAGCCCTTCTTTGTTTTTTTGAGTGAGATCAATCATTTGATCCCTTACTCATCTACATTGTGTGCTTCAGCAATTGGAGTGTATTTTAATCGTGAATTTATCAAACGAAGACAAGACACTAGATTGACATTGATGGGGTGAACTGATCGAGTAATGAGAGTGGTGTGAGGCTTTGGTGTTTCTTGATTCATGATGGTTTCTCTGCTTTAGACATGCCCAAATCCCTGCTGATTCCCTCTGTGACATGTCTATATTTGACAGTTGCTTGCCAAATCTTGTGAATTACCAAGTTCTTGTTGACAGCATGGACTCCAAGTGTATTCATATTGGTCTTTTTGCAAGTCGAGATGTAAGTATTCTATCCATTTTGCAGACCTCATTTTATGTACTAGACTTAGTGTTAGTCGAGGCTTCAACATGCTTCCTGTACCTTTGAAACACATCTGAAGGAATTGAATAAATTAGGGTTCAGAAAAGCTTATGAATTATCAGGCGTGGGATATTTTTTGCATAATAGGAGCTTTTACACTCTTTGCTTGGTGGTGTGGATGGTTTGCTTCTCATCGTAAAAGAATTTTGTCTCACCACTGCCTTGTCTTTGTTATCTGTACCATGTGATGAACAGATAACTTTTGGCGAAGAACTGACATGCAATTACCAGTATAAGCTACTGCCTGGAGAAGAATATGGTTGCCATTGCGGAGCATCCAAATGTCGTGGCTGGCTGTACTGAGTCTTAACAAATATCGCAGCTTGGTGATCTCTCCCTCCTGCAATAAGGCAGAGGCAGATCCTGAGCTTGAATTCTGTAGTTGGTTTGTATTATGAGCCGATCAAATCATAAGTAGCATGCCAAGTGGACGCTTGGCGTGAAAATGCTAATGAAGACAATATAATGACCAGGTCTTCTGGAAGGGGATCAACTTTCTTTCAGCTCAGGTCATCTCTGCTTGACGATGGAAGCAGTTTGTGCCCATTCCTCCTAATTTTATTAACGGATTCTCTCTCTCTCTCTCTCTCTCTCTCTCTCTCTCTCTCTGTTCCCACTGGTTGCCGGATGCTGATGCCTCCTTTAGATTAGCAATAGCAGGGTGAAGATGGTTTTTTCCGTTCTGATTGCTTGTAGGTATTATTTATATTTTCAGTGTTTGTTTCAAGGAGAAATTATTGATGGCCAGTTTCAAATAGTTCCTGATTTCCTGTCGACCAATTTACCAAGTTAATGTAGTAGTTCGATGTGGTTCATATCCATTAGGTGGTTTTATGATGGACTGTATGAAGTGTTGTGGTTGCAGATGAAACTGTATCGTTTTTATTTGCTAGGAACTCAAAACCTCAAAAATGACAGAACCGCCAGCACAACATAAAAGAAAAATGCTTCACGACAGGGACCGGAACATAGGATTTGTCCCTCAACGGACTAACTTCATTTCTCCAGATCTAATAACGAAGACAAAGGGAAGTCCAAAGCTGAAGATTACCGAAGCTGCCATTCCTGAAATGATAATCTACTGATTAATGTCTAATCAGAACAGTAATCAGTCCACTCAGGGTAATAATGTAAACACAGGCCAAAGCAAAGTCAAATGTTTATTACCATAATCGACGTAATTGGGAATTATTGGCACGAGATGTTTTGTGGCAGAGGATGCTTCCAAATGCAAGATCATGGAAATAGCAACCAACCCACTTCCAATTTTCTCTCTGACAGCCCTCTCCGCCAGATCTAACGACCAGAAGCCAGCTTTAGCAGTCACAAAATCTTCCATCGCCACCTTCAGAAACAGGAATATACCAAGCCATAGCGTGGCTTTTGCAGTTTGCTTGATTCTCTTGGAGGGGTTAGCCCAGTTCATCAGGTTAACAACGGAAGCACAGGCATAAAGGGGAAACCAAGAGTACCAATCTACAACAAACAAGCCCAAATACAGGAACATTGAGATTGAAGAATCCAATAAGTCAAACTTTTAAAAGAGTCGGGAGCTTTGAAAGACAACCAAAGGGAACGAAAGTACCAGGGTCATTTAACTGAACGGAAGCAGAGTAAACAAAAAGAGCAGTCATTAGCAGGGAACAGGATCTGAATAGCTTTGTATGTGATGCCATTTTCTTCTCCCTGAGAACGTAGTAAGCCGTCTAAGGATTCAAAGCCGTGACTTTTGGCAGAGGGATTAGGCCTTCGAGGTCAACGTCTAATGCGCTTATTATTAGTTCAATATTTGCTGAGAATGGGATGCAACATGATCCTATTGCACTAGTCAAGACAATTAACAACATATGGCTAAACAAATTTAATCCATGATCCAACCCGAAGAAGCTATCAAAGAAATTAAAAATAAAAGAAAGAAAGGATCAAAATTAAGATAGGTGAGTTTCAGTGTAATAGTAAAATTATTTCATAATTCTGAAAATAGAAATTTAAAAATACGTTTTATTGTAGATTCCATAATATAGAAGCCAAAAGCTTCGTGCACTCAGAAATGCCCATAAAAAGAAGTAGAATTAATTAGCGACCATACTGGCCAAGAAGCGAATAAGACATGGAAATTCCAGAGACTTTGGCAGCCTCTGAAACAATGGGTCACATACTTAGATTGATCTTCTAGTCTTTGTGAGCCAAAACATTGTACTTTCTCGATTGTTCTCTTGTCCAAGTCTGTGAGGTTCGTGTCTGGCGGTCCCTATCGACAGGAACTCAAAATTGTGGTCTTCGTCGTTCGGGTTATCCCAACTCTACGGTCTAAAATAAATGGCAGCCGATTGGACTCTTTGGAAGGAAATGTTCCAACAAAAATCTTATTAACAACGATGGAATGCATCCTCTCGTAAAACCCGATAATTTTGTGAGATGCATAATTTTATATAAACAAACATTTAAACATATAACCAATCGGGCTAGTCCGGTTGGTCACAAGACCAAAATTTTCAGGAAAAGCTGATGTTTCGAACATCAACTGATATGGGTTTTAATTCTCTCGCCAAAAAACGAAAAAAAAAAAAAAAGAAAGAAGACAAACAATTCACACACTCGAACTCCTAATGTGTGAGTTAGTCCAAAATGGTTGTATAATTTTTGAAATCCAGCTCACACGCGCACTGCTTACGACCAAAATCCATAGGACCATAAGTATTGTCAAAAACCCTTTTTAAGTGTGGCAGGAATTCTTTCTACAGTACTGCTCACCTATAACAGTAAGTAGACGAGCAATAAAAGTACAAAACTGTGATCAAGATGCATTCCATGGAAGGCCATCGATCGTAGAGTGATATCATCTTCTTTTCTGTCAAGTTGAAGACAGGAAACTCTGAAGTCGGTTCTTCGGCTTTAAATTTATAATTCCTCCATCCTCCCACCACTCTTCGGATCCTGTCATAACGACTAATGCACTTGATTCACGATATGATTGACAAAATATGTTGGTCAATTCATATTTTTATCTTAATTTAGCACCTTAAAATTGTATAAATACAGCCTATTTGATATATTATATATACAAATTTATATATTATATTATCGTAGCGAGCACTACACAGGAGTAATCTTTCACTAGAAGCTTGAGCTCCCACGTGCGACTGACGCAAAACTGTTTGGTCTGTGATAGTCAAACAGAAAAATGCACGATGAGTCCACGACCTACCACATGAATTGTGATATCGGGATGCAAATGGGTGGGCCACAATTCCAGCGCAGACCAATCTGGTATTAGCCGAAGGTCTTCTTTTTTTGGTGCCATTGATGATGGAAACGTGCTCCTTTTTCTTCTCCAAATTGTTTTCATCGTCATCATTGATGTGAACTCTATGATTGCAATGCCCATTGACAAAGTTCACGGCTTTAAAGAATGAAAAAGAAACCCACCCCCCCCCCCCAACAACGACCAAAAAAAAAAAAAACACAGAGAGAGAGAAGGAGGACGGAATGGTCAAAAGCTTATTTCATAACTGGTCTTGAATGTTTGCTGTTAGTGGGATCATCGCCTTACCAAGAAATTCCATCTTTTTCTAAAACCGTGCCACTTTGACAATGATGTCTTCTTCTTTTAAAAAGCAAAATAACACTTTTTTTTTTTTTTTAAGCAGCAGAATAAAGCAAAAATGCCAAAGTTAAAGAACGTTCAGAATGGATGCAAAGTATCTGCCGATTGGTTGTCCTGCTGCCTTTGCATTTTCATAACTAAAGCGGACTATATAACTATCAATAACTTTAATATATAATATAATATAATTTGTCCAAAAAAGGACTTCAATATATATTTAAAAAGAAATCTTCTTCCAGTTTGGGTCGTGATTCAAAGTTATTATTACATCATTCAGCGGTAAAGTTAGAAGAAATAATTAGTTAAAAGAAATAATTAGTAAAATTTGATTATATAATAATATAATAAAATACATCTAAAAGTATATAATTTATCTAATAATATATATATATATATATAATTTAATAAAATATAAATTAATATATATATATATATATATATAATTTTTAATTATGTATATATATTAATATAATAAAATAGAAAGATAACATAAAATATTAATTAAAATAAAAATTAATATATTATTACTACTATTATTATATACTAATATAATTGACACTAACACAAATGAACACCATAAATTTTATTATCTGATAGACGACTTGAAATGACAACTTATTATCTTGCTTGTTTTTTCTCTATAAAGGTGAAAGAAAGATTCTTATTTTTAAATTTTTACAAAGCGTCGAGCCATAAAAAGCTGAATTTTCTTGAAAAAAAAAAAAAAAAAGATACAGGTTTGGCGGTTACACATTTAAAAAAAAAAAAAAAAAAAAACAAGACTATGTAAGTACGACTCAAATTGGAATTGATGCGGACTTGTGCTTAGGATTTTGGACCGTCCATCGCTGTCGGTAGTCCTAAGCTTATCCATACTTTTTATTCATCGTATTTCCACTCTATGCCCTTCAATTACTACTGTTTGTATGAAAATGACAAAATTAACAAATCTAATTGAATTTGTGTCGAATTATTTTAATTTTTTTTATATTTAAATTTAGAGCATTTAAAAGTTTAAATATATCAAATTAAGGATATTCTGAACTTTAAGCTTATTATATTTCAAAATTTGAGATTGATCTAACTTTATTTATATTAAGTTTTCATTTTGATTTCGAGCTTGAATTTTTATATTTGAGATTAATCAAAATTTGGATATATATATATATATAATTATTTCAACGACGTGTTAATGACTTTTTAATTCAATAAAAATTACAAGCTAATTCTCATTCAGTAATTTTGCAAAAACGTAGGGGCATTTCAGTCATTTGGTCCAAACGTAACACTCACTTGGAAGAAAACCTTGTTCACTTTTCGTCTACAAAATGTAGCAGTGGGCTCGGGGGAAGCAACGCCACCAACGCAAAGCAACGACAAACAATGGTGATATCATTGAAAAAAACAAAAAACAATTCGAAATCGCAACGAATAGATCGAGGAAAACGTAAAATTTGAAAATAAAATTTAAAAAAAGAAAAGGAAAAAGAAAAAGAAAAAGAAAAGAAAGATGAAATGGTGAGTGGAATGAGATGATGAGAGGGACAAGCGTGTTTGGTCACTGAGAAAGTGCTTCTTTTAGCAGCAGAGAAAAATAATGTTTTCAGAGAGAAAGACAGAGTGAGGCAAAGCAAAGACATGCAAAATCTGAGACCCCACATCACATTTCAATCATCAAAAGCGAAGAGAGAGAGAGAGAGACTGTGTGACATAAAACCATGAACCCATTACTGTTTTTGCTTTCTTTTTCTTTAACTTTAATAATTCTTGAGTCTTTGCAGCAGCGTGTTGTGTGTTTTGGTGTCTTGTTTTCCAGCTAAAGGAGACGCCAGTCAGAAACAGTCATCATTTCTACCCCCTGCACGCCACTGTTCTGTGGTTCCCTTAATGCTTGACATCAGAGTTCGTTTTCAATCATTTTAGGCACCCCTGGGGACTTCGAAATTAAGAATAAGAGATGGGTTTTCGCTGAGTTTCTCTGAATTCATTCCCTTGGTGAGTGTTTTGCGTTTTGGGATTTTCGAAAGTTACTAACTTTGATGCTTTGTTTAGTGCCCTGCTATGATGGTTTTTTTTTTTTGTTCTAGGTTTTTATTCTTGTCGATAGTCTTGCAGGTGCTTGGGGAGAATTGTATAAAGCTTATTTTCTGTGATAGAAAGCTGTAGTTTACAGAGAATCTCTCTCTCTGTTTTTTTTTTCCTTCCATCCTTCAATTGTAGTTGCTCTTAAGAACACCTTTTCTTTTCTTTTCTTTTCTTTTTTTTTTTTTAATTTTTTCTGTCTTTGTTTTGGCTATCTTTGGACTCTAATTTCATTTTATGATATTACAACTTGGGGGTTTCTTGTGTTTAGGGTGCTTTATTCGTTGTGGAGCGTAATGGGGTTCTAGAGATTAGCTTGAAGAGTTGTTGCTTACGTTTTTCCAATTTTGTTAAAGTTGTTTATGCTGCTACAACTTTCCCAGGAAAACCGTCTTGTTGACCTTATTTCACCTTAGAAATTTGCAATGTCTTGTTTTTGGGTAATGCTGTAAGCTCCCAAGTATGGCTGAAATTAGACTGACAAGGGTAGAACAAGGCCACACCAAGATTAGAAATGTCCCGATTGCTGTAACTCCAGAGGGTTTCTGGTGCTGTCCCTCCCCTGTTGTGTTTCAGAAGAACATTAAAACCCAAAATCCTTTGAACAAATCCAAACCTGCTTCACCACCATCAAAAACTGCTGTCCAGAAGAAACAAACCCCATTGAGTGATGGAAAGCCAGCATCCACTCCATTACGAACAGCAGTTGCTTCCGAGGATCAACCAAATTGTAGCTCTGAGACACCTGTTGTTGCTGCTTCTGTTGGTAGTGAGAGAGCATCAAGGCCTAAAGCAGAAAATTTGCCAAGGAAAGTGGCAATTGAGTTTGGGGAACCTGGAACTGGGAATATGAAGGTGGTCTTAATTGGAAAGCAGGGATTTTGTGTGAAGTTGAGTGTCCACAAGAATGTTTTGGCAGAAAACAGCAGTTTTTTTTCCAATAAGCTTTCTGAAGAAGTCTCTAGCATGTCCTGTCTAGAGATTGATGATTGCGAGGACATTGAGATATATGTTGAAACAGTTGGACTGATGTATTGCAAAGACATGAAGCAACGGTTGATCAAGCAAAGTGTCTCAAGAGTTCTTCGAATTCTCAAGGTAATCTGTGATAGGTACATTCCTTCTGTTTGAGTTATTTAGCTGCATGATACTTGTTCTTCTCTGTAGTGTACGTGAAACCTGTTCCTGATAACCTTCAATTAAGTAAATATATGCTCTTCTTGAGTCTCTTCTAAAAGAGTGAAATGGTTGGGTGAGTGGGTCAATATGAACTCAGTTTTGAGTATTATACAATTCTTTTCATTAGAAAATCATTCTCTAATTTAACTATTTGCGACAATAGTGTACTTCAATCCAGTTTTCACTTATTCTAGCCTTTTTTTTTTTTATTGTTGAGTATGTGGTTGTGTAGCTTTTCAGGGCTTTAAGATGGAATTGTCAGGTCTAGAACCAAATGACTTGAATAACATAGTTCTAATGTAAGATTAATAGAAGAATGATATCACATTTTTGGGCAAACAATAAACTTTCATCTTTTGTCACCCACTAATGGAATTGTATCTACCAGATTTGTGGTCAAGTTGGAGGAGTTTGAGCATGCCAAGGCAACTGCTCGGTGGATCTTAGAAGGAAGAGTTGACTGGCCTTATTTCATTCCTGTCATTGCTAATATGGGGGATATTTATGAATCTTAATTTATTAAAGAGGGACATAAGCTGTCAAATATTGTCCTTGTGCATGTGTTTACTTCAGATTATATGGGTTGAGCCAAATTTCGCCCATGTTATTTTTCTTCACTTGTCTGCTATCGTAATTGATGCAGGACGCCTTGATACTCAAATTAAATTATTCCATGAGAAACTAAAAAATGTAATGGCACCATTCAGGGAATAGATGCATTTTGATAATCTCCTGGTCAGTAAGGCACCTAGAAGAACCTGCTCCAGCCCTCATTTTCAAGTTGACCTTTCATGAGGATCCTCACTCATTCTGTTGTATAATGGCCGGTGTGTTGGTAGATTTGTGCATAATTATTTGCATGCATGAATTTTGCAGGTCGCTGAACTACTTGGCTTCAACTCGTGTATAAAGTCATGCTTGGAGTATTTGGAAGCAGTTCCTTGGGTTGGGGAAGAGGAGGAAGAAAAGGTGGTGTCGTCTATCATAAGACTCCAGAATGAAGGTGTTGGGGTTACGCCAATTTTGAAACGAGTGTCTTCTGAGGTTTCTAATCCTCCTAGAGATACTCTTTCCCACATAATGGAACTTGTCCTCAAAAGCAATGAGGATAGAGGCCGTCGTGAAATGAAATCCGTAGTTCTGAAACTCCTTCGAGAGAACATCAATGTCCCGGGCCGGGGGCATTCAGCTGACATGTGCAACGAAACCATTTATGGCTCTTGTAGAAGTTGCATGAATTCACTGTTGTCTTTATTCAAGCAAGCCTCTGAACCAGAGTTTGCTGACCAACACCTAGGTAATGAGGGACCTGTGATGAAGCAAATAGCTCTCGAGGCAGACAACCTTTCCTGGTTGCTCGAGATTTTATCTGACAGGCAATCGGCAGATGAGTTTGCTCTAATGTGGGCCAACCAGCAAGAACTAGCCATCCTACATACAAAGCTGCCTATAGTGTCTCGTTACCGCATTAGCTGCATTACAGCAAGGCTATTTGTTGGAATTGGAAGAGGGGAGGTGCTACCATCAAAGGACACTCGCCATTTGCTGCTACAAACCTGGTTAGAGCCACTGATCAACGACTACAGTTGGTTACTACATGGGTCCAGGTCATTTGATAGGAAGGTAGTGGAGGAAGGCATAGGGAGGACAATCCTAACTTTACCTCTGGAGAACCAACAGAGTATTCTGCTTGGTTGGCTGGGTACTTTCCTTAAATCTGGGGACAACTGCCCAAATCTTCAGAGAGCTTTTGAGGTCTGGTGGCGGAGGACTTTCATTAGACCTTACCTTGAAACACAAGACATTAAACCTTATCTGGAAACGCAAGGAGATCTTCTCCATCCAGATAGCTCTATGATCACTGAAAGCAGTAGACCTGAATGAGTGACATTGCCATTGACTGCATTATGGTCAATGGTTGTATTTCATGATACTCCAGTCTAATATAGGGAATAACTATCGTGCGGAAATTTCTGCGAGCATGCGCTGACATAGTAAATTACTTTGGAGTCAACATTGGAACGCATGTCAACTGCTACTGGCGTTTTTTGATGTGAGCACGATAAGGGTGTATTAATCTTCCTTCATGTTTATGATTGTGGGTTGATTGCTTGATTAGGAGTTATTTAAGAAATGGGCTGCAAGCCACTTAATTTGGATTATTCATTTTCTCCCCGTTAATTTACACGCTGTAATGCAACCTGTGCCTCCAGTGATTCTCCATTTTAATCAGGTATCTGAATGTTGTATGTCAGTCTGAGACCATTAATATTTTGCTTGTTTTGATGCGATGTACGCAAGGGAGGGTGATACGCAACCCCGCATTCTTGATCCAGGCGATTTCGGAGACGATAGGTAGACTCCTGTTTTTACGCCTGGGCTCACGAGAAGTACAATCATGATTATTGGATTGCACGTATCTAATCCCATTCTCCTGTAGACAATGCTCCTAACTGCAATTTTTTGGTGGATCCGCGTTGCTCTCTCGTGAAAAAGCCTGCCCTCGTGCTTTAGAGTCGAGAGGATTGTGTTTCTCTGGGCACACGAGAATACGTATCATCTGGTTGTGCGCGCGCGCTCGCGGGTTTTTTTGCTCCCCTTCGGTACATCTAGGTGGTGTCCTTTCTGCCCCCCTTCATTTTATGGCTGAAAGGAATCACTTGGTAGATCCTACTGTACTTCCTTCGTCCTCCAAGACGGCAGTTTCAGAGCTTGAAGTCCAACGGGGAAACTGGGCTTGAGATTAATTTGCAGAAGGTTTCGGCCCAATTTTCCTAGAAATGGACCTCCAATTCTTAATGCCACTTTTACATATTCTGGGTCGCTTCGCCCTCTCAGAACTGGCAAACAAAAGAGTCTCTGACAAGACTCAGCAAGCCTTTTGAAAATCTTACAGACAAGCAGATCATAACAACAGACGGGTCCATGCTGGCCGATGGAGATGACGTTCAAAACAAAATAGAGCTGTCATGTAGCCGGCGTTAAATCTGCTTGTCGCTTTTGGGTCCCTTTCATCGGTGTGGCAGAAAACGCGTGCAAGTTCTACAGTTCTTGGGCTTGATGACAAGCCCAATGCTAACTGTCAATTGGACTAAAGTGACCCACTACAATTGACTGCTCCTTTTCTAATGCACAAAAGACTCGGATCCTTACAAAAGTGGGGGCCAGACCGGCGGAAACTCCCAACTGAGTATGTCAGAACGCCGTACATTGCGGCATTGAAGCTGCTGAATATGAAAGGACCGGGAGTGACACGCACATTGGCTTTGGTTTGGTCCTCCAACGTCTCGACCCTCGGTATTTCTACCTCTACTTTTCCGGTTTCTCCATCGCATCGATTTGTCATTATTTTTGAGGTCGCCAAGTTTCCCAACCCCACATGCCCGTGCTCGCGAATGATAGGCCCAACTCCAAAGGAGTGGAAGATAAGCTGTGTTTCGCTTTGAAGCGGTCGTGCGGTGGTGTGACTTTAAGACCATCTTATATACGGATTTACAATCATTGTGCCCACACCAAGTTCTTATCCAAGTGATAACATTCCCGGCATCACATTTTACATTCACAATCTTATCCAAGTGAGAACGTTTGAATTCCCATGTGCCGCCGTACATTCAAAACAATGCACACGGTAAAGACGAGGGAACTTGTGGAACTCCCTGGACACCCTTTGAGTAGCTAGGGCCAGTTAGGTGAGATGATGGAACGTCCGATCTTTACGAACTACGAACCTAGGTCTCAAGAGAGATAGACCGGACCTCAACCCAGACTGGCCACAACTTCGATTAAGCGGCGATTCGTGGGCTAGTTTTGACATCGACTTGGTATGGTTCGATGACTCTCTTTTAAATAAACAGAAATAAAATATGTTCGATTATTTTTTTGAATATATTTTTTGTGAACTACCAGTTCGGATTGACGATTTACACATTTGGTCCGGTCCAATGGTTGGTGCCAGTCGATGGAAAACCCCAATCGTGATCCATCTGTACTCTTTTTCGGTTACGGTTCAAACTAGACCCTGAACTACGGGCCGATTCTCGGTTTCAATTTCGGCCGGTCCTGTTCTGAGTTGGTTCCGTGTCAATATGAAATCGGGATTGGGTCTACTTCCGGGGGGAGGGGGTCCGAGGTGGTGCGGAATTTATTAAGGGTGGTGGTCCTGCATTTATAGTTTATCAAGGACATGAACGATGTATGCGCTCCTAGTTAATCCTCATATGACATGTTCCCTTGCCGGTCCATGTTGTTGCCTCTTTGTCTTAGCCCACCTGTGTCATTAAATAGTAATTGGGACCAATTGCATTTGGTAGCCTGGCCCAAAAAAAATTTCATTTTCATGATTGCAACCGTCTTTAAAATTGAAATTTTTAAGTTTAAATTTTAGTTAAAGTTAATTAATAATAATAATAATAATAATAATAATAATAATAATAATAAAGATTATTCTTGTACCGCGGTGAGGTTTACTTTTTTTACATTTCCCGACGTGGGCCCCACGCTATAGTCGCTAGCAGTCCTTTGGATTGGATCTGCGGGTACCTTTCAATATAGTTAGTTTGAGGTTGGGCCCTACTGTTCCTGCATTGCACAAATGTAATCCACATTGTTGGTTGTGGGCCCCCCCTTTTTTTTTCTCCCTTTAAATTCAAACATGGGTGTTTCTTGACATTAAATTTGTAATTTATGTGCCCAAGCAAGACAAAAAAGACATTCTGAGGGGATACTTATGAAACCCGTATTAAATCTGTTGATTTTTTTGGAATGATTTGAGCATTGGGACTTTTGAGCCTAGCTCACCACACATGTTACAAAAATTGTTTAGAGATGTACCATTTACTACACATATTAAAGAGAGAGAGAAAAAATAATTATTTAAGACCCATCACGTTAACTTGGCAGTTCTTTTTCACACAATGCAGTTTGTTCGATGTGCCCCATTAATGACAGTCTATTTTTCAACTTTACAGTTTGCGACTGCATTTACATCAAGGAAGTACTGTGAATGCTACATTTCACGATTGCATGTAACTTTCGACTGACAGGAGCGGAGGAATCATGGCTGTGTCTCTCCATTGGGTACCACAATATTGCATATTTTCATGGTCCTAAATCCATATACAGCAAAAGAGAAAAAACAAAAGGGGAGGGTGAAAAAGCCTTTAAGAATTTAAAACCTCGAGTGGCCCATTTCAACATCTTCACTGTCTTCGCTGCTACTGCCTTAAAGAGCCAGTAAATTCCTCCCCCCCCCCCTCTTTTTTTTTTCCAATTTTTCCTCTAAGCAACTTCACCGTCAAAGAATGTAACAAAATTTGAAAATGACATTGCTTGTATACTTACATCTGTGAAAATGAAACACTGAGTTTCATATGTGGGTTTGTGTTTTTTTTTTTTTTTTCTTTTTCTTCAGCAAGATAACGATTTGACCGTTACTACGTCATATCATACACCATTAAAAACATTTTTAATTTTATTTTTTCTTTTTCCCGTGAAAACTCTTCGTTTTACAAGAACTCGTATGTCTTAAAATTCAAAAGGAAGATGATGGCTGCAGTAGAAAAACTAGTAAATCCAAAATAAACGTGTTCACATATGGTAAGGTAATTCCCAAAAAGAAAAGCAACATATTAGGTAAAGAGTACTTGTTGCTTTGCACATTAAAGTTTTCAATTTTAAGGAACACTCAAGCCGTTGGTTATCCGGTAACATAGCAAAACTACCACCTCTAGCTATACGTTGGTGCAAGTAATCAAAATCAGAAGATTGAAGTCAGCAATTTCTTGCACCATCAATTTCTTTTTTTCATTGAACTGCACCCTCTTCCCAGTAATTGAAGTAGAGACTTACAAAACGGATATGAAGACTCTTAAACTGTCTTTTTCCCTCAGAAACATTTCTTATACGATCTATTCTCTGATTAAATATTGAATCCATTTAGTGAAGCACAAGATTTCTACTCGATCTTTAATTTCCCTTGTATTTTTGCTGTCAAAGAAACGAAGCACACATCAGTCATTTTTGTTTATAACGCATAAACAAAATAATCATGTCTAAACCTTCCTTCACAGCAGAAGTATAATGTTCTTTGGGATCATTTAAATCAAATCAAACAAGGTCTTGTTTGCCATAGGTTATTTATGTTTTTGATAACCCCAAATTCATCTTAAATAAAAAGGAAAAATAAAAAAGGGCAACATAACTCATCTAACTTCTCTCCACTCCGGCCAGAGTAGAAGGCCGTACAAACTAAGTACACCGGCATCATCATTTTCCACTGTCAGATTATAGTAACTATGGCTACTTGTCACAAAGAAGGGAAAAAAAAGCAAAGGCTGATGATCACCATATTGGTCTATTTTACTCATCCATGGTTTAGATGCGTGCCTTATCAATTAATTACGAGTAGTTCTTGCTAAAAGCAAGAATTAACGGAAAATGATATGTATTGATAATTGATTGCAATTGATAGAAAATAGCATGCATCCAACCTAGTTACCAATTCTCCATAACAAAAAAAAAAAAAAAAAAAAACTACAATATGTGCTATTTGCCATGGAAGATTGTGTGCAAATTCATCCTACCTAAAACTTACACGAGCTCGCGGATGGGAGATAGAGAGAGAAAAGGACCAAGTTCTACCCAATAAAAGGGACGAAGTTGACATGTTTCCATCTCAAGTTCCTCATTGTCCACAGGTTCCGCCATGCGCCTCATAACAAATATGAATCATGAAATCAGCAGCTGCTTTCAGTAGCAATCAATCCTAGTCACAAATGTAAAGTACCTAAATAATCGAATGAATGAGCCAATCTCCAGTCTTTTTTTTTCTTCTTCTTTTTTTCTCTTTTCTTTTTGTCGCTGCTGCAAAAATAACGAGTGTAAAGGTTACATGCATTTTCATGTTATTTTAAGTGAACATTATATATAGGGTACAAAAACTTTAATACACGGCAAAAGAGTATTGTACTATACACTATTACAACAGACCCATATGGCTATAGCTAGCTAATATGCTAGAGTTTTCTCATTATGTATTTGTTTTTCTTTTAAGAAAGTGAGAAAAAAATATAAAGAGATAGGAGCTAAAATTAAATCTTTTCCCGAAGGTACTGTGGAAGTTCAATTAATTAGTAAATTAACAGCTCCCAAAATCTCTAAGGGAGAAGCTAGAGCTCTTCTCTGGCATGTTCCCAGCATGGCGTAGCCCTAAAGTGAGCGACACATCGCCAGCCGCAGTGGTCCCAAACCTTACAAGCGTAGGTCCAACGTCAGCATGAGCAGCATTGGCAGAGGTGGTGGTCCCATAATCAGCTGAAGCCATGCCGCCACGGCGACACGTGTCATCCACCAAGTCATTGAAAGGCTGGCCGTGAGGTGGTGGCGCCACCTCTGTGGTGGCGGCGGCGGCATTGTTGGGGTTAATTATAACGTTGGCGGTCGTGGTGGTGGAGGTGGAGGTGGAAAGGGAATGCCTAATTGCTTGGTTTTCCGAGAAGCAATGTCTATTGATTGCTAGAAGCGAAGGGTCGCTTTCATTGGCATTGATTCCGGATCCTTTGCCTGCTAGTGAGGTTGGTGGTGCTGTTGTTATCGTTGCTGTTGTTGCTGATGATGGTGCTGTTTTACTATCAGGCGTTGGTGTTTGTGCAACGCTATCGTTGTTTTTGTTGTTGTAGTTTTGCTTCTTTTCTCTGTCTTCTCTTACTGCTCCTGGCTCCTCTTCCTTGGTCTCCTGTTGGTACATATCTTCTACCATAGGTTTCCACAACCGAACCCTTGCATTAATGAACCAATTTGATACCTAAAAGCGAAACGGGTAACACATTATAGGTCAGATTTAGGCAATATTGTGCAGTAATTTATCAATAATCTGGCTACATGTGTCTTGGACCTTATATCTCTATCAATATTAATCAAGTAAATTTTTGCAACATATGAATGAATGATATGCATCGAGGGTTACGTGACTATACATTTTAAAGGACAACAGCGCCCCCTTTTTGTTTGTAATTGCATCCTTTCGATTGTGTACATGATTGCATTCTTTCTCAATAAAATTCCCTTCACTTGTCAAGAAAGAAAAAAGTGTCTTTTTTTCATCTTTTGTTTTTGTTTTTGTTTTTGTTTTTTTTCCACTCTTCAGTTTTCACTTGCTAGCTTGGAGCTCGGAATCTGTTAGCACCCTAAGCATCAGCTAAAAATAAAATGAATTCAACATTGCTCAAATAAAATATTTTCATTAATTTTCTCCTAATGACACAAGGTCGCTTTCTAAATTCCACATGTCATGCCAATTCCCATGAATTATAGTGAGAGATAACTATAAATGGATTCACATAAAATGGTAGCAGATAAAATAGTGAAAGTATCATTAGACGAAGTGTTTCAAAAACTTCGCTAACACTTATATACGGCTCTAAATTATTGGTGCTCCACATGGGTAGTAAAAATAAATAACAAGACCACACATATGATAATAGCAAAATGCATATTTGAAAATTTAAAAAAAAAAAAAAACACGTAGAAGAAGAAGTGGCAATGCGCATTAGTAGCCATGCAAACCCTGACTTTTTTACGACAGAGGCATTTATTATACAAGATAAAGACAGAATACGATCCTGTTTCATTATAAAATTAATTAATATGCCCTCTACTGTACGTGTTTCATGTTTTTGTGCCTTTCATGCAAGAAAAAAGCTAAAACATATTTTACACGTTGATATTAACCTCATAATTTTTTTTTAAAATCAAAATACGATCTATTTTAAGAAAACTTCGCGTTGTTGTGTCATGACACCATCTTTTGTCATAACTCATATTTGAAATATAAAATACATGTAAGAAATTTTAAATTCAAAATCTTATATCTAATTTACACAATTTTAAATTTATTCATATCATTAAATTAATTTTAGGTAGCTAATCTCTCTCCCTCTCTTTTTTTTTTTTCTTTATTTTTTGATCAGTTCCCTTACAATTATGCTGTCCAAGATGTTGACAGAAACCAGACAAATAGTTTTTTTTTTTTTTTCGAGGAAACTGAAAAATAGTAATAACCTGAGCAAGATGAGTTGGGCCAATAAGCTAGATTGGGAGTGGCTTGAAAAAGTGGAAAGGAAAAAAAGTAACTTCCAAGGTGCGAAGGGTAAATTTCCAAGATAAAAAGCGGACTAGGGTAGGTTTCCAGGTACGGAATATCTCTATTCACTGTCCTAATGGCACTTCTCGTGTGCTTGGCTAGCAAGGTTGACCTTCAGTGAGAGATAGAGAGAGAGATGCATACTGTCATGTCTCATCTATGTACTTGCAGCCTACTCTTAAATATTGTCTCTGCAGAGTTTCATCACTGTACCAGTCTTTATGTCTACTTCAGAATCTATGTCCCGATGTGAAAGTATCCAAAGAAAAACAAAATTATAAAAAGAGCAAGTTCATGTACACCATAAGTAATATAATTTTTGAATGTTTTTTAATAATTTATTTTTATATTATTATAATAATATTTATATTATTTTATTAATTATATTCAATTATGCATACTCCTCCTTTATTTAACAGCTCTTTCATAATAAAAAAAAGAAAAAAAGAAAAAGGGGAAAATAGGTGGGTTGAAACTTGAAAGCATATAATGGTAAGTTAATATGTCTTTCTCTAACAGAAAGACAAAAGGACCAGAGAAATATAAAACCCTTTTCCATTCATGTTCTTCTGAATTCACTCATGGTCCCTTCCAAATTTCTAAAAGGGTTTCCTTTTCCTTTCTTATGTTCTTGTCTGACTCTATTTTTCACCAACTAAGAGGCCTGTTCTCCCATGATTAATACAATTTCAGTGCACAGCATCCCTAGCTAGACTATGATAACTCTCTCTCTCTCTCTCACACACACACACACACATTGTCATGGATGATTAGAGTATTAATTTACTGATTTGTTTCAGGAGGGGAAATGGGAGAGAGAGAGAGAGAGGGTACTAACCTGATTTCTCGATAGACCAGTCTGGCGAGCCAACAGATGCTTATCTGCATCGCTTGGGTACCTGAGAAAGAGACCAGAAAATGACATCAGACAAGAGACCCCAATACATGGCGTTTTGCAACCTTTCTTTCTTTCTTTCGTTCTTTATTTCTTTCTTCTGCATGGGAATGGGCGTGAGAATCTAAGAGAAGAAAAGATCTAGTAGCAGCTGATCAGTATTTATTGCAGTGCTTAGAGGACAACTACTGCAGTCACTGATCTCTTTTTCCTTATGTACATCAATAAAAACTCTTCAAAAATTGCTGGTGTTTTCATCAGTTTTTACTGATAAAGATAGAAAGAGAAAGAGAATGAGAGGGAGAAACAAAAGGCGCAGCCAGTGAAACCATACTTTAATTAATAAAGTTGTTTTCTTTTTCCCCTTTTTACTAAGTAATTTCCGGATCTGCATGCTGCATGGGTTTGATTGAATAATAGCCTATTCAAATATAAGAACCTTTTACATCTTTTTAGCTGACAGGACAAACATCCAGGACACAGACTTGCCGACCCTTTTAATCACTGTTAAGGAAAAAAATGGAAAAGCTATATATATAAACAACAAGGGAACTTGGATCTTGTGAATCTGTGATTCTGTCTACTTAACTAATCATAAAGTATCATTGCAGCTCACGCCGTCTACGGTAAGACTGCAATAATACTGTGCTTTTTGTAACTTCAGCTTTCCTTGATTTTTATTACTAGAATAGAATGGCATACTGTAAATATTGAGAGCGAGGGGTTGAAGGTAACGTACGGGTGCAGAAAATGCTCAAAAAGCCAGGCCCTCAAAATGTTAACAGATCGTTCGGGCAAGCCTCTCTGGGGTCTCCAAGCTTCTTGTTCCATCATACCCATTTGGTGAAAGGCCCTTTGTTGCCTTAGGCTTTGCTCTAGTATCCTAAGCCTCGGGGTCTCCCCTTTAGTTATGCCTGATGTCCCAGCTGCATCTCTGTCTCCTAGTAGCTCGCAGCTGTGCTTCAATTGTGTTGCTATTGCATCCTTTAGACACCTGAAATGCCTTGACATGGCCTTCTGGGCAAGGGCTGTGTAAGGGACCGCCGCGCCGAAGCCCATCACTAATTCAAATGAGTTCACTACCATTTGCATCTGCTCACAGTAATGGTTGTATCGTCGATCAACCTGCAATTAAAATTTTTTAGAAGAAAAATTAATAAGTAGACGATGGATCATTAATTAAGTTTCATCAAACCTTATGTTAGCTAGTTTCTAGTACTGGAAGAAAATCTTCTCTCAGTGAAATTAGAAATCGACGTGTTAATTGATTACGTTGGGACTACTCTTTCAGACACCAACATAAAAACATAAGGAAATAAATTAAACAGAAGGTTGTTTTCGCTGCTGTCTTACCGACCAAATGAAGACGTAATGGTTGAAAGACATAGTGGGAATTATTAATGTAAAATAACAAATATTCTAAATTTGCTATATTGCAAATGGCAGTCGATATCAGAAAACCACTAGTCTAAGGAAGCAGCAAATTAATTAAATATCAAATGATTGTAGTTTAGGAAAGGAGACTGGATCGGGTGATGTGGGGTTTTTGTTTAGATGTTCATGAAACTGGGAAAGAAGAATGTGATAGTGAAAGAACGTATATACGAGTTCCTCTTTCAGAATTTTTATGATCCTCACAATAATTTCTAATAGGACTTTTGTTTGTTGTTGCTCTTAAAAGAGGAGAGACTTGAGAGCAGGAGAAGAAGAATAAATGCTTGTGTACAACAGAGAAATGATTGTTAATGGGAGCACACAGAATATCCTTGTATGCTTCTTTCATGGCTCTCTTTCCCCTAATACAGCCAATTGGGCAGGCTTGCTTGTGTAATGTATAAACAAAGCACCCAAAAAAAAAAAAAAACCAAAAAAAAAAAAAACAAAAACAAAAAACAAAAAACAAAAAGGAAGACAAGAAAAAAAGAGGAAACTTAAAACTACCGGCACCCAGGTCAACTATGATACATGGCCTTTTTCCCTGCAATATTATCACTATGATGGGCATGGATATTCTTGGTGGCCATTCATAGTCATCTTCCCAATCAGGAGGGACGTCGTACTCCTAAATAGTTGTCTCTCCTATTTTCTTTCTTTCTTTCTTTCTTTTCCAACTTCACACCCCAACTATCCTATCACTTCAGTTTGTGAAATCAAAAATCAAGAAAAAAAAATGTGATCAAGAAATAACCAATGAACTAATCCAACTCCACCTACTAGATCTTATGGAAATGAAAGTGGCCCCATTGTCTCAGCCGGCTATTTTGAACTTTGGTTTGCTATAATATTTGATTAGAAACTGGCTGGAATTTCACTGTCCCACATGATTGAAAATTAATCGGCTAAATAAACAGCCAAAATGAAAAAAGGTTCCTGACCCGAGAGAGAGAGAGAGAGAGAGAGAGAGAGAGAGAGAGAGATCGTGCCTCGTCAAGCATGGACAAAAGTTTGACCTTCCTTCTCTGATGCTCAATCCTATCGGCGGCGGACAAAGGAGGGAGTTCTTTTGTAGAAGAAGAAGGGCCGCCTGCGCCGGCTCCACTGCCGCCACTTCCAGCGGGAGTACTGCAATTAGGTTTTGAGTTGTGCCTGCCAAGTTTGTTCTTCTTGAACTCGCCTCTCCCTACGCTGCAGAATTCTTCTAGCAACTCTTGGGCTGCCTTCACATACTTTGAACTCCTCAACACATTAACTACTCCTAATGAAGACCCAAAACCAACGTGAACCTGGTGGTTTTGCCCCTGCAAATGCAATGCCTGGCCCTGTTGACCGCCCATACTCTTGTAGTACTGAGCAGCGGCCCCAGAAGATGATGATCCCCCAGGCCCTTGATTGTAATATAATAATCCACCATCTCCCATCCTCAATTCTTCTGCTTTTGCTGCCTCCAAATGCTGTAATGATGACGATAAAGACAAGGAAAGTCCTTGTCCTTCCACAACGCCGCCGCCAATCTCACCTGGGTGGTGGTGGACACTAGCGTTGCTTCCTTCATGGGCATTATCAGAAACCCATGTGAATTGAGGTGGAGCAACGAAAGCTCCTCCGCCGGCCCCAGATACGCCGAATCCTTGGATAGAGCCTGATGGATTCGGTAACAACATGTGAAGTGTAGATGAAGTTGAAGGAGGCGCAGGAGAGGGTGATCTTGGCTGTGGATTCATAAGAAAGAGCTGCATGGCAGCTGCAGAATCATCATTAATGCCTGAAATCTGATGATTCTTTGAATCCCCTAAAGGACCCAAACCACCCACTACCAAACCTTGCCTGTTGGTGCCATACCACTCGTTGGTTGTTACTGCTTCTTGTTGTTGTTGTTGTTGTTGTTGCCGTTGCTGCAAATGGTGGTCCAACAATCCAGTGGCGGTGGCTGGACCACCCGCAGAGGGGAAATTGAACATTTCCGATAACATACCGGCGGTTTCATAGACAGCTGGAATGCTGCCGGAAACTTCTTGTTCGACGCCTACCAATGACGGTGGAGGCGCCCCATAGCCTGCTTGGACTCTTAGTTTGTCTCTGCGGATCTGCTGAGCTAAGTGCTGCTGTTGCTGCTGCTGATGATGCTCTACCGGAGTGGTTCTCTCGAAGCCATTCGAGAAAGAGAAGATGCCGGCTTGGTGGTAATCTTGGGACATAGAATAACCTTCAGAAGTATTTGACTTGCGTGGGATTGGAGCAATTGGCTGATGAATCTTGGGGAAGTGAGAGATAATCGGAGGGATTGGTGGTTTAGCTATTCCCATATCAATATCCTGACTATAATCATCATCATCATCATCATCATCTCTTTGCTGTTGCTCAATTCCACCATGGATCGGTTAAAGACTATCTAAAACAAGAGGCACCCATCTTGTAATTAGACTTCTAAATATCAAGAAACATGGCATAAAACAGTAAGAAAGAAAGTAGAGAGAAAGAAAACAGGAAAACTATCGAAATGGGTCATTTTTTAAATCTCTCCTTTTTATTACCTTTTTGTTTATTTCCCTTGATAATTTTCAGCTGTGTTCATCATCTGGTATCTATATTTATATGCACAACACACAGACAAACACAAAAAAGAGTACCTGTTGTAGCTGCAGACTATGAAAGGATGGAAAGCTCTCAGACATCGTTTTCTCTTCTGTGGTATCTGAAAGCTTCGTGAATCCCCCCCCTCTCTCTCTCTCTCTCTCTCTCTCTCTCTCTCTCTATATATATATATATATATATATATATATAATATGCTGTCTATTGTCTGTCGTCTCTTTCTTTCGCTCTCTCCTTTCTTTGTATTTTGCAGCACTACTAGCGAGTGTTTTTGCAATCAACTTCTTCGGAAGAGAGAAGGGTTTGATTAAGTAAAAATAAAAAGCGTAAAAGAATGGAGGCTTGTAGGAACGGGGGGGGCTGATATCTCTCTCAATTCTCAACAGATAGCTCAGTCCCTAAGAGCGACAAGAGATTAAAGAAAGGGGTCCCTATTCTTTCTTTCTTTCTTTTTTCTTCTCCTCCTCCCTCTCTCTTTTCTTTACTTACCATTATTTTATACGAAAATGATAGAAGATAACAAAGTGAAGACCGAGTAGACGAGACCAGATGTGAAATATTAAATACAGATATTTACCGTAATTTTTATATTTAAATTTGATAATTTAAATTCAATTTCATTTATCCTATTCCCTAATTATGTATTCTTGTAGTCGAATTTTATTTTATATTGGTATTGGTAACAGACAATTACAAACCGAATTGAAAACGACTCAGAAAAAAGAACGTAGAATATAAACAAAGACTTTGGGTTAAAAATTATTAATGTCACGTTAGATGACCGAAATGACCTCAACCGGACCATCCATACGTTGGGGGGTATATTAGTCCTTTGATAATTTACATGTCATAGCTACGTGATATGGATCGGCTCCTAAGCCCAGACCACTTGGGTCCACCCCACCATTACGGCTAACCCGTCAACTGACCGAGTCAATTCAACCTGACTCAACAACTCAATTACTAGGCAAGGAGAGACCAGTCAAGATTTACTAATATTCGAGTACCTATTGTAATTCCTGCAATGTTGATGCTCAGGTTTACATTATGCGTTAAGGTCAATCACTCCACTTCTGAAATCTACTAACAAGGCGCCATTACAACCCTATAAATGTATAAGACGCTATGGGCACTTGGTATTCCCTTCTCATATTTACTCTTTTATATATATATATATATATATATATATATATATATAATCTTTTTTACAGATATCCAATCCCCTCTGGATAACCCACTAAGTTCGACAAAATTATAGTTAGAAACAAACAATTATTATTATTATTATTTTCTTAGTTTTTCCCAAATTGAATCGTTATTTTATCTCGAAGGAAAAGACCAAAATGTTACTTCCGGTTGTCGGCTACTATTGTAATTTTCCTATGCGTCCGTTGTAAACCCACGCAAACTGGGGATCAAGATAGAGATAAAGGTCAGTACAATGTCACCTCAACGTTCCAAACAGCCACCATCCTTCCATTTGATTTCTGTGACCATAATGCCCCAGTTATATTTAAACCCCACATAGACGAAGAAGTATTTGGTAAGGCCATTCTGGTCATTTTGATACGAAGCCTTTGAGCAGAAATAAAACAGATCAGAACAAAAACCAAGAAATCTATTGTGGTAATCGCAATTGACGGTTGAGATATCATATTGTTCACTCTGTCACCAATTCCTCCGTCCGTTTAATATTGCTCTTTTTTGTTTTGTTGATAAAGTTGAAAATGTAGAAAATAATATCATCCTAAGGAAGGGAAAGCCCGCACGCAAAAGATGGGTGGCACGTGCAACTGGTTGGGATCATGACAACTTAAGGTCCGAAAAGCACTCATAACCGCTTTATGGTTTGGCAATGTTAAGATGGGCAAGTTTGAGTTGCCTTTTAATGTGCACTTTGGTTGCTGCGTGTGTTGTGTTTTTAAGTCTATTATTTTCCTTTTCCATTTTCTTCTCTCTGACCTACTTTTTTTTTTTATTTTAATTTTCCAATAAATTTTAACGGTTGATCGTTCCAATGTTACGGAATAGGGATGACACATATTCGATTCTTGGGCTGAGAAAAAGAAACAGAAATGAGTCAAAGATGGACTAGCATGCGAGTCTAATATATATATATATTACAGAAAAATACATACTTTTTTTTTATAAAAAAAATAAAAATATATTTTATAAGACTCGCTTGTTAACTCATTTTAATTTTTCTTTGACTAATTTTCTCTATCCGCCAATCTTTTCCCCGCAAAATATAATCATTTTGTCCAAAACATTATACCGACAACTCACCACCATCCGATTTAATTTGACACGATATTTAACTTTTAGAGAATTCAAAGTATTTAACAAGAAAATCTTGGATCGGTTGTATTATATTTGTGGCTCCCTATGACTCTTTAAAATAAATCCGACTAATTTATTTCTTCAATATATTGATATAACTCAGGAAAGAATTGTAGTTAATTTGGGAACTAATTAACAAATCCCCAATAAAAACGACTCATTGTACAAATTTCCAAGAACAATTTAAAATATCGTATATAATCCCACTTGGGATTGTGAGGCAGTGCCTTTGCTAACTTTGAAATAAATCCACTTTCCATGTCTAAAAATTTCTTTTGAGCAAACTCTGGAAAACTAGCACGGTCTCTATTGTGAACTACCATGGGTTCGTGAGGCGGTGCTTTTGCTAACTTGGAAATAAATCCATTTTCCACATTGGGGTAATGTTTTTCGAGCAACCCCCCCCAAAAAATAGCGCGGTCTCTCGCCATGAGAACTCCAACTTTTTTTTTTTTAATTTTATTTTATAAAATGCACTCGAAGAATCGAATTCAAAATCATATATGCTTATTTTACACAGACCCTTATCACTGGGCTAGGGCCAACCATGGGTAGTTGAAATAAATCTTTTTTTATTTCTCTTATTTATTTATTAGAGTATCAGCAATTGCTGTGCTGGTGCCAACTGCAACAAGATACATATCTGTAAGCATTGCTTGAAAAACAGGTTGGCAAGGAAGCCGTTTTGCCATGTGAGAATGCCGTTGGTTGATGTTGCCAATTGCGATGCAATAAATATAGGTAGGATTTGCAGTTATATCTTCCATGGAGACATTTGGCTCGCTTTCTAATTTTAATTAATCCTCACAGGGCAATCCCTTTTTCTTTTTTTTTTCCTTTTCTTTTTTTTTTTGTTTTTGGTTTTTTCCATAGATTCCATAAACCCCGGAACCCACCAAACGTTCGGTACCTCCCAAAAGACAATATGGAGTACTGCAAAGTTTGAAAACAAGGGAGTCTGTATATGGGAATCGAGAGAGAGAGAGAGAGGGAGTAGAAATAATCGATCACCGATATGATCTATATTAATTAAATACTCTATCGATCTAAATCGCTTTGCGAAGATTATTAACCTCGTTCCTGGGAAACCGTCTGCAATGAAGAGACACAAAACTACAAAACGAGCATACATTTATAGATGAAGCCGAGGTCCTAATTAATGCTAAATGTGTTTTTTTTTTTTTTTTTTTGAAAACAAATGTTGGTTGTTGACCTCTAGCTTGAAAATAGTAGGTAGGTACCGTGCTTTGGTTTTGTATTATTACAATTTTCAAGGAAGATGCTTTATCTTCTTTAATTGCTGCTTTGGCCCAGTAGGAGAAGTTCCCTTTCCAAATGAGATGCAAAGGATTGGGGCACACTGCTTCTTGTCTCCTTGATTTAACTTTCTTACTTCCTTCCTATTGGTGCTTTCAAGTTGGAGGATAGACGTCTATGTTACGTCTACTTCCTGCATCTAATACCTCAAAAATAAGTTGCGTGTTATCCCTTCCAAAACAACACAGATTTTTTAGGAGGTGTTTTATGTCCTTGGCTAAACAACAAAGAATATTCTTTCCTTATTTCATATATCCCATAATATTTTTAATTATTAAATTATCTCCTGCAGTAGATTTAGGAGGACATACCGTTGGCCAATATTGTGAGCATTTTCCTTTGAATTTTGGGTTTAACATCTCAGTCTATGACGCTTATAATGGGGCCATTTTCTCAATATTAAATATAGTTCTAAAAAAATTCAAAAAATTAAAATTGTAGCTCAACCAACAATTTAAAGCTTCTAGTGCGATGATATGTTTTTTTTTTTTTTTGTTTAATCTTAATAATTAGTATCAGAGTGAAATCATGGGCTCAAATTTCTCAAAGCTAAGAAAGAGATTGTTAGCTGATATTATCGGCATTCCCTTGTGAACTTGGAACTTAAAATCCTAGTCCTGCGAAGGTTTAAGAAAATAATGAACTTCAATTAAGAAGTTAATCTTTTGGTGTGATAACAAACGTTTCATCCCAAAACATACTGCATTAACTTTCATTGATGAAAAGGAACGTGTCTATAGAGATGGCAAGTGAGCCGCTCAAGTTCAGTAACGTTAAGCAGCGGTTTTAGTTGGAACCCAAAAGCTCCTTATACAGTGTAACACTCCAAAAACTATTTTTCTCTAAATTATAATTGGCTTATACTTTCGTGATCTTTTCTCCTTTGTCTTAGAGATAATGCGCAGCCCTATGCGTTTTGGACCCGCGTGCAATACAACGGAACTAAGTAAATTATATTCACACTGACATTTGTAGTCTGTCTAGTGCCTAGCTATATGCCTCTCATTATCAACATGGTTGGACATGCTCCGTCATCTAAGTGATAATGACCATGTCATTAAACTAAATAATTTTTTACACTAATATAATTATATTCCATGCACAAAATGTTAATTTTTTTCTCTTTACCATCTCTTGGAGGAATTCTATGGATGTGCTATGGGTGCGCGCGATTGGTATTGCATTCTTTGTAGAGTGGCCGCCTAGAGTTTGAATAGCGAGTCTATTATCATATCAGGATATTCTGTTCAAGTGCTACTTCTTGTGCCTTCGGCGTCAAAAAGATGACAATATTAGGGATTCTCTGGGCGTCGTTTGGCCACACCCAATTCTAGTAGCATTCAGTTAATTCACCACTGAGAGAGTGAATACATGTGTAAACACTTGATGGTCATTAAAAAAAATAAATAAATAATAATAATTAAAAAATATATATATATATATATATGTTTTTTTTTTTTTTAGTCCAACCGCAAACCATATTGACAATTGACAGCCTAACCTTCTATCCACCCTCTCATCTGTCGTCTTTCTAGGAGGGTAATGGTCACGTGAATCCCACGCCCCTCCCTCAAACGCTGGACAGCCCCATGGATCCACTTCATTGAAGATCTAATATCTCATCTGCCCTTCACGTGCCAAAGTCGGCTCCACGCACGTGTTGCAACCGTTAACAACAATTTAAAATAATAAAAAAACAAGCAGAGAGAAAAAAAAAAAAAAAAAACACTAATGCATGACCTGGCATCATACGCTTACGATGTATGCATCACCTAAGAACCTGTTCCATCGTCTTCTTTAGCGTTCTTTCTTATCAATTTGAACGAGTTGTGGCCACCCCCCTTATGGAGAAAAAAAGAGAGAAATTGGGTGTAAGGTAAAAGTTTAAGAGATGGGGTTTGAGTTCATTTCAAGAAAACAACAATCTGAAAAGCCTCCTGTCCTGTCCACCTTGATACAGCGCACACAATTATATCATCAATTCTCAACCTTAACCTCCATAGCGGGAGTCACTTCCCCTATTGCTTGACAGAAGCGTGATGAGTTACGACACGCAGTAGGCCATGTTTGAAACTATATGTTCTTATTTAAAACTTCTTCAAACTCTATGGGACCAAATTTGACGTTTGCTTCCATTGTAGCTGGAAAGGCACATTGTGATTGCTCTTCCTCGGGGAGATCTGAGAAGTGATCGCCATGCTCTCATATCAACATTTTTCACCTTTTGAAAAGCTGTGCTTTTTATACACGGTATCTTCACAAATATAGAGATACTCAACAACAATACATAAAAGCGTCTTTAGTCGACACAGCTCTTCAGGACAAAATAGGAGCGTTATAAACCAAAACTCAAAGGACAACATAGTTATTAATTGCGGAGTGACATGTCATTCTAAAAATAACAATAATGGAAGTGTTTGCGCGAGTTATTTTGGTCCACATTTCCCAAAAAATGACCGTGCCTGCATTGGAATTGCTGAACATAACATATGATTGTCACATCAAAATTATTGTCATTAGGCTTAGTATTCACAAAAAGGTGGAATGGTTTATGTCCATGATCGATCGAAGTGTCAAGTAAGTTCTCTGTGCTCATAGTTCTCTATTCATCTGGATGATAGACATCCCATTTACTAGTAGACAACGCAATCATGCTATCATGGACATGGATTGTCCTACGTGGCCATCATTTTTTCCGTATCCATTTTCAATTGAATTCCAACTAGTAGAGTGCTTAATTCTTTGGAATATCTTGATACTTTTCGCGGTAGCAACAACATGTTGTACATTATAGGTACGAATATACATGTGTACTTCCAATTGTACCATGGCGTTAACTTCTTGATTAAATCAGGCCAGCCAATGCTGAAAAATTTAACCCAACAATGATTAAATAATGTACAAGCACAAATCTCGCGTAAAACAAGATAGAAAAAATTACCAATGTTGCCATCTCTTTAATGTATTGCACATAAAATTAAATAATTACCAGTTCCATAATCTAATGGTAGAGCTGCTCGACCTTTTAATCACAAATATGTAATTAGGAGGAAAGCATACTTAGCCACCTAAGTTTATATTATATGAAAATCAATGCAATTATAACTTTTTTTATTCATAGGAACGAGGATTTGACCTTTGGAATTAAAGCTAATAGTCTATTGTTCTATTACTAAACCATCGGTTGATAATAATGTAGTATGCATATAGAGCTTTGCTCCATCCATTTGAAACCACTTGAAGTTGAAGGAATTACGGACATTTTCAATATTCACTGTATCACCCTCTCCAAAGGGAATTGCATTCTGATATAGATACGCGAAGTACTTCTTGAACATTTCCCTTTCACTAGTACGAGCGAAAAATGCTATTTGATATGCCCAGTGAATTGCCTTCCAGTGAAACTCAGCTCAATTCATTTCGAGCATGCAACTTATGCACATCTGCATGCCTGATTTCAATTTGTGCATACAGAAAATGCATGCATGATCTTAGCTAGGTAGGCCACTTAGATACTTAAATTTAGACCACTCGCAATTAACGAATCCACTGTAATCCAGCGAAATAATTAATAATAACAAGACTTTTATATATACATATATATATTTTAATTTTTTTGTGATCATTGAGTAGGAAAGATTTTAATTAATACTAACAAAAGAATATCGTGCAATTGCTGCCCGAGTGGCTAACAGACTTTTAAAAGAAAAACAAAACAAAAACGGTATCCACCCACATAAATGCAGATATTTATAAATAGGGCATCGGATTCACAATGATCTTGGAAAAGAAAAGATAAAGTTTCTTACGTTAGTGTTAATGGTGAATTGGTGATGATGGTGGTGGTAGAGACCACAAGAAGGTGTCGGTGGTGGTGGACGCAATCTGTGGAAAGGTTAAGCTTCTGATGTTGATGTTGGCAGTGTATTGAAAATGCAAATATTATGGTCGCCACAAGGCACATTGTACATTGTCCTGTAACCTTTTTCTTTTTTGGCGCTCTCTCTCTCTGTCTCTCTCTCTCTCTCTCTCACCCACACGCGCACGCACAATCTTGCTCGACACATCACCATGTGCACTTATGTAGTGTAGTGGCATTATCATATATGTAAATTGTTCTATGTAAATAAGCTTTAAAACTCTGGGGAAAAAAAAGGTCACCGACCGCTGAGTCATAAAAAAATATAAAATAATAAAAGACTCTTGAACAAGACCTTATAAAAAGATCTTCTACAAAATGTTCGTTAATACCAATGAGATATAGTTTATTAGTACAAAAATTGTCTTTATAGTTAAAAATCTCAAATTAGACTCCCAATTAAAGCCATTTAACCAAAAAAAAAAAAAAAAAATCCTTCCTTGTCAATGAAATAATAGAGCTTCATTATATGGACATATAAATTTAACATATCATTGACACTAGTAAGATAATAAGTATTCGATGCATATTCTTATTTAGATGCACTTCTACATCTAATAGTCATATATTTTATATTTAAGACGTGTATAATTTTTTTTTTATGCATACACTTATATTTATGATCATTATGCTTTGCACATTTTGAAAAAAGAAAAGAAAGTTTATTATAATAACAATATTTTAAAGATTATTAGTTGTAAATTTATACGTAATCATTACCATTAGATTCATATTTTCATATCATTTTTGTCCCAGAAAACCCGAATGCCTCGAATATTTTCCATAAGAATGTTGACCAATGCTAAGACGAATGACTTGATTCTTCTAAACGATTCTCACTGCATAGAAATTCACGGTCATTTTATTACCTTCTGTATAAATCCACGCACGAAAACTAATTCTAGTACCATGTGTAAAGACATCTAATCAGCACAAATAAAATAAAAAAGAAAAGAAAAGAAAGAAATGTAACGAGGCTTGTTAATCAAAATAATTAATACTAATTATTTGAGTCTCAATGTCAATTGACTAAAGATGATAATCATCATCTCGACACTTATGAGTTTTGACTCAAAAATATTCAAATTGTCTCCAAAGTTAAGGGTATCGAACTTGGACTGACCAAAGTTGGTTGGTAAAAATTTAAAAAAAAATAAAAATAAAAACAGGACTGGATGGTATCTTTTTCTTCAATCTTTCTCCACGTTACTTTCCTTATTTTTCCTTATGAATACAGGTTACTTATTGTGTTCCGTTGTTGGGGCTTTTTTTTTTTTTTTCCTTTTTCGTTAGACATCTTGGCCATTTTCTCATGCCTCTTACCAAAAACAGAGATGGCCATAGATTCATATGGGGTTTTTCTTGTGGTCTCATAATGATTTTTTCCTCTTTATATTCTTTTTTCTTGTGATAAGGGAGGTCGAGAGGTCAAATAATAATAATAATAACAACAACCAAACTCGAATATGGTATCAAGATATTTTAAGCCCGTCCCAGGGACACCCTTTTATGTTCTAATATGGAGTTTTTTTTTTTGCTTGTGGGTGAAAAAAAAAAGTGATCGAAACTATGTATTACATGAGCATTAACTAATTAATATAATAGATAGCCGGACAAGGACAAACAGAGGAGAAAGTGAAAGAGATAGAGACATCGAGAAGAGATTGGTGATTGGAAAACAAAGGTAAAGAGTGAAAATTATGGAAAAGGGAAAATAAAAAAAGAGAAGTTAAAGAAGATACAATAAGGCAAAATTGTTGTACGAGGAAGCGGCAACGCCAATTCCCAATTATCTTTCTTAGCCGATTGCAGGATTCCAAAGGAAATGATGACACAGCAGCAAACAAAAAAAAAAAAGGGGCTTGCCTCAAATCTCTCTCTCGCTCTCTCTCACTCACTCTCTCTCAAACACACACAAACATACAAAACTGTGACCTTGCGTGTGGCTGTGTTCAGTGTTAAAATTAAATGTATGGGGATAAGCTATTGAAAATGGATGGTCCCTCGGCTTCCTTTTGTCCCTCTATTGATGTCAATCCAATTATTATATTCCTTTCCCGGATGCTTCTCACTCTTTTTTTCTCTTCACTTTGGAACGCACTTAACAAGCTTACTTTCATGGCTTGGCACTGCTTTGTAGGCTACCACTTGTTCAATTTTGTGCCTGGCATTTTGGGACTTAATTGCTTGGTTCCTTCTTTAATAAATAATTTAATGATCCTTGATGTATATGGAATCCAAGTTTTATTGCAAGTGGAAGAGTGGTTCACGGTGTGCTTATTTGTACAATAAAAATAAGATCTTGACTATTAGTGCCGGTTCATCATTTTTCTTGGTCTTTTAGGAAAATTCGAGGAACAATTTATTTTTAAAAAAAAAAAGGCATTTCTCTCTCTCTCTCTCTCTCTCTCTCTCTCTCTCTCTCTCTCCCTCTTACAAATGAAAATACGAAATGGATTTACTAGAGCGAGCGCGAATAATTGAAGTGTAATATGTACTAAAAAAATATTGGTATCGTCGAGGGGGTGTCCAGGTGACAAGGTTGTCGGGGTGAGATTTTGAAAGATTGATCTATGTTCAAAATCTCGCAATCTTACCACTTTTAATTAACTTTGGGGCCATGCACGATTTTCTATAGAATAGAAAGGGATAAAACGTTTTTAAGTTTAACCCCCATAACTGTCAAAAAAAACTTGGTCAATTAAAACATATAACCTATACGGTGAGTTCTAGAGTTTGCTTTAATACAATCTCCTACTCAAAATTGCAGTTGAGAGATCTCAACTGTGCCAGGCTAAGAGTCAATTAACAACAATATCTGCCTCCTTCGAGTAAAGGGTAAAATCGTATGGTCTGCAGTGGGTCAATAATGATATGTACCACTCGAGCCCTTTTTTTAACTTTCTCGATGAAATTTCCCTCTTGGATTGATCTTGGATGTGTACCACTCGAGCCCTTTTTTAGCATATTTACCAAAAGCCTGCTAGGGGCGTGGAACAGAGATGTCACAAGAAACCATTCTGTTCATACATACACTACATTGATCTTTCATTGACTACTTGACATTGAAATAATTAGCCTAAAGTTATTTTCGACCTTTTAACTTAAAGTCTAAAAGCTAAAGTTGGCGTGAACTTAACTCCTTGATTGACTCGGCAGAAAAGTTACCTGGACACGATAAATTAAAATCTTCTCACAGTTGGGTGCATAAAATGTACTATTGTGACCATTAATTGTACGTTTTTAATCTGTTAATGTATAATTATAGTTAGTGATAAGGAATATAAATGTGTTTTTAATGATTTTGATAATACAATATAGATTCAGATATGAAATATATAAAATTGATTGTATTTATGTGATAAAACATTTCAGTCATACGGAAGTGCCCAAGTATGGCCGAATTGACTTAATTGATTCAAGTGAATATTAAGATTAAGTGCTTGCTATCATATCAAAATTCAAGCTGTTAACGGAGAAATAACTTACCCCATCTCAACATTAGCCAACAGCAGGATCTTGCATTCCTCGGCTTCGGCTACCTGGTCCACATTTCCAATCTTGAATGCCCAACTCAAGCAAAAAATTAACCAAAGTGCAAGGGCAACCGCAAAATGAAATCGACGATCTAATTGCCTAGAATACTGCTGCTCCAAAAAAAAAAAAAAATTACCTAGACTAAATAGTTTCAATATATGCATAATTTACCTTATTTAGAATATATTCGCTTATCAAATAAATTTTAATTGTCATTCATTAATATAATTGAATGGTTTCGAGTAGGGATTTATAGAGTTAAGCAGCAAATCCTTAGCGAAAGTGTAAGTTCGTTGCAACCTTACATGTGGCCTTCAAAGAATGTGACATCCCATGCTCTCATAGGTTACTTTGTAGTCCCACCAAAAATGGGGCTTCATATAATACTGCATACTAAATTACTAATCGGTTCAAAAAATAAAGAATCACACTGCAATGATGTATCCTAATTGCTTGTTTGAACACGAAAACAACAGAAAGATTAATTATTATTGAATGGGTAAACCTCCACCTAATGATGTTGAAGCCCCAACAAACGTGTTCCCCCATAGTTAAGAGGTATCCACAGATACCATACTCTCTATTTGCTAAGCTAACAAAACCCCTCTTACCTTTTCGCTTTAAATTTAAGCCTCGTGGCCCTATTGCACCACCGACGCCTACTTATTTCAAAAGATTCAGTTTCTTCTTCTATTGGTCCGAAAAGTTGAAATCCACCCATATGTTGAAACGTATATCATGAGGAAACGTATTATACTAATGTCAATTAATGCTTATTGCCAGGGTTCTTTCCTCACCAAGCAGAAGCCTTCAAAGTCAGTATTTGTTAATTCTAGACGAATGGATAAAATTAAATCGGAATAAATCTTCACCAGAGGACCCTCTGATAAGCAATGAGCATGCAAGCTGGTTAAGTGTAAGAAACCACATACATTCTCCCAATCGGGAATAGCCATATAAACATGTAAATAGCGTCTTGATCGGCTCCGTTGACTTGGCGGGTGACACATTTTGACGCCTTTATAGATAAACAAATAAATAATTGCCTCTTGTTCTATGGGCAACTAAGCCAAAATAAAGCCTATAAGCAACTTGAACAATATCCCATTTAAGAAACAATCAATAAAATAAAATAAAATGATCTTTCTCGTCGGTCAGAATGAGTCGCTATCATCATTCCTTTCCGAGACATTCAATCATACAACATAATCTATTCTTTGTTATATAATCACATAATGTGAAGTTCTACCAGGGCTTATGTTAACAATTTAGCGTATATGTGCTTGTGGACTAAGTACAACAACTGCCTCTAGGCCAAACCAAAAATGTTTAGTGATAGAACGCCCCCTTTAAGCTTTACCGGGCATCAGAAAAAGGAGAACTTGAGTATTTGAATGGCTGCTTTTGATCAAAGATGGAGGGAGTCCAATTGAAGAAGTTCCGGAGGATGTAACATGGAAATCACTAGCTATATATCCAACCAAAACTCCCAATTTTCAAAACCCTTCTTCCGTTGTGACCATTTGGCAAGAAAGTGCATAAAAAGATTACCATTAATGTTATCCACCCAAAAAAAAAAAAGAAAAGATTATCGTTAATAATTGGCACATGAATGGGACAATTAGCCACCGTGGGGGAATCTTAATTGGGTATGTTGTTTTTTCTTGGGATCTGGGATAAAAACCAAGCAGGCTTGTCCTCCAAGTGGGTCACTTTCCTCTGAGATGGTCACATTAGCCGAGAGACCAACATTCCCATGGTCTGGCTCCACCCTTTTCGAGACAAATTTACTTTCTTTTTCTTTTCAGTTTTTCACCTTTTCTCTACACGCTCTGTGAGCCTAAAATAATTAAAGGCCGCGCAGAAAAATTGAAACCTTGAAACCGGAGAAAAACAAAAATAATTCAATGCAGGGGAAAAGAGAAAGCAGAAGAAGAAAAAAAAAATAAAAAAAAAACCAAAGAAAAAGAGATGGAAAGCATTTAAAGTTAAGGTGGTCCTCTGTCTCCGTAAGGGCCCCACGTGGCACAGCCGGCAGAGGGTGGCCCCAGCCAAGTGGGAGCTGTGGTCCAACGGGGTTAAGAGGGTCTTGAAAGACGACACATGCCCCAAAAAGTGAGGCCGACAAGCTGTTTAGCAAGTTGCCAGATGCGCCATGGGAGGACCGATTCTTTGAGCAATCGAGCGTGTGATTACGCGTAAGTTTAAATAAGGATATCAACTAGGCCATACAATGATTCTGCTTCGAATTGAAATCAAACCCAAATAGAACTTCGCAGAAATTAAAATCAATTTTGCGGTTGCATTCCAGTTATTGTTTACTTTCTTCGAAAAACAAAGCCGTAGTAATCGTCACTAGAATCTTGTAAAAACCAAGATGAAATCTACGGTTCGGAATTAGCGATTCCAAGAAAAGATGAAAGAATTAAAAACACCAACAACAACAACAACAACAACAAAACCATCATTTTCGTTATTTTAAAAAATAAAATTAAAAAATAAAAGAGGGTGAGACCGAGTGAAAATTGGAATAAAATTGAAATCAAAATCGAAACCGAAACCCGTTTAATAATAGCGGAAGAACCATTCTTCCAATTTGAATGGTTCCAATCTAGAACTTTTCTAACGGTCGGTTTGTTGAGGAGATTTCTCAATAATTAGCTGAGGATGGCAAGTGAAAGCAGAAAATGGAAGGGACATAAATTTCACCACAGGATTGAAGACAACGGGGCTTCTCAATGATTCCCATTTTCATATTCATGAAACCTACAGCAAGTTCCTTTTTTTAGTTAAATCCACAACGACTCCGGACTTGTAAGCATTAATGCAAAGACAGTGACCACTAAAACGTGAATACCTTAATGTGGTCAATGCATCTTTTTTTTTTTTTTTTTCTTTCTTTTTATCAACATGATGAGGGAATTCTCCACGGGGTCTCAAACCCTTATTGCCCTCCAATGGAGCAAAGTCCTGTCAACCAAAGTTTGTGGTCGATACATGCATTAACGTTCCTCTTATGCTTGTAAGTAAGAAAACTACTGTTTTTTGTACATCCGAATTAAAGTTTTTTTATAAAAAAAAAAAAAAAATGCTTCACGCACAAATAAACTTTACAAAAATGTGTGACGTTGTAAATCTGTTACATAACAGTTAGTCTAATGAATGTTTTCTATATATCTTGATTCTAATTGTAAGATATATATGTAAAATTTATTTATTAGTAATGTTAGCATTGTTGATCCATTTTCAATATCCCTCCCCATCTCCTCGAATTGGGCAACGGTTATTCTTTTGCGTCATTAGAAATCCAAGCCCATGTTCAATTCAAGTGGACTTGGACTGTAATGCGAGTAAGATTGAACCCTCGAATATTCTTCAAATGGGCTGGTTTTCCAAGTTCTTATTTCGAGCAACGATCGGCTAATATTGGGCCCTGATATTGATCTCCAGCCTGTCCTCAGGCCCATTGATCTCCTTTTGTTTCTTTTTCTTTTTTCTTTTTTTTTTTCAAATTAACAGATGCCCCAGTAGAAATTTCCTTTTTTTTTTTGGTCTGATTGTGGTAACTAAAGATAAAAAAAAAAATTATGATTCACTGGAAGCCAGAAAACTCAAAGAGATTAATTAACAAAACGAAGTAAAAGAAATTAATGCATCAAGTCCTTTTTGTGAGAAATCATCTTCTTGGTCTGCTCTTCAAAGAAGCAGCAGCAGCAGAAGGCCTTTGGGCTTCTTCTTCCACATCAACTTGGGCGGCAAAGCACACCAAAAGCTTGAAGTAACAATGGCGACAGCAGATGATCATAGTGTTGACTTTCTCTTTGACTAGTTTTTGGCATTTTCTGTGCAGGCCCTTCCCTTTCCCTCTCTGCTTGACCCACCTCTTAGCTTTCCCAATAACACCATTGCTCTTGTTAATAATATTCTTCTCTTCTTCCATGGTAAACTTGTAGCTTCTGAGGTATTTTTGCCTGTAAATATAGACTTCAGGGGTGCCAATGAAGCCAAAGGAGAGCCCTTTCTCTTCCCCATCCTTCTTGTCGCCCATATTGCGATCACAACAGAAAGGCGACGCGGCCAAAGGATAAGGAGAAACGCTGCCGGACTTCTTGATTTCTTTTTCCGTGCTTAAATCCCTGATGAATCTTGCTTCTTCTTGATGCCATTCAGGTTTTACTGACCTTCTCCTTTCAGGACAATCTTCAGTTTCTACACGTATAGACCTTTTGGAATTGCAGCCCATCATGATTATTCTACTCTTGTCCAAATATTTCTTGATCTGCCTCCCACAGATTAAAATTCGCCAACTTTGAATCCAATTCTGCTGCTCTAGTTAATTGCTTGATTGTTACCGTAAGTCCCCTCTTCTAAAAGGACAGGACATGTATGGATTCCGAATCCTAGTTGAGAGAGGACTTCACAAAATCTTGTACCGCAAGAATGTGGGGAAGCAACAATATTTTCGTAAGACAAAATTATCCTTTGCTAATCGTGGAGCTTGTTGAGGAGTTTTCTTGCTGATGACAAGACCACGCGATCCGTTGCTTTTGCGTGGATGGCGACAAGAGCACATAATAAAGACAAAAAATTATGTTACCCAAGGCATTTGGAGTTTCAACAATTTAGGAGACCCACAACTTGTCATGTTCCTGGGGCTAGGCGCCTGGCCGTCCAAGCCCTGCTGTTACTGAACTCTTTGACCATGATCGAAGGGCTACATTATAGCCCATGGGTTCAATTGCTCTTATAAACAGTTTACCAATATACCAACGGGCGCAAGTCTTGGTTATTCCTCAAAGAAGACAACGTGACTTAACAACCCAATTGTCGTTTGTGATCTTAATCTGAGATGGTGACTGCAGCTTCTCTTTTCGAGTCTTCAGAGCAATCTGTTGTAAAGTAATAAGCTATATTAATCAATAATTCCGACGTGATGCACCCAAAAAAAAAAAAAAAAAAGCTTAATTAATCGATAAGCAGTGAAGTTTTTTGTTTTGGAATAATTTGGCATTACAGAATGCAGTAGTCCCAACTTGTAATGCTGTTTCAAATTTTACGATGGTGTTATACTCGAAAATAACAATCTAAAATGGGCCACTTGGAGTGAACTCAGTCAACGTAATTGGCCACTTTATGCCCAGTAGACGGCTTGAGCTGAAAAAATGGGGATTGGTGTGTGAACCGCGAACTTGAGTTCTTATAATCTTTATTGTCCATTGGCTTAACCCAATGAGTAGAACTCAGAGTCCTTTTTTTTTTTCTTCCAAAACGCAATCATAAGATGTTACTCTCTGGAGTAATTCTATGGTTTTTTGTCTGTAACAAAGGATAAAAGAGGATGCACAGAATCTCTAGGCTCCAGATGGGGGCTCTTGATATTCAGTAAGTAAAATCTAGTTTAGTCGAGAAAGCTACAGAGCTGTAATGCTGCTTGGCTTTTGCATCAACCTTAAACCAGAAACAAAAGACAAAAGTTAATTATTAGTTCATACTGCATAAATACTTCAATACGGCCAGCTTAAAGGCAATGGCGACTTTTCTTCTTTTATCTCAGGCTTGCTTTCTTTGGATTGTTTTCTTTTCCAGCATCTATATCACAGCACAATCACCACTAGCAGGCACAAACTTTTCACGTTTTGTTTATTCAGTTGCCACATGCCATACATATGTCACTTACCTTACCCGGTCGCCAGACTTACTAAATCTCGGAAACATATCTGATCTCTTCGACGTTAGTCCTCTGTTCATAGCAAGTGCTAGTAATCTAGCATTAGAAGACACCCCCCTGCTTCCAGAACAACTCTTGTACCAATAACCTCTGGTTGCACGCGGAACCGATCTTCTGCCAATATCCACCTACCAAGTCAAGCAAGGTGATAGCTACTACTTGGTTTCAGTTAACTTGTTTGAGAATCTCACCAATTGGCAAGTGGTAGAAGATATGAACCCCAACCTGATCCGAACCCTCTTGCATCCTGGAGACAACCATGAACTACAGGATAGGAGGATTAGTATATAAGGCAAACATCGATGGACAGGTTTTGGCAGTAAAGAAAACAAAGGAGAATGTCACCCAGGAGCTGAAGATATTGTAGAAAGTAAATCACGCTAATCTAGTAAAATTACTGGGAGGTTCGTCCAATGCTGATGGGAATTGCTTCTTGGTCTATGAATTTGCAGGAAATAGGTCACTGGAAAAGTGGCTACATCCAAAGTCTGCATCCTCTTCACTCTCTGCAGCTCTCCTTACTTGGAATCAAAGGTTACATATAGCATTAGAGGTTGCCAATGGGCTGCAATACATGAATGAGCGTACTAAGCCAAGCATAATTCACCGGGATATAAGAACGACTAATATACTTCTTAACTCCAGGTTCAAGGCAAAGATATCAAAACTTTCGCTTGCTAGACCTGCCACAAATCCTATGATGCCAAAAATTGATGTCTTTGCTTTTGGGGTCGTTCTACTAGAATTGCTTTCTGGAAAGAAAGCCATGGTAACAAAAGAAAACGGGGAGGTTTTTCGGATGTGGAAGGAAATAGTGGGCATCGTGGAAGTTGTGGAGAGACAAGAAGAGAGATTAAAGAGGTGGATGGATCCAAACTTGGAGAGCTTTTACCCCTTGGATGGTGCTCTGCGCTTGGCAATCTTGGCAAGGGCGTGCATGCTGGAGGAGTCTGCAACCAAGCCAAGCATCGCAGAAATAGTCTTTAGCCTTACGGTCCTCACCCATTCATCATCGGAAACATTAGAAAGATCACGGTCTTCTGCACTAGAACTAGAAGAAGTTTCTCAAATTGTCTGTCCTGCTCCTGTCACAGCTCGTTGAATTTGTATATACAGAAAATAGGATACAGAAAGGCAAGATCAGTTGACTTCTTTATCAGATTTTGCAAATACTCCACCAACAATTTCAGCCATTCTAGACTTGGCCAATTTTAAAGCCAAGTTCCATCCTGTGCTTTTGTTGGAGACAAGGCTCCTAAATTCTGATTCTGCGTCTTTCCTTCCCACAAAAGAAATTATTCCCTCTGTTAATTTCAGCACTCTGAAATCTCTCATCCTGCATGACAACAAGTTCCTGAAATTAACAAAATAGCTGCACTTGTGTGATGCCAGAGCCAAAGTGCAAAGCATCAGAATTTGATGGATTTAACCGCAAATTTTGATTGTTGAAGGCATGTTGAGGCTTTGGTCAGAAGGAACAATCACACCCATATCCTATTTTTCATTTTTGGGCCATGATGGGAACAGCTGAGAATATTAACAACCGACGACAGGGATCCTGAGACTATTACACAAATCCAGATAAAGCTGATCAAGAGATTGAAAAGAATCTTAACTGTCAAGGGGTAAACCATTTGATGAAAGAGGGATCTACCAGTAAACATTGTCTTTATTGCAAAAAGATTAATATGAGTTAAATTTCTGGCACATGCGGATGGAACGTGTGATTCAGGTTCATTTTCACAGCAGAAATACACACAGACAGACAGACACCACAGATCCCACACAGTTTCAGCCTGCAGCTGCAAAACCGGATATCCGAGCTTAATTGTATTTTAGCTCTCATTTGTTTAGCATCGTTTAGATTTCAGTAAGATGGCAATTATCTCCCAGCCAACAATTATAACATATCCTGTTTAAAATCATTGGTAGGCATATTCTTAGTGGCATTTAGATAGAAAGTCTCTCAAAGATGACAGATGAAAATATGAATATTATTATCATGAATATAGCCTATTTACCGGCATGAGAATGGACGTCTTGGAAAATATACTTGTGTCAGTATAATCATGAGACAGTAAAATCCAAATTCTACAGTACAATCCCCGTTATCGAATATCAATGGACATTTGCACGTGAAGATGAAAAAAGAAGACGTAAAATTTACAGGAAGTTAAAAGTTCCTGCTGAAACTCTGGTACCCTGAGACATTGCTTGACATTTCCCAAGTCAAGGAGGCACTTAAGATTCTTGAAAGAATTGGCACGATTTCGTCCATGACTGGGCGATCCGCTGGATTTTTATGCAAGCAACTATCAATCAATCTCACGACAATGATGGCTAGCTCTAACGGACAATTCCCTTCCACAGAGGGATCAATGAATTGCCTCAGGCTCTCCTGTTCGTGTCCATCTTGCACAGAAAGAACGTCATTTAACACATCTGACAAACTCGTGGTTCCCTCTCGGTAAAGAGTAGCAACCTCTTTCCCGGTCAACATCTCCAGCAAGAGTATGCCAAATGCATAGACATCAAGCTTTGTGGAGACTAGACCATTTTCCAAGTACTCAGGAGCCATGTACCCTTTTGTTCCAACTATGTGCCTCGTCAAGGTGAATTCACCTTCACGCCCTTCTGCTGATCTTGCCAGAGAAAGGTTTGCAATCTTGGCCCTGAAATCAGTGTCAAGAAGAACGTTGCTGCTTTTGATATCCGTGTGGACATGAGGTGGGCTGGTGAAACCATGTAGATAGTTAAGCCCTGTGGCCACATCCAAAGCAATCTGTATTCTTTGCGCCCATTTTAAGAACCTCTCGCAATGGCCGTTGTAATAAATCCAATCACTTAAGGGTCCATTGGCAGCATACTCATAAACTAGATACCAATGCCCATCATTGAAACAAACACCCGAGAGACGGATAAGATTGAAATGGTTGAGCTTATTCAATAAACTTATCTCCTTGGACACATCTCCATGCACTTTCATAATGGCAGCCGAATCACCATTAATTAAGCCACTATAAACAGATCCTGCAATCCAACAACTGGGACTAAAGTTATCTGTTGCAGCTTGCAACTCTTCAAACTTGTACACCTTGATCGATTGAGCTATACTTGATATACTTTCCATAAAGGCATCAGATTCTTCATCAGGTTTCTTGCTGCCCTGTTTCTTAGTTGTCTCAAAACTTTCCGATGACACTATAACTGGACCAGTTCTTTGCTTTTGCTTCTTCCTACGAAAGATGACAAACGAAATAAGGGCTCCCAAGACAAGCATTAGAGCAATTCCTGCAACAAGCCCGACAATGGCATAAATCCATGTTTTGCTCGAGCCATTGTTGGAGGCAGAAGATGGAGATGTTGGTGACGGTGAGGGTGGAGATGGAGGTGGAACTATAGTTTGAGAACTCGATGGTGGGTCATTAAGAGGAACTAAGAGAGTAGTGAAAGGATAGATAGTGGATCTCTGCTCACTAAGATGATTAGCTTGGAGAGTCCTCCCAATATCTGCACCAAATTGTGCACTAATTCCTGAAACTGTATCACCCCAAGTGACTAGATAGCTTAGCAGATACCTAATGCCGACATCACTTTGGTTCTTTGTGGGGCAAGCACATCTGAGAGGAACTGCAAGTCTTTCACCAGTATATATATCGACAGTAAGTCTAACACTTTGATTCTGAATAGCTTGACAGGTTGAGAGGCCTTGATATGTGTTATTGGCAATAGAGAAAATAGTATCATGATGTTGAACGACATAAGATGTGTTTGCCTGGTATTTCTGAACTGAACATGAGCAGTTGACTGGAATTATCACCAGCTTGTTTGTCTCCAACGTTTGTGTCTCGGAAACTGAATTTATTGCAGCAAGTTGAGATGGGGCGGATCCCAAGAGCGTGGAAATGGAAGCAACGTTTGTGTAAGGAGGTTGGGATCTGAAGATGAGGTATGCTTGGCAGGTTGAGTTGACGCCGTTGCAGGAGTACCCAAGGGCAGAATTTCCCATGTTGGAACAATTTGTTGTGGCTTTCCCAACGTAAAGCTGCTGTGCGTCAACCAAGGAGCAGTAACAGAGAATACAGAGGAGGAAAGCGGAGACGGTAGCGAGGAAGCCCATGTTGAACTGAAAAGATCTATTGCTGGCTACAGGGAAATTTAGGTTGTGAGGAGAGGGTACACAAGAACAATGTACCCAAGAGGCACATTTTGCAGTCAACGCAAACGTCATGACAAAGTAAATTTTCTTTGTTTTATTGATTTTTGGTTTAAATCACCAAGTAAATTTCCAAGCACGTTTTGCAATCAACGCACACGGCATGACCAGGTAAATTTTTATTTTTTTTGGGTTTAAATGACCAAGTAAATTTCAAATGCCGGTTAAGCCCCCCTGGGTTAGTTGGAAGAATTCTATGAGCAGGCTCAGCACTATCAATAGCAGTGTAGGGCTTCACAACTTAAGGCCCAATATATCTAACACAAGAGCCCGAAAAAAGGCTAAAAGCATTTTACAAAGGTTGAAAGAGACGTTCTTCCAGGTGGGAAAGCTGTGCCGAGACAGTAATAGGAGCATCGCAAGTTACATTCACAGTTTCTGAATCCACCAATTCCTTATATCTCTGTTATGACAACCAAAATCCCAATCAAAATACCAAACACGCCCCCAATAATTGTACTGCGCAATCCATCGGCCAGCCAGTCTGGTGTGATGACATATAGCATTAAGCGAGGAACTGTGTGCAGATGAAGCAACACAAGAATTACGAAACACAAAAATTGAGCACCATTTTTTGGAGTGATTATCAATCATTCGAAAAGAGTACAAACCAGGAAATTTTTCAGGAAAGAATAGATTAGCTGCAGCAGCAAGAAAGGCTATTAAGTAACCAAATTGCCCGCTGAATAGAAGAAAGTTGGTAGCTTTAGTGGACCATATGACAAAAATGTTTCATAACTTGTTAAAGACATGATTGAGAAGAACCTCAAAATCTTGAAGAAAGCGGTGGGACAACTGATAAACAGATAACAATATTAGAAGGGTAGTCTGCGTGTGTATTTTCGTCCCCACTTGATTCCTGATCAACAAGAATCTGCCAAAAAAAACAGAAAAAAGGCAAGAAAAAGATTGGAACTTACAACCCAATGAGAAAGCCAATTCACGAGGCAGTATTAACATTGTTATGCTTTATAATTGAAGGAAAACATCGTTGGAATTAATTGCTATAAAAATAGAGTGAAAATGAACGGGAGATCAAGCAATTGAAGGAGTATTGGAAAAACCAATTTATACACTAAAACCAGAAGGAATCCTGCTATTATTAATCGCAAAAGGAAGCGACCCCCAGAAGATTAAAGTCTCCGAAGATGAAGAAAACTCACAGAGCAGAGATGGTAGCACCCCATTCAAAGATGGCTAGAGCCCCGCCGGACCTCAACCCCGAAGCTGCTGACGCTGATGATGCATTATATGCAAGACGCTCAGCCACCTCTCTGACTCCCATTTCAATCAAATACTCCATCTTTGTAAGGTGCCAAGCTGAGATTCTAGCGATTCACCTCGATTTTTTTCCCATTTTTATCCTGATCTCGGGGGCGACTCTCCGTCATCTCTACCGCTGATCCCAAAGTAAGCGAGGGTCTCAGGAGTTGAGCCCCCTTGAATTCAGATCTGCATGTATGATTTGCAAGGGCTGGACCCGGAAGTCTTACCTAATCTTTCACACGTGGCAGACATGTAGCCTTACAGTTCCTCGAGTGCATCGGGAGTGTCATAAAGGAGCAACCAGCAACAGGACTCGCCCTGTCGAGCCCATTTTTGATTCCTTTAATTCCAAGCCCATTCAGAGTTTACACTACTACGAGTTATGCTGTAATGGGAATATTTTATTTATTTATTTTTTGGAACATATGGTATAGGAAATAGTTTAAAGTGCCCTCTCCTGTGCTATGAAAAAGATTAAATAATGTTTAAATTTGGATGGACACGAACAAACAACAGATAATAATGTTTAAATTTATTGAAGGATAGTTGACAGAGATGGACGCAGTAAATTTAAACACAAGCTTCTTCATTCTAACAGTTTCTAGCCGCCCAAGTCACCCTGCATTTGAGATTGGGCATTGTTCCGTAGACAGAAAAAATGAATCAGCGAAAAGTCAAAAATAAATTAACATGTAATTTTTATATATTAAAAAAGAATTTTTTAACAAAAATTTTGTACTTTTTGTCAACAAAAAAAAAACACATGATTTTTTTTTATAAAAAAATAATACTTTTTTATTTTATAAGAGCCACATATTAACTCATTATGACTTTGATGAACTTGCTTAACGAAAGTCACTACGAGGACAACGAATTAACAAAATTGCGTAATATTTACTAAGAATTTTACTCGACAAACATTTTACGAAATTCAAGAAAAAATTTGATTTGTCACAATTTATTTTGTTGACTACGTAACTAAAAATATCCCATGTCGAAATTAATCACCCATGGTCCTGGCACTGAGGAAAACTAATTGTATTATTTATTAATTTTGAGCAGTAATTTAGCTCTGTTCATCTGTATATTAGTTCTGTTTATAGCGGTGCATTGTTTCAACCGTTTGTGAATATTGTTGAACTGCCTGGGAAATTGTAGACCATGATTTTGGCCCACTTTTCCCTTTTGTTGTGCTGCTTAACGATTTAGCCATGCATTGTTTAACCATTTAGTCACGCTCAGAGTCCCATTAAATTAGACCTCGGAGTTTTCTCGGCCCCACATGCATTGGGAGGACAATATTTACTGCCGCACGGTTGTCGTTCAAAAGCCATAGTACATAAATAAAAGGTGATAATATCAAATATTATTCCGATCGTTTGGGATTGTTTTGTATTTAAATAACATACAGCAAAATTAGTAACATCGTTGAAGGAGGATGGGGATAATTCTCTTACTTTTTTTCTCATTTAGGAAAAATAATGAGAGAATTTTGAATTTTTTTTAAATTTTTTTAAAATAAAAAGATGAATTTGAAAGTCTGTTTTTTTTTTAAATTATTTTAAGAAAATAAATAGGAAAAATTTTTTAAAATAAAAAAAGGAGAAAAACATCTTCTAGAAAACTTTAAGTTGTGATTTTTTTATAATTTTTTTAATATGAAAATATAAAAAAAATTTAGTAATAATTTTTTTATAATATAAAAAAAAATTTATGAATATTTATTTATTAGAAATGTGGTAAATTTAAAAGTTTTT
>CM034046.1:12675678-12727394 GCA_019804595.1 Bruguiera parviflora | reverse complement strand
TTGATATGGGAGAAGGCAAAGAAACCAGGGAGTATTATTGGGGAATTAAAGTCTCCTACGGGTCGATCATGGAAAAAGTGAAGTGGCGCTTGAGAAATGGTGTGCTCAAGCTCGTTGTTCCAAAACGTGAAGGCGCAGGAGGCTGGATTCGAGGCGGATGGGGGGACTCAGCCAGAAATTTCAGCGTAGTTGGTTAGAGATATTTGATTAGATATACTCAATCTGAACAATCACTATATGATTAGAAACATGATCATTCGAATAACATTTGAGAATCAAACTAATGGTGACCTCAATGGGTTACTCAATTTTATTTTCCAAACGAAAGTAATTAGTATAAATTTTTTAGTTATATATACTTGATTTCTGATAAACCCAGAAAAGTCTTTTCCGTATTTTTCTCATTACAATCTGATATATTTACATAAGTACAATATGCACCACGTAATCAAAACTATCAAATATATCTAGACACATCCGAAATTTCATCCACAAAATATATAATCTAATAATTTCAATTCACCCTTCTTTAATTATGTTTGTTTTTTTTTTTAATTTTTCGATAATTAAGATCAATTTTGTTGAAGAAATAGAGGGAGCCTTGCTTAATAACGGAACCAATCACAGTGTCTCAATTAAAATTTAACCGCCGTTAATCATTTAAAACTTAACCATTCCTTAACGGAATTTTACGAGGCCCTTTTTACCCGGTTGAATTTTGCTCGTGTTACTGGGTCCTTTTCGGGCATCCAGCCGGATAAGCTGCCTGGCCTATTAGGTGGGCAAAGGTTAATTCAACCGGGCTTGGCCCGGGAAAGAGGGCCTATGGATATACCAAGTTTGGGCCTGGGACCGACACCCAATGGAGCATATTGAGTGAGGTGTCAGTCACTGGGAGCCTTGCATCGCATGAAATTGACTAGGTCTTCTAGTACACTAAAAAGAAAAAAAAAAAATAGAGAGAGGACTTTTCTTTTGGTATTAAACCAGATTTGTCACATCACAGAGACGGGCTAAAAGAAAAGGATTGGAAATCCAGCTCATTCTTAAGCTTAAGCAGCAGAAGAAGGTGTTCGAACCAGCACAACCGGAGAAGGCTCGAAGAAGCAAGACCGAAGAGGCGAGGAAAGACTAGTTTGAACTTTCGGTATTAAACCAGACCTGTCAACATTACAGAGACCGATTATGAAGAACTTGTAGATTCGTGCACTTTTAGTTGGGATTGAGCATAATATGCTGAAGCTGAACAACTGTGCCCTACCATGAACTGATCTTCCAAACACCGATCATGAAAAAAAATGAAAGGAGCTAAAATAGAGAGGAAATCGATTTCAATTTTTAATTTTGCCTAAAATAGAAATGGTCTCTTTTTTTTTTAATTAGTTGGAATATATTTTGTTTTTTCTTTTACTTTTATTAATTCCTCCAAAATTTAAGATTTTTATTTATACATTAAATTTTTTTAATACTTATAATTTATAATAAAACTCTCACAATTAATATAAAAAATAAATAATTATATAAATTTAAAATAATAATTATATCAAAAAATTAAAAATTATTATATTTAAAATAAACACACCAAACACTACAATTATATCCTCGCATATAATAAGTACTAAATTGTCTAACGCATAAATTTACAGTTTAATTCTATACTGAAATTGAAATTAGTTTTAAAAGTACCTTTAAACATTAATTATAAATAAAAATTTTATAATAATTTAAAAAAATATTTTTTATTTTTTATTTTTTATTTTTTACAAAAAAAAAAAGCAAATAAAACAAAAACAAAAGAATGTCATAATTTAAATAAATAATTTATAACATTCCCGCCGCGATATATCACCCCATTTATAATTTAAGTCAATCCAATAAAGAAATTTATAACGAAGTTCTTACAATTGATATAAGAAAATAAATAATCATATAAATCTAAAATAATAGTCACATTAGTAGTAATGCCAAAAGTTATTACACTTACAATGAACTTATCAAATGTCATAATTGTCACCTCATTTAAGAAAATGCATGCAGCAAGTACTAAACTGGCCAACACATAGAACTACAATTCAATTTCACTTCAAAATTAATTTTAAAAATATTGTTAAAAATAAATTATAAATAAAAATTTTATAACAGTTTTAAAAATATATATATATTTTTATTTGTTAATTTTTATATAAAAGAGCAAATAAGGCAAAGAGCAAAGGAATGGTCTGGGGGCATCCCTGCCCCCATATATTACCTCATCCATAATTTGAGACAGTCTAATAAAGAAGTCCATAACAAAGCTCTCGCAATAGATATGAGAAAATAAATAGTCATATAGACCCAAAATAATAGTTAGACCAACAGTAACGCCAAAATTTATTACACTTGAAATGAATTTATCAAACGCCGTAATCGTCACCTTATCTAAGAAAATGCATGCAGCAAGCACTAAACCACCCAATGCATAGATCTATAGTTTAATTTCACTTCAAAATTAATTTTGAAGGTACCCTTAAATATAAATTATAAATAAAAAATTTACAATAATTTTTTTAAAAATTAATTTTTATTTTTTATGAAAAAAGAGCCAAGCAAAGTACAGAGGAACCAAATATTCTGGGGATATTCATACCCTATAAAAATCACCCCATCCATAATTTGAGACAGTCCGACAAAAAAATCTATAAAGAAGTTCTCGCAACTGATATGAGAAATTAAATAGTCATATAGATTTAAAATAATAGTCAAACCAACAGTAATGTCAAAAGATATTACACTTGAAATGAACTTATCAAATGTCATATTCGTCACCTCATTTGATAAAATGCATGCAACAAGTACTAAACGACCCCACGCATATATCCACAGTTCGATTTCACATCAAAATTAATTTCAAAATTACCGTTAAAAATATGAATTATAAATAAGAATTTTACAGTAATTTTAAAAAAATTATTTTTTAATTTTTAATTTTTATGAAGAAAGAGTAAATAAGGCAAACAGAAAAAAAAAAATCTCAAATATTCTGGGAATATCCCTACCCTCATAGATCACCTCATCCATAATCTAAGACAATCCGACGAAGAAATCCACGATGACACTCTCGCAATTGATATGAAAAAATAAATAGTCATAAAAACCCAAAGTAATAATCAGACTTACAATAACATCAGAAGTTATTATACTTAGAATGAATTTATCAAACATCATACCCGTCACCTCATTTAAAAAAAATGCATGCAATAAGCACTAAACGGCTCCTTACATAGATTTATAGTTCAATTACTCGTCAAAATTAGTCCTAAAAGTACCTTTAAAAATAAATTATAAATAAGAATTTTATAATTATTTTTTAAAAAATATATATTTTAAATCTTAAATTTTTATGAAAATCATATGATACAGTGTATGAATATTCATTTAAACATGTGCATAACTATTTTATAGAGCTGTCTATATTGTAGTTGATATAATTTGATGGGGGCTTGAAGTCCAATTCTCTTAGATCGGTATAAGATGTAGACTTTAATTCCCATGTGCTAAAAAAAATAAAAAGAAAAAGTGAAATTATGAAAGTCCTAATTAGAGTAATATTTCATAGTTCTTTCAAATTAAAATCAAGATAATTATTAAAGGAGAAAAAGAAAAAACTCCAAGAAATACAAATCTGAAAACAATAGCCAAAGTGAGAAACTAATGACTTGAGCTTTGGGCTATATCTTCTATCGAATATAATCAACCAGCAATATATATATTTTTTTAATTTAAGAAAGAGTTTACTAATTTTTAATTAAATTAAACTCTTAATATATAAAATTTATAAATCAATTATTTTAATAAAACAGCCTACAAATAATTTATTTAAATTAATAACAAAATTATTGAGTTATCTTAAAATCAACAAAGACTTCATCTATTATTTTGAAAAGTTATTTAAACAATTAGTATATTTATCAAGTTAACTTAAAATTAATAAAAATTTAATATGCTCTATAATTATCTTTTTAAGAAAAAAATCATACCTGTAATTTCCAATTAAAACGTGTCATCCTTACAAATCTGTGAGCTAAATCGGAGCTTCGCAAACTGGTCTCCCTTGAACTGCAAGATAATGCAAAGAATAAGAAATAGACCTGAAACCCAATGAAATAAACTAAATCAACCGAGAGAATCCTTATAAAGAAAGCTATTTACTCTCTTTTTTTTTTTTTTTTCTTCTTGTTTTGAAATGATAGAAGGCAATTATGACTTCCTCCATATTCTCGCGCATCGAGCAATTAACAATTCAATATTTTTTGTGTCTGTAAAAATGTTATTTTGAATAATTTTTTAAATATAATATTAATGTATTAATAAGAAAAATATTCACATGTTATGTCAAATGGATGCCAACTTCATTATTTACTCTTTTTTTTCTTTTTTGTTCTTGTTTTGAAATGAAAAAAAGTAATTATAATATTTTCCTTATTAATTCTATTTCAACTGTGTATATTTAATTTTTTTTAACAGTTAGTATTTATTTCGGTCAATGGGTTAGACACAGAGATTGTGTCATTTTCTTTAGATTTGTGCACTTTTAGTTGGGTTAAAGCATAACTTCCAAACTCTGATCATAGTAGGAAACAAAAGGAATTAAATTAGAGAGGAAGTCTGATTTTGATTTTTAATTTGGCCTAAAATAGGAATGATTTTTTTTTTTACCCGTAATTGGAATATATTTTCCTTTTTCTTTTGTTTTTATTGATTCTCTAAAAATTTGAAATTTTTGCTTGTACAATAAAATTTCTTTTAGTATTAGTTTTATGATACTTCAGTAAATAGATATGGTCATTTCTTCGTTTCAGTGCCAAAAACAATCACTACTCGATTTGGGACCTATAAGATTGTCTTTCCACTTTATCCAACAATCAAATAGTAGTTCATCACAAGCAAGTGCCAAATATGAAATTTGATACGCTCGCAGGATAAGAATCAATGCCAGCCTCAATTGCGTGCATGAACAAAACCCACGTAAATTGCCGAGAGACATTCCAGCGTATGAATCTTTCTCTTCGTTTTTCTTGGAAAATTAAATTGGGAAGAAATGCTGATATAAAGTTGACAATTTTTTGTTTTTTCTAAAAAAATAAACAAATCTAACACCACTAGTATTAAGTATAACACAATATTGTGAAAAATTATATGAATTAATCGATTAAATCAATTAAATTATAAATTTATTAAATTTTTTGTTTAGTTTAATTTTAAAATTAAGTTAAAATTAAATTAAGTCTAAATCAATTATTAATTTATTACTACATTAATATTGATATTTTTTTTATTCATTCATTATTTTTATTTTGTACTTAAAATAAAATTTTTTAATTTATAAAAAAATATTAAATTATAAAATATATAACAAAAACAACTTAACCCTTCTCACAAATTTTAAAGTTCTCCTGATTTGACTCTAAGATATCTATGATGCAGGTTAACTGCCTTCACTATTAAGAATGTCATTAATAACTCCAGCCTTGTATTATCTAAAGCAAGTAAAAACGACATGATCTGATAATATTGTGTCAAAAGAAGCATAACACGTTAAAGAAATTTTGAACGAACCATTTCCTAGGGGTTAAGTTACAAGACGCATGCAAGTACAGCTGGAGGAAAGATACCGTGAACCCCATGCACTTCTCCAGATACAATTTATCGTCCAAAAAATATCAGCCGGAAGATTCCCACGAAGCCATTTAAAAAGCTATAAGAAACCTTTTTTCCTACGACAACAGTCCAATTCTAAGACCAGCGAAAACTCAAGCAAGAGTCACGAGTTGTGCATGTTAAATTAATTAACACGAGTGACTCATGTTATTTAAAGTATGACCCAGTATAAAAGATCTAATATGATGATCGGTTGGATATGATGGTAATTTAGGTCATTGGGTTTAAAATCTCTCCACTCTTCCTATTCAATGATGACTGTTATAAAAAAAGATAACTGTTATAGGAAAGATAATTGTTATCCGAAAAGAGGGGTAATTCACTATTTAAAAGCAACTCTCTCAGAAAAGAGAGTAACGTTTGACATTACGGATCTTTTTCTTCTCTCCACCATCAAAGAAAACGAAAGGCAGTAAAAGGAAGAGTAGAAGAAAAGCCGAAATGAGAAAAACCTTTCAGGAACAAATCGGAAGACGATTCTTATCTCAACAACAGAATCTCGATATCATGGAAAACGATACGCCAATTTTTATTACAATTTGTGTATTGGTATTCACATAAAGAAAAGATCCTGTCTTATAGAAATATGAATTTTCATGAAAAAAAATTCTAAAAAAGTCTAACAGTACACGCACATTGCTCAAAGAATGGCCTGCCTTTGCAAATGAAGGGAGCATAATGTAACGGGTCCCGGTCATCCCACTCCCACATCGTCAAGGGAAAGTAGGAACTTGGGCCTTATAAGTGGGTGTACTGCACACCCCAACAGGCTACCTTTTAGGGAGAAGGTAATGAACTCGTGACAGAGTAGTATCAGAACCTACCCCTCCTACTGTGGAACCTTGACTTGACGCGAAATGCCGAGAAATTAAGAACCTTGACGAGGACGTTGATGAATTCGGTGTGGGAGAATGTAACCTTATAAGCGGGTGTACTGCACACCCCAACAGGCTGCTTTTGGAGAGAAAGTAATTACCCTGTGACAATAAGTTGTCTCCCTCAACAGCACAAAGAGTCCATGAAAATGGAGAGCCTCCAAGACACTGATCCTGAACAGTCTTGAGTTCGAGGGGTTTCGGCAAATGTTCTTCAAAGTAATCATGAAGAAGCTGCAACCATGAAAAAAGAATGGAGCAACTTAGACAAGTTTGGTATCTAAGCCTTAGCATTAACATCCGCAGAAGATGTTCAAGTAACTGTAATCACAATGCAATATATAGTGATGATGAAATACGATGATGGACAAACACGGTGGTATATTTTTATACATCACGGAAAAAATTGGAACTCGAAAGCAGCATTTAAACCAGTTGAAATGCGCAGTGGTATATTGGCGTATTTATTATCTTTAGTCATATTTTTATGAATATAAGACAGATATAAATTTTTATGATATAAATTCATTATTTTTTAGTTTTGACTAAATTTTATTGTTTTTTTTTTTGCTTGTATTTAAAATTAAATTAATTTAATATACATTAGTTGGTTACCTCACGAGCACATTCATATGGCGAACTACAAGAGTAATGAACTTATAATTGCCCTCACGAAACTGGCTTCTCTGACGGTGTCGGCAGCCGGGAAAAAAACAAAACACCAAAAATTATGCCCAACCGCTTTGAGGGACGTAGCAGCAGACGAAGCTTAACAGTGTGAGGTCTGCGAAAGTGTAAAACATTTGTTTTGGCAAGGAGACTGTTTCTAATAATCATCGATAATCAAATTAAGTAAAAATTGTCACATAAATAAACATATTTTTATAAATATAACACACACATAAATTTTTATGATATAAATTTATTATTTTTTTAATTTTAACTAAATTTTTATTTAAAGATTTTTTATTTATATTTAAAATTAATTTAATTTAATATACATTAATTGGTTAATCGGTTGTGTGTTTCCGACCCAAATCTCATAGCTACGAGCCCTTTAAAACTTGAAGGTGAACCAATATATACGGGCCCTTTTGCTTTTTTTGGTTTTTTTTTTTTTTCTTTGGGCAAAAATACGGGCCTTTAATCTTCTCTTCGACCCATTGCCCAGATCGAGCACGTCCGATACATTCGCTAGGAGATGCGATGGAGGTTGATACAACTCACACAAACCAACGAGACGCGTGATTGGGATGTGATCAATTTTAATAATGATAAATAATTTTTATTAAGTATTATAAAATTGATTTTTTTTATAATGAATTCAGTATAATAATTTAAATTATTATTCAATTCTAAAAATATAATTTTTTTCCCTATTTTTTATTGTAATTAAAAAGAAATTATATTAAAATAAATTTACATTATTGAACCGTGTATCTACTATTCATAATAATTGTTAAATGACCACACATTTTCGATGACTTAAACCCCATAACATCGTCGGCCGAAAGGATCCAAAAAAATAAAAATTATACTATTGAACCGAATTCTTACAATAATTGTACATAATAATTGTTAGATGACCGCAGGCTCCCGCGACTTCCGTCGGCGGAACGGATAAAGAAAATTTAATATTATTGAACCGTATACCTGCTACTCAGAACAATTGTTCATAATGATTGTCAAATGGCCGCACACTGGTGACCCTCGTTTGGGAAAAAAAAAAGTACAAATTAACAAACTTTTTGGGTGTGGTCGATGTGTTTGCACTTCTTTAAGTTTCAAACCCACGAGGAAAGTCTAACCAAGTCTCTCTACTTGTTTCTCTCTAGCTTGCGATCTAAACAAAGCAACCATGGCAATCCTTAGAGCTTCTTTGGTTCCATCAGTCCATAGCCTAACCTCATGCTACACGTTTCAATTCGCCAATCCAAGGTTCTCCTGTGTTCAGTTTAAATCGAAACCTGCAGGTCCATCCATCTCAAGAATCTACGCAAACAAACCAGAGAATTTCAAGGTGTCCACCACTTTATCATCATCACCATTCGCTGAGTCCATAGACTCACCCGAGCTAGAATTTGAAGCTAATGACAACCCAGGAGAGCAGTTTGATTGGTACTCACAGTGGTATCCAGTGATGCCAGTTTGTGATTTGGACAAGAGGGAGCCACATGCAAAGAAAGTCTTGGGCCTTGATGTTGTGGTATGGTGGGATAAGAATGAGGGTGCATGGAAGGTTTTTGATGATGCTTGTCCTCACAGGCTCGCCCCATTGTCTGAAGGTAGAATTGACCAATGGGGTAGGTTGCAGTGTGTGTACCATGGCTGGTGTTTCAATGGTTCTGGTGACTGCAAGTTTATCCCTCAGGCACCCCAAGACGGTCCTCCGGTGAGAATTCCTGGATGTTGGATATGCTGTTACACCAAGACTCGCCCATTAATTATTGGATGTCGCATCATGCACATAGTTGTTTTGCCTTTTTTGATGGACATGAATCCTTTCAGCCAAACGGGGGTTGTTGGCACGAATCATTCACCGGTTCCTGCTTGAAACATGGGTGCACATATATGTTTTGCCTTTTACTTCCTGTTGATGTGCAAATTGTTCAATTGTATCATGCATGCTATTTACTTTTTCTGATTCCAATGCATTTGAGTTTATTTGTATCATGTTCAGGAAAATTTTAACCTCAAATAAGCTAAAAGCACTTGATAGCTTATTTGTTAAAGCCCTCGTCATGATACTCCGGTGGCCGAAGTGGTAGCTTTGTTAAATGAGAGTTTCATTTATCCTTCCATTGCACATTCAACTGATGCAGGTCCACACATTCAAGAAAGCATGTGCAACAATTTATCCGAGTACAGTGCATCATGACATTGTGTGGTTTTGGCCAAGCACAGATCCTCAATACAAAGACATCATTATGAAGAAACAACCGCCCTTCATTCCAGAATTGGACGACCCGTCATTTGCTAAGATATCTTCAAACAGAGATCTTCCTTACGGGTATGCAAAGATTACATGGGGTTTACATCTAATGCAATTTCAAGAAGGGAACATTTGCTGAATGAATTTTATTTAATTAAATGATGGACTTGCTCTCAGTTTTTCTTTGGGGCAACTTCAGGTATGAAATCTTGATCGAAAACCTTATGGATCCTGCTCATGCTCCATATGCACATTCTGGCTTAATGAAAATAAGACAACCCATAGGTAAATGAGTACATCCAGTTAGTCTCTTCAATTTGTTTTCTTCGATTAATTATCTTCTATGCATGGGGTTCAGATCATGATCATTCAAACTAAAAATGCAGAGAAGCAGGACAGAGAAGGGGGCGGGCCAATGGAATTCAGTGTCAACAGACTGGACGTAAATGGTTTTATTGGAAAGCAGGACTGGGGCAGCAGCAAATTTCTTGCACCGTGCGTCTTTTATTCTTATGTTGATCCAGTGGTGGATCAAGATAACAATGGAACTCTGCCTTCAGCGGGAACCAAGAAGGTAGGTTGGTTCTCATACACGAAACAGAAGGGGCTATAGGTCCTTATTCTGCTTCTTATTCAGGACCTTAGAAACCGGCCAACTGTTCGTACCCGTTTGTGAATTTCTACGTGCTAAGGGCATCATGCTATGTTAGATTTCTGGTTCAACATATTAGCTGTTTTTCTCTCAAAAGTACTAGACACTCGACTAAATTAATACTTCTAATCAGGAATTTATTTGTGATTGTATCGTTTGTGTTATTTTCCCACCATGTTCATACAAAGTTTTTGCTTCGGGCAGGGATCAGCACAAAGGAGATTAGCTTTAATTTTCATTTGTGTTCCAGTTAGTCCGGGCAACAGCAGAGTGATATCGCTCTATCCAAGAAATTTTGGGACTTGGATAGATAAAGTTGTTCCGCGATGGATATTCCACAAGACGCACAACCTGATTCTGGATTCAGACTTATACCTCCTTCATGTGGAGGTCACTCCGATCACTTTCTTCCTCCATCAAGTGGGCTGATCTACTCCTTTACGTTGGCTAGTATTGATCACAATTTTGATTGTCTTTGCAGGAGCGCAAGCTAATGAATAAAGGCGTTGCCAACTGGCAGAAGAGCTGTTTTGTGCCAACGAAGTCGGATGCCTTCGTGGTTGGTTACAGAAGATGGTTAAAAAGGTATGCTGGTGGGCAGGTTGATTGGAGAGGCAAGTATAGTGGGGCTCTTCCTCCAACTCCACCCAGAGAACAGCTTATGGACAGGTACATACATATATTGCCGTTACACAAGAATTAGTTTTCATGACTAAACTTCCTCTTATTATATCCTTACTGACTGCCAATTTGAGTTGATTTGTGTGTTAATTTTGCAGGTACTGGTCACACGTGGTAAACTGCAGCAGTTGCAGTGCTGCATACAAAGGCCTAAATACACTAGAGGTCATCCTGCAGGCCATTTCCATAGTTTCAATTGGCATCGTTGCTGCAACCAAGCAGGGTTTCACGTCAGCAGCTGCAAGGAACGCTGTAGTTGCGACTGCTGTAGCATGCTTTGCAGCTTCGAGGTGGTTGGCTCACTACATCCACAAGAATTTCCATTACCACGGCTACAATCATACTTTTCATCCCACTTCTGTGGAACTTTTGAAGAGCCCCTGGTAATTCTCCGACCAAAGGAAAAGCATTCCCGGGGCAATTCAATCGCTATTACCATGGAAGTGCCTTTACCGGTATATTGGACCATCACCGTATTATTATGTTTGGTTATGTTGTGATCTCCGAATAGCACTATGATAATTAATTTTTACTCCGTTTGAATTATAAATAATAATAATAATAAACTTTTACCAATGGGAGAGTGGATTCGTTAGGAGAAAAGGCCCTCAAAAGACTAGTGTACGCGAACTCGTTAGGTTCGGGAAAGTGGTTAAATACGAGCCGAGCCGAGTGTAGCCCAGATCGCCCTCCTCAGAAACGGCTCAGAAAGATACTAACTTTTACCCAGAGTGAGGGTCCGTCTAAATGGGGTGAGGCAATTGAGCCCTATTTGAGCTTGGACTTGCTTCAATTCTTCAATGGACGAGCATTTTTCTCGAGGAAGATAAAGATTTTGGTGGGCTTGGGACTCGAAATTGTGAAATGAGATAAGGATGTGGTTGAGGCGCGAATCAACGGTCATACTTTTGAACAGTGAACGTGCAGAGTTTGGGCATCGGACTTAAAACTGTGTGGAAGGAAAATGGCCACTGTTTTGTGTAACCGTGTATTGTTGTTTTATTTGTCTATTTGTGTGCAGGAAATAAAAAAAGAGAGAATATGTTGAGAGATTTTTTATCAAAAAAAAAAAACAAAAAATCTATACTTTAGTACTAATTTTTTAAATATTTATAATATGAGATTACCAGCACTCAAAAAAGTTTTTAATAATATTCTTATTATTATATTATAATCACACATCAATATTTTTTATTGGTCACTAATAAAATATAAAATATACATAAAGTTAAAATTTAAAAAATTTAGAACAAAATTGTGATACTAATCTTTTTAATGGGATATTGAAATTATTATTATTATTATTATTATTATAATGATCAAGTAGAATAATAATTTGAATTTAATATATTAAATTCAATTTGTCTCTTTAATCCAGTCAAAAATTACATCATTCATGCAAAGAATTATTCAAGAATCTGAAGATCAGTCGACAAGGGTTGACAGCACATCTGCCGTGTTGAAAGATATTGATTATTTGATTAGTAATGTAGGGACGCTCTTTTTCTGCCTGATTTAAAATGATATTTTTGAAGTTCATATTCTCACCGAGGGAGGGCCAATTTCTCTCTTGCCCCACCGGCATCGTCGTGGGCGTTCATTGTGCGCAAAAGTTTCATTTTCCACCCATTGCCTGGAAGTGGGCCTCATTAGGGCATGGAAAAGCATCGCCGTCGTCCCTGTGGATCTCCAAATGGATAAAAAATGCCTCGGATAACATGGACCCACAATGGCATTCTTTCCAAAAGTCTTCCTGTGATCCACTGCCACTAGCCTCGGAATCACATTCATATGGTGAACTACAAGAAGAGTACTGAGCTCATAATTGTCCCCACGAAGCTGACTTCTCTGACGGTGTCGGCGGCCGGGAAAACAACCTAACACCAAACATCATGCGCAACCACTTTGAGGGACGTAGCAGCCGACGAAGCTTAACGGTGTAAGGTCTATGAAAGTGTAGGACTTTTGTTTTGGCGGGAGCCTGATTCTATGCAACTATGATCTTCAATTTATAATCGATCCTGAAATTAAATAGAAACTGTCAAGTAAATAAAAATATTTCTTTACGTGTTCATTTTTTTTTTTTAATTTTAACTGAATTCTATTTTTTTTAAAAAAAAATCATTCATATTTAAAATTAATTTTAATCTAATATATACATTAGTTGGTTGTGTGTTTCGGACCCAAGTCTAATATATACGGGCCTTTTTGCTTTTAAAAAAAAAAAACTTTTTTTTTTGCTTGATGCAAAAATATGGGCCTTTAATCTCTCATCTTCGACCCATTGGCCAGATCGAGAACGTCACATACATGCAAAGGACGTCGATACAACTCATGCAAAGGAGACACGTGATTGGGATGCGGGGGTTTCCATTAAAGCGTTTGGGCTTTGATTCAAGTTGGGTAACCCGGAAAATATTCTATAAATTCGGATTGGGCATCAAGCTTTTTCCAGTGCGAAAATAAATTGATCTTTGCCTAGAAGGGTGACATTGGATGTTCATGTTAACGTGTTAGGTCTTAGTTTGTTGGGGTGGGTTCCAACATTGAGCCAGGCTGCTTGTTGGTTAGAGTCACACGTAAAGTCAACTTTCTTTGAGAGGCCAATTAGGTTGCAATATCTATACAATAAACGATTGTCCTGTTCTATCTCCTTAATAAATCATTCACCTCTCACTTAGAAAATTGAATTTATGATTGCAAAAAATATACACAAAAAAAAAAAAAATTAAGAACATCTGAGGAAGACTCATTAAAGTAGGAATCTGGGAAGGCTTGGGGGCTTGAGATGCTGCAGGTGTTCCGGTTCTTTGAATTTTCAAACAAGCAATCGGAATTGTCATTTACATTAAAAAGAGAGAGATCATAAAATGTATTTCCAGCCAAAGGATGCTGCTTGAGATCTAATTTCTTGACCAAGCTGAAAAATCAAGGCATTTGCATATTTTTATGTTTCCCAGTTGTTTAAATCCCAAATTAACACATCCCTCTTGTCACGGTATCTACATATGTAAATTTAAAATAAGGAATTTAAATAATTTTACAACTAGTACATACAACCTTACTTTCGTGGCACAATGGACAATCCCTATAATAGGCTGGCAGGCGACCCCCAAAGGTCCGGAGTATGCACGAAATGATGCCCAAAATTAATCACTATTGTTGCTCTCGCTCCGATAAGAGATCGATTGGCACGTTTCTAGTAACAGAGAATCAAAATGTCTCCCCTCCTCCAACAATTCTATTTTTCTTTCTTTTTTCGGTCAAACAATTCTATATTTTTTGTTCCCACTTGTTTAACAAATGCATTGTAAAATAAAACCCAACGTGCTCCCGCTCTTCGTTTGTTATAAGTTTTCTAGGCAATTGCTGTGCACTTTCACGTCACATGTAGCGATGGCATTGGATTCTCCCAGCCGGATGGCATTATGGGCTCTTACCAGATACACTTATAAGTAAGATAACAGGAGGAGCTCTTAGAGCTTGGTCTTCATAGCTGCTTATAGACTGCAGAACATTCTAATTTAACGAAGCACTTTTTCGCACAATTTAAATCCATATAAACACCCTCATAATAGAGAGAAATTGTCAAAGTACACCTTTTACTTTGCCTACGAGGACCAATAAAAATTATAACTAGAATCGCTTTCAACAAACTCTAATTAAAATTTTCACTTAAAACATAAAATTTACTTAAAAAATAATTTTAAAAAACTGCATTTTTTCGCTTGCATTGGTTATCAATTGCACACATTATCTTTCCCTTTCCCTTAAGCCCGTTGCTTATTCAGTTATTCGTCCATTATCCGTTTCATATAAGAAAAGAATTTGACTTTCGCCGGGAAACAACTATTCAACAGTTTTTCGTTCTATATTTCATTATATTTTCCCTTTTCCTTCTAATAAAAGAACAAGTTTAATTCCCGTTTACACGGTTACATTTCTTATTCTCTTCCAGACTTGAATTATCTATCGTCAAAGAATAAAGAACATAATAAAACACAATACAACCTTTCAACACGATATTAAATTTTTCTACCAAAAAAAAAAAAAAAAGCAAGAATGAAAAGAATAACTTTGATTTTTTTTTTCTTCCCTTAACGGAAGAAGAATGGAGAGTATAGATTTAATCGCACTTATCGATCCAAAATAAAAAAGACTGAGAAAAAATACATTTAATTACTGATTTCTGTAGGGCTCTTCAGCCCATCTAGGGGTAAAATTGCCATACAGTCCTTATATGTGTGACAGGGAAAAGGAATTTTACCAATCCAACAATAGCTAAATTTACACCCTACCCATTTTAATTCCCCAAACTACCCCTACTCCGGAATCGCATTCAAGATAGCCGTAAACTTTCTCCGACCGCCCGCTCTCAAGGACGCACCGCCATTACGACCACAACTCCTGCCGCCGGGTCCAAGAGCAGGGACGGTGACGCTCCTGTAAGATTTCACATTCTTCTGATCAGAAAATTCCAACGCCAGCACCCCTTTCCGGTGATACCCACTTTTCATCAAGGCGGAGCTGGCTTTCACGGCCAATGCAGCCATTTCCTCCGCTTGCAATCGATGCTTCAGCTGGCTCAACGGCAGAGCAAAATATATCTGACCCAGTTGGAGCTCATCTTCATCTTTCACGGCGGAAACGACATCGTCGAACTCCATTTCGTCTGCATTGCAGATAAAATAGGTAGGGTTCTTCGACAAGACATAAGAAACCTTAACAGGGTACGGGAATTCTTGCAATCTTCCGTCCTGTAGAATCAGCTTCGCCGTTGCTACATGGGCCGATTCGCAAGAACTGCAAATTCCCATAACAGGAAGATTGGAGTTTGTTAAATTTCCGATCGCAAAAGCTCCTGAATTTGATTTTTTTTTTTTTTTTTTGGTTTTTTCTTAGTCAAGTCTTCGAACCCTTAGAGGGCTCGGAGACAAATGAGGGTTTGTTTTATAGGAGATCGAGATTGCCTCGTAAAATGTATCTGGCTTCCACGTCAGACTTGTCGTTTTATGACGAGGGAACGGGTGACTTTCCAGCCTGCAAGTTGTTGGAAACGCGCTGTATCTATAAATGTTATTATTGTCTTTAGTGATAGCTCCCATAAATTTAAATTAGAAGTAATTTGTTCAAATTTTGTTTTAATGTACCCATAAAAAATTAATTATTTGAATAATAATAATAATTTTAAATAAATATAGTTTTTATTTAATTATAATATATTAAATTAAAAATTTATGAATATACTTACTTATAATTTTTTATTTATTTAAAAATATATAATTTTTAAATTTAAATTCAAATCAACAAAAAAAAAAGAGATATGTCAATTTACATAACCCCTTTATTTAGATGGTATTACAAAGATGGAACTCCCGTGGGCTTTGATCATTGACATACTTACGTGTAGGGCAGCCGGGTTTGAATGGTATGGTTGTCACCCAATACCTGCTATCTAGGGGGACGCGTCTCCTATTTATCCATTTTGACAGTGGAAGAGCTCTTGAAAATGGTTTATTAGCAGTTGATTTGACGTGTTTGAGTTGCAGTTGTTTATTGACTTATCATATAATTCTTATTATTAATTTTAATTATATTTAAAAAATTAAAAAACATAATATGAAGAATGCTAGTAATTATATAATATGTCATCCGGTACCCGAGACTCATTAACTTATACATGTCGTTTTGATTATACTTTTTGAAAATAGCATGTTGTCTCGCGAGATCCATGGAGGCTTATCGTGGTAGGCTGATGACAATGCACAAAGCGTTGTTCTATAAATTTTGTTATTTTTGGATCCACGAATCGTTAATATGAATGAATTTTAGATTTTTTTTTTCCGAAATGTGGTTGTATTTTGCGATTTCAGAGTCTATCTTTTGTTGGAAAATAATTTGCTTCGAGGATTGGTGCACATTCCAATGTTACGGCAATATATGGAATGTTTTACCTTATATTTTTGTCAATATATTCATAAGGTCGGCTGAGTTTGGGCATATTCTCTGTGTTCTGTGCAACGATATTCGTTAATTTTCAGAAATTTTTAGACTTCACCTTCAAATTCATAGCCAATTTCTCGATTTGTAAGGCAATTATGTCATGAACTTGCCGCTTTTCACTTAAAAAATAATGATAATAAAAACAATTAAGCATTCGCATATACGTAAATTTTTATTCGCCGATGGAACTATCTCGGTTTAAGAGAATCGGATCCTTATGTAACGTGGACACTCTATGTCCAACTCACCCGGCAAATAAAAATGCAAATATTTGGTCCAAATTGAATTTCTGAGGTTTGTCAGTATTGTAGAACCCTTTTTGCTATCAGACAAAACAATCTAAAGTTTTTAAAAAATATAAAAGTGTCAGAAAACAACTATATCTAAAAATTTTCAACAAAAATTAATAAAAATACTTACTAAAATTTTTTTAAAAGAATTATATTTAATATTTTTTATAAATATTTTAAATATTAAGTAAGTGAAATAATTATAAATAAATTATTTCTCTTATTTATAAATATTTTTATTAATTACTCAATATATGTTATTTGTAAATTTTTTTTATACTTTTTACTTTTTCTTAGTACTCTCAAAATTTTTTATTTTTTTAAATATTTTTATTAATTCTCTTAAATTATCTAATATTTATTTAATTAATTTTTTTAAATTAATTAAATATTCGCAGGTTAGTACATATGAAACCTAATTCCGCCACACTTACCTGGTTAGGCAGGCAGTGGCGAGAATAATTCTCCAAACTCACAAATACGGCGACATTCAGAGAGGCATTTAAATCGAAAACAATGGGTTTGCGCGAATACAAACAAACAAACGACGACGACGATTATAATAATAATAATAATAATAATAATAATAATAATGGGAGACCCAAGTAATTATTGTGGAATCCGAGGGGCATCTTCTGTGGCTGAGAAACAAACTGGAATCCAAAGGGGGTGAGCTGGAAGGGCACTCAAGACCAACCAGAATTGAATGGAACAGCCGACAGGTGAAAGTTGTAGGGCGATGTGGGTCTGCCTGATTCCGTGCCCGTTCCATTTGTTTAATCCTGCCTGCCTGCCTACACAATCCTTTCATCCCGAGAAGGCAACCCTGTTTTTGTTTATATGCCTCTAATGGTATCGTGTACAAGTAAGGCCAACATCTGGGGTCGGCTATGGTTGGTTGGATTCAAGGTTTTTGCTTCTCAAACACTTGTTTCAATTGCAAGACTCGATAATACCCTCTTTTTTTTTTTTTAATTTTTTTTGGGTACGTTAGCTGGGGTGGTGTTTTAGTCGTTCATGGAATTGCAAATAGTAGATGTGAGTCGTTCGAGAACTAAAGCAGAGTACATATATGTATATATTTTTACTTTTTTTTTCCCCCTAATTTCAGTCTCTTACGAGGGACCAAATTGAGTGTAGGAACGTTCTGATATATTCTTGATCCTTGCTTTGTAAGATCTGTTATTTGAGTTTTTTTAATTAAATTTGTAGTTGATGATTGGTTTTACATATTCGAGGAGGCCCCCCTCACACCTTTATACGAAGCTTCAAGGGTTCTTTCCTTTATAAATATTAATTTCAATTTTTTTTAATTAAAGTCACATTTTTCTGAAAAATATTAATTCCTACCTTGAAAAGAGTTACGGAATTCTTTTGTAGGAACTAGGAAGCACCGACAATTATCATATTATTTATGTTCCAGACATGGGACGGGTGCTTTTTATTTATTTTTTTTTTAATTTTTTGTAATCACTCTCTTGTGGACCCTAGTTTATTTTGGAAGCTCACGTATGAATTAATTTACCCTTTTTTTTTTTTTTAGTACATCGCGAGATATTTTTTCTTTCTTTTTTCTGCTTTGCAAACTTGGGGCCAATTGCATACCTAACGTAGGCCCTATTCTGCCAGCATCGCTGGCATATGGATAAAAAAGTTTTTCCTTTGAGTTGTTTCACGTTCGTATAGACGAAAGGAAATAATGAAATAGAAAACTTAAAAATTTATAAAATCACTAATTCTTCCGTCTTTAATATATATATATTAAAAAACAAAGTGCACCATTCATATTATTTAAGTATATAAATACTTTTTTGTAACCCTAAACTTTTTCAAATTGTCCTGCCCAATAGTTTTTGATGAATTCACGAACGAAATTCCTTTTGATTTTCTCGTTACTCTCTTGTTCACATGATTTCCAAACAATGATTTATCTCCTCTTTTTTTTTTTTAAATAAAATTTTTTTCCATCATTTTCTCTCAAACCAAACAAAGGTAATCCGTATTAATATACTAAAGAATTTGACTCGACAGTTGACATCCAAGAGCAAGGATGCACGTCCCAAGCAAAGCCAGTTGGCATGGCCGAGAGTAAAAGGTCGCCAACCGGCAAAAACAAACCATGCCCACGATCGTGTGCACTATTTTGTTGACAAATCTTAAACATATAAAGCGGAATCTACTCATAAATTATTCCGATCAGATCTTGTGGTTTTCACGGGGTCTCCCTCCAACCCGATCCAAGTTCAGTATTTTAATTACTCTATTTCTGATGCTGTCTTTGATTGGTCTGGATTCAACGTAAGAGCCCTTCCTTGTCATTACAACGAAATCTAAATTTTTATATTTTATATTTTGATTATCAAATTTAAAAATAAAAAATAATACAAAATTTATAAAAACAATAAGTTATTTTTATTATATAATTTATAATTTAATAAATGCTTTAATAAAAAATAATTATTTTATGTTTTTCTATAAAGAAGTCCATAAAATCACAACGTAAAATTATAAAAAATATTTTTTTCTCTCTTATAAATCTCAACTTCTCTTTTTGAAGATTTACATTGAAGATAATTTTTTTGAAATATGATAATAATTTTTTGACTCTTTAAATTAGAATCTCGATTCATGCAACCACAACCATGACTCAACACAAACCAATCTTGCTACTGCACGCCATAATTATAATTTCTTCCAAAGATTCGTGTGTGGTATGAAATTCTATTTTGCATTCTCTTTTATAGCCGAGCAGATAAAAGTCAGTTGTTGTTCACGACGACAACTCCTCATTGTCACTGGTATTGGGCTCTCTCCTCTTCTCGTTCTCTTCTTTATTTCTATCGATGGGCTTAGCCATGCAGATCGTGTTTATTCATTTCTGGGTTTCTTCTTTTTATGGTTGTCACAAGGGAGGCCGTAAGATGGTCTCTCTTCCACTGGATTCGTGTAATATCAGTTGGCCCGGAGGCATAGCATGCTGACGGTGCAGCAATTCGGCATATAATTGGAATGGGATTTTATTTTTTATTTTTTAATTTTTTTACCTTGGAACTCGGAATATATTAATAATTATTGATTTGAATTAAAATTTAAAATTTTCAACTCTAAAGACATCTTTAATATTATTAAACTAAAATTTGTTAGCTAATTTGCTTTTATTAATTCTCTGAAATTTGAGATTGTTGCTAGAATAATACAATTTCTTTGAATATTAACATTACGAAGATTTAGTAAATGGATGCAACCCAGGACATATATATATATATGCATACACGCATGTATAATTAAATTGTGAGATTTGTATATCAAATCAAGTATTAATTCACTTTTTTTAATACCTTTTTATATATATATATATTATGAGTGTCTATAATTCTATGGTCTCTCAATCATTTTTTTCAGCATTATTTGTTATTATGTGACTAACGGTGTCTTCTGCTTACGTGCAGGTCATATGTAGGAAGCTTCCGATAATTTAAAGTGAAATAACTTTTTTTTTGACTGGGAAATTAGAGTAACTTATAACAAAAAATAACTAAAACTTGTAATTTGTTTTTTCGGTGATGTATTGAGAATCTGAAAGAAAGAAACAAAGTGTTTGAAAAATTCCGTCACACAAGTGAAAAAAAAAAGAAAAGAAAAGAAAATGGTATCTTTGAATTACAAAGTAATAACTTTTTTTTTTTAACAAAAGTTACAAGTGAATCCACAGAAGATTTTGCTGCTAATTAAACATCGAACTCGTAAAATTTTAAAAGGATAAAGTTAAGTGGACGGATGGAGATAGGGAAAAGAGAGAGAGATTGATGGTGTAGATCGAACGTGGAATGTGTATATATATATATATATATATTTATTTATTTATTTTTTTTTTTTTTAAAGAGACGGATTCTCAGAGTCCTAAATTGGGAGTAGTTAGGCCGCCCATGTTGATCAGACCCCCCGGTCATGGTGGTTGAATTGTACCAAGAAAAAATGCCATCTTTGTTGAACCGTACGTGCGCTATTTATAGCAATTTTAGTTCGATTGGATGCAGTTTTCAATCAATATAGTTCAAAATTTGTGCTTTTTGATATTTATAGTCAATGATGGCATAATTATTTATAATTTAAATGTCTATTTTATTAGTTAAATATATTTTAAATATGAGTTTATATATTATAATATATTTTATATTTTTAATCTTTTGATGATCCCAATCGACAAAAAAAAAAAATTCAAAAAAGTGCATACATAGATTATTATTGTAGCGCATAAATGGCATCTAAAATTATTTTCTTCCTATGACACTTATAATTAAAAATGTGCACATTGACAAACTTGTTGATGTGTAGCCATTGTGTTTGCACTGCTTTAAGTTTCAAACCAACACGAACTAAGCAATTAATTCGACAAAGCACAACGACTCATGATGATCTCTCTGTTTGTTTCTCTCTAGTTTTTGCTCTGAAAGAAGCAGTCACGGCAATCCTTAGAGCTTCTTCGGTTCCATCAATCCACATCCCAGCTTCATGCTACACATATCAATTCACCAATCCAAGGTTGTCGTATGTTCAGTTTAATTCGAGACCTGCAGGTCCATCCATCTCAAGAATTTACACAAATAAATCAGAAAATTTCAGGGGGTCCACCACTGTATCATCATCACCATTCGCTGAGTCCATAGACTCACCTGAGCTAGAATTTGAAGCTAATGACGGCCAAGGAGAGAAGTTTGATTGGTACTCACAGAGGTATCCAGTGATGCCAATTTGTGATTTGGATAAGAGGGTGCCATATGCAAAGAAAGTCATGGGTCTTGATGTTGTGGTATGGTGGGATAGGAATGAGGGTGCATGGAAGGTTTTTGATGATGCTTGTCCTCACAGGTTAGCGCCATTGTCTGAAGGTAGAATTGACCAATGGGGTAGGTTGCAGTGTGTGTACCATGGCTGGTGTTTACATGGTTCTGGTGACTGCAAGTTTATCCCTCAGGCACCCCAAGACGGTCCTCCGGTGAGAATTCCTGGATGTTGGATCATCCACGTATACTTTCGGTTTTTGTTTCCTTTTGATGTACAAGTCGTTCAATTGTACATGCATAAACTACCTACTTTTTCTTATCACGGTGCATTTACCTTTACTCGTACCATATTCATGAAAATGTTGGCTAGAAATATGCTAAGAGCACTTGGTTGCTTATTTTTAGTAAAGTCCTTACCATAATCATCCAGTCCCAGAAGTTGTTTATTGTCAGCAAGCATGTTCGTACAGGCAATAAAACTTTCTTGTCAAATGAGAGTTTTCCATTAAACAACTGATGCAGGTCCACACATTCAAAAATGCATGTTCAGAAATTTATCCAAGTACAGTGCATCATGACATTGTGTGGTTTTGGCCAAGCGCTGATCCTCAATACAAAGACAACATTATGAAGAAAAAGCCTCCCTTCATTCCAGAATTGGACGATCCGTCATTTGCCGAGTTACCTCCAAACAGAGATTTTCCTTACGGGTATGCAAAGATTACACGGGGTTTACACCCAATGAAATTTTAATAAGGGAATGTTTGTGGGGTGAAATATAAGAATGGACTTGATCTCAGTTTCTCTTTGGCATAACTTCAGTTATGAAATCTTGATAGAAAACCTCATGGATCCTGCTCATGTTACATATGCACATTATGGCATAATGCACATGCAACAACCCATAGGTAAATGAGGACTTCCAGATAGTCTCTTCAATTGGTTTCCTTCTATTCTCTTTTACGCATGAAGCGCAGGTCATGATCATTTCAAACTAAAATTCCATGGCAGAGAAGCGTGACAGAGAAGGGGGCAGGCCAACGGACTTGAGTGTCAAAAGATTAGAAGTAAATGGTTTTATTGGAAAGCAGGACTGGGGTAGCAGTAAATTTCTCGCACCATGTGTCTTTTATTCTTATGTTGATCCAGTGGTGGATCAAGGTAATGGAACTCTGCCATCAGCTGGAACTAAGAAGGTAGGTTGGTTTTCTTACAAGGAAACATCGGGCCTATAGTTCCTCATTCTGCTATAAATAATGACATATATAGGCTACAAGTTCTTATTCAGAAACTCAAGTAGCTGCCAAGTTCGTACCCATTTGAGAATTTTTGCATGCTATGGTAGATTTCTTGTTCAACAGATTAGATGTTTTTCTCTCAAAGTAGTTGCTTTTGGGTAAATAATGCTTCAAAATAGCAATTTATCTGTAGTTCTATTATTTGTATTATTACTATGTTCATACACAGTTTCATGATGCAGCAGGGGTCAGCACAACGGAGATTGGCTTTGAGTTTCATCTGTGCTCCAGTTAGTCCAGGCAACAGCAGACTGATATCGTTCTTTCCAAGAAATTTTGCGACTTGGATGAATAAAGTTGTTCCGCGATGGATATTCCGTAAGGGGCAAAACCTGGTTCTGGATTCAGACTTATACCTTCTTCATGCAGAGGTCATCCGGATCACTTTCTTCCTTCATCAAGTGAACTGATCTACTTTGTACAGTGGCTAGTATTGACCACAGTTGGATTGCCTTGCAGGAGCGCAAGCTAATGGATAAAGGCATTGCCAATTGGCAGAAGACCTGTTTTGTGCCAACGAAGTCGGATGCCTTCGTGGTTGGTTACAGAAGACGGTTAAAAAGGTATGCTGGTGGGCAGGTTGATTGGAGAGGCAAGAATAGCGGGGCTCTTCCCCCAACTCCGCCCAGAGAACAGCTTATGGACAGGTACATGCATATATCTATTATTCAAGATTTGGTTTTCATGATTAAACTTCCTTATTGTCTTTCAACTGAGTTAATTTGTGTTAATTTTGCAGGTACTGGTCCCATGTGGTAAACTGTAGCAGCTGCAGTAGTGCATACAAAGGCCTGAATGCACTAGAGGTCATTCTGCAGGCTATTTCCATAGTTTCAATTGGCATTGTTGCTGTAACCAAGCAGGTTTTCATGTCAGCAGCTGCAGGGAACGCTGTAGTTGTGACTGGAGTAGCATGCTTTTTAGCTTCGAGGTGGTTAGCTCACTTTATCTACAAGAACTTCCATTACCATGACTACAATCGCACTTTTCATGCCACTTACGCGGAACTTTTGAAGATCCCCAGGTGATTTTTTGACCAAGAGAAAATAAAATCCTGGTAATGCGATGGCCGTTATCATGGAAGTGTCTTTACCAGTGATATTGGATCATCACTGTATTAATATGTTTGGTTATGTCGTTGGTTCAACAATAAAATAAAGTTGTAACCGGTCGAATCATAGGCATGCGTATGATCTTGAATCATGTGTAATGAACTTTGTGAATCAGAGAACAAATTTGAGAGAAGCAGAAAAAAACCCCGCACCCCAAGGTTCCATTTCCAACAAAATTTTCGGGATTTTCTTCCCAATTTCAACTTTGCCATGAGTCCTACAAGAAGCAAGCAGAGCACCCCAGGTCACTTATCAAGCTTCATTGGTATTTCTCCTATTACACTAACAGCTTCTAGGTAACCATCTCGCCCGAGATGATCAATCGTGCGGGCATAGTGCTGATTTTGATGCACAATCCCTAAAGACGGAGCTCAGTTGCACTAAATTTATACTTCCCCACGTCTACAAGAATACCATGTGTACAAGCAGAAAGCAATCCAGCGAAGGTAATCTCATCAGGCCAAATACCTCCGGCCCCTCATCTTTTTGAAGAGCTTAATTGCTTCCAAGCCATGACCATGGGGAGCAAGGGCTCCAACTGAAGCATTCCAGGACAACAGGTTCTCGTTTTGGCATCTCCTCAAAAGCATCCATAACAAGCTTAAGGGAACCACATCTTGCGTGCATTTCTATGACGGAATTACTGGGAGTAGCACTTGTGTATGCAGTAATTACTGCAAACATAATCACGGACTCCAGCGACTAGGCCACGAACATTTTTCGCGGACATTGAACAAAAACGATTCTTCACAAGAACCCACTTTGGAATACCCAGGAACATTTTTCGTGGACATAGAACCGCAACCACGCACAACACACGCACCTCTCTGTCTTGGGACCCGATTCCCAAGACATACTGAACAACCACAGCTACCAATTATAGATTCCATGGGGTCAGTGCATCTGGACTAACCACTTCTGAGACTATATTGTACCTGACCTTATTGGGTTTGGGTATTTGGTTAAATACAAGCCGAGCGTAGCCCAGATCGGCAGCATCAGAAACGACCCAGAAAGAGTGACGGTGAGTCTCACTGGTGAGGTAGTGGAGCATGATGACTTGTGCGCGGATTTGCTTCGATTCTTTCATGGACGAGCATTTTTTCCTACAAGACAATGGAGATTTTGCTGGGGTTTCGGACTTAAAAGTTTTTAAATAAGTGAACAAGGCAAGGTTTGGGACTTGGGATTAAAGCTTTAATGGTTTAGTCATGGTGAAGAGGGCCTTTTCTTGGCCTCTTTTGTGATGCTTATAAAATGGGATGATGCTGACGGGGGCCTTAGGCCTCGGGCATTCAAAAGGTGAAACTTTATTCGTTTCGTCAATCTATACTGGAGTTTTCTTTTGTTTTTCAATTTATACCAATCAAATCCAATGACAATTTGAATTTTACGCATAAGATTCAGCTTGTCACTCCAATCTTGTCAAAACTTGCATCCTTGGTGCAAGAAATATGAGATTTTTCAATACTTGTGGCTAAATGCCATCACTCTAGAATTTGAACATCAGTCTACATGGTAGACGGCACATCTACCGTGTTGAAGGGTATACATGATTATTCGATTAACAGATGTAAACGGTGAAGTTCTTGTCATTCCCGATTCGAAATGATTTTCACTAAGGGAGGTGCAAATTTTCTGTTGTCCCACCAATATTCTGGGCGCCCATTGTGCACAGGACATTGAAAAGTTTCACTTTCCAGCATTGCTTCGAAGTGGGCCTCATTGGGCTCTCAATAGTGAGTGCCTCATTCAAAGGGCGTGGAAAAGTTCACCGACGTCCCTGTGGCGTCGGACAGTATGGACCCACAATGACATTCTTTCCTAAATTCTTCCTGCGATCCACTTCCACGGCCCTCACAAGCACATGCTTATCCATGTGAGTAATTAGCTCATAATTGTCCTCACGAAGCTGACTTCTCGTAAAGGTGTCGGCCAGAGAAAAAATAAAATAAAAAATTATGCACAACCATTTTATCAACATTAATCTTACCAATTTCTTTATGACCCGGAAAATAACATAATTTGTCGCATTTGAGATGTGAAGTCAGATGAAGAATTAAATGCATTATGATATTCACAAAAAGAGTAGTTCTTCTTCCGTGTTTTGTGCCACATAAAAAGAGTGAAAAAAACAAAGTTTATGCTGAACAATCTGTGTTCGTTGAACTTTTTCCATCCTTTTGGAAGCAGACGCATTGGAATTAAATGAAATCACAGGATTTCTGTAAGATAGGCATAGTCTAGGCCTTTAACCCTCCAATTTATCGCAAAAGAGAAACTTTTCACATCCTTCAGGTTTTCAAAGGAAAGGAGAGCAGCTGAGCAAGGAAAAATGGCAAATGATGAACTAAACTATTGGCTGTAATTATGTAACAATATATATATATATATATATGGCTGCATACTGTACAAAACTTCAACTCTAGCCCTTGGGCAACCAGACTTCGCCATGATTTGCCCATACGATTTCCGTGCAGGAGAATGGCGATAAGGGTCTATGATTATAGAAGTGTTACAAAGACGGCAAATGCCAAAGATTGAAGAGGGCCGAAGCAAACAATAGGAACCAAGACAAAAAGGCCATTGCTGCAGACAGCTGAAATCTACTGCACAAGTTTGCGGGGCAATATGAAGTACCAACATCAAGCAGTAGATCCGTAACGCTAGCTGTTGAACAGGCAGCTGCTAGGGACAGAAATGATAAAACCTGTCATGGAAACAAACACTGAATCAAGAACCAAGAAAGGAATCGAGAACTTCAAATGGGGATAGACATATTAAAAGGAAAACAAGAACAAAAAAAACAAAAAAGGAAGAAAAGAAACCAGCTCGTACCCAATCTCCGATGAAGATGGCCAAGACAATTTTTGGTTGATGAGGCAAACATTTGATGAAGACAGAATAAGCATCTACCAGGGCCAAAGTCAAGCTCCAGGGAATTACTAAACCCATGATTGTTACCAAGTAGCTGTGGAAAATTATAGATAATTAGACAACCCGAGGAGAAGAAGGTGTTATATCTCAGGCTGGCTTGATAGCATTGCACATGGGCACATCTTCCTCATATTAAAATGAGAATAGCCAAACACGATCATTGCTTTCTTTTATTACATAAGAAGGCAGCAGAATTGACAGCAAGGTCCCATGTGTGGATGCCTGATTACAGGTTTTTTATGCAGAGCTGACATGCAATGCTGAAAGTGTCTCTCTAAATCTGACAGCAAAGTTAGCAAAAAAAAAAAAATCCTTACTTACTGTAAGATCAATATATATATATATATATATATATTATTTTTCTTTTTGATCAATTTGAATTGGAAGGAGTCAATTATGAGTGAGGTCTGCAGATAGAATCTCAGCCTTAACCGCAAGGCTATGTCTAGTGGTTTATAGCAAAGGAGCCAGGCCTTAACTCTCTAGTGCCACCAAGGCCTTACCGCAAAGCTTTTTGCAGTCACCCTTAGAGACGAGCTATCTCTCCATAAAAAATGAATCCATCCAATAAACCTCCAAAAAAAAAAAAAAAAAATCATCCAGCATTCAAGCTTATTCCAACCAACAACTGGTCGGCAGCTTTCTGCACTGCCGACGCCGAGAAAGACAGAGATTTGACTTTCTTCTCTTTCATTTACAGACTCTCCTACAGTTCGTTTCTATTACTTTTATAACCCGTCTGATCATTATCTTCCTTCCCTTTTATTTCGACCGGTAAATTAGGAGTGAAAAAAAGAAACGAAAATTCAGACACAAAGATCAAAACTCGATAAAGACAGACTTCGGTTGACATAGGATTAGAGAACAGTCCAAGAAATCCTCATATGCTTGGAAAGAAAAACATGGGTATTTTGATTAACAACAAAAGCTGTCCAACTCATGAAAATTTGATCAAAATTCAATAGACATGTATTTTAGAAAACAGAAGACATCATACCAGAAGGCAGTATAGCTGTAGAAGTCGACGCCAAGACACATGAAGAGAAGGGAAGCAGCGGAGAAAATGGTCTGACCCAAACGGAGAACCAAGCTGGCGCTTGTTCCCAAAGCACCAGGCACCTCTTCTTCCATACCCTTTTCCTCTGCTGCATCTGTCTCTTCATATCCAAAACTTCATTTCTCATCAATCACTTTATTGAAAAAAAAAAAAAAAAAACTGAAAGAGAAGTGAAAAATAAATAGCAGAATAAATAAAAACAAAACAGAGAGAGGGAGAGAGAGAGAGAGAGAGAGCCGCTCAACCGCTTAATGACTTTATACATATAGCGATTGGACAACGATTATAATAGTCTTGGTTGGAAATTTGTAACGAGAAAAAATAGAGAAAAGGAACTTAATGGTAACACCAATTCTGCATTAAGAGAGAGAGAGAGAGAGATGTATATATATATATATATATATATATATATTTCTCTTTTCTGATTTTAATTTTCCTTTTCAGGCTTCGTGCCCTTCGCCCCTAGACATGGGACAATCCCGGATTGTCTAGCTTCTTTAAAAGGGCTTTTGCTTTTCCGGTGAATTGCACCATTAAAAGCAACTTTTTCTTTTTTTTTTTTCTTTTTACTTTATTCGTTACATTTCTCATACTTTACAACCAAAAAAAAAAAAAGAAAATGTTATTTTTTAAACACTGGGCTCACTGCCCTATTTGAGTTCCGTACACCATCCTTGGCTACCAATTTCTTTGTATTATTAATTATTGCACATTTGTAGTACATGTGATTATAAATCAAACGATTATATATTTATAATTAATAATTATAATAATATCACAATGTATTCAATGCGCGCCCAAGAAGAGTATGCTCCCTGTGACACTTTTATTTCTTTTTCCTTTTTTTTTTTTTTTGTCTTTAGTTTAGATGGTGGATATGTCTGTACGGGGAAAATTGGGAATTGGAAACGCAGGATTGGCGGGGTACTTACCAAAGAGAAGTGGCAAAACGATGGCCCTCAGTTCGAAGTTTGTGGCTGGTCCATCTATGTTTTAGCACCTACGATTCATACGATTCTATCTTGGTGTGAGGGAATAGGCCAATGCAATGAGACACCATGAAGCAGACAGATCTTTTGTATTCCTCATCTAAAATCTATCTGATTAAGATGTCCCAATAAATAAATAAACAAATAAACAAAGGGTTTAATATTTAATGGTTAAAAATTTATTAAATAGCTGTTAAATGAGTTAATTACTTTTCAAAAAAATTTTCCCAGCTCTCAAATCAGTCCTCCGGATGGGTTGCTGAGTGGGTTAAGACTTGAGAGGTTGCTTTCTTGCTTGTAGTTTTGGTCTGAACGGAAGAATTTAGATAGATTAGTGTATGAATAGGTCTAATATGACAGTTCATACTGGCACGAGAGCATTAAATTTTTCTTTTTATTGTATATTTGTTTTTTAAATCTATCTAATTTTTTATTGCTGTGCTGATTTTGTCCCCCTCCATTTTTTTTTCTAATTTTATACTACTTTTTAACTACCGGAAGGAAAAAAAAAAAAACAAAAAACTAACTTTGATTTGAAGATGTAAGTAGACCGATCTTCAGTTTTGATCGAGAGAAAAATTAGATCGTAATCCAACTCATGGTTCGCTGTTACGATTTGAACATAACTGAAGAGGAATCCAATTGCGATTGGGGTTTTTTATTAATCAATCCGACGTAGTAGTGAACCGGATCGAAATTGTGAACGAAGAGTTATTCAAAATAAATAAATAAATAAAAATCAGCATATGTTTTACTTATTTTTAAATTAATAATTCTGTACTAAACTGAACCGGGATCGGCCCAACTCGGGGTCAGGTGCAGGTGTACGAGGAGCGGATATTGAGCAAAAATCCACCAAATTAATGACTACTTAAACCGAATAACGCGCTAGATTCATGAAGTTTTTTTTTTTTTTTTAAATTTTCCTATCGGAATGAAATTCCGCATTTTGTGAAAATTTAAGAGAATCCATGGAGAGGTTTGCTCTGTAGCCAACCAGGCATCAAACTCAAAGGCCCTGCATTAATGGATTGAGTCGGTTGTACCAAAAATGTGTCCTTGGCATCAGGAATTCTGCATTAATGTAAACTATTTGTTTAGTTTAGAAAAAAAAAAAAAAGAAAAAAATAGTGTGCACCATTAATGTATTTGAATCCAATTTTGCCAGGAAGGTTGGATTTACAACAAAAGGCATATATGGTGTCTTGAATTCTTCTTCTTCTTCCTCTTCTCTTTTTTTTTTTTATTTTTTTTTAATTTTTCAATGTTTTTTATTTATTATTGCGCTCTCTAATCACTTTTTTATGAAAACTAATTTTATGTGAGATCCAACAAAAAGCAAATTAAGCATTCTCCAAGATTCAAGAAAAGAGGGTTTTAATTGGTTTCGTCACGTAATAAATTGCTTAAAAGTTTCTCCTTTTACCTTACAATCCATATTATATATCAGACATCTACAAGCAACTATAATATAACCTTGGTGATTTTCAATGACATCACAGAGGAAAGTTTGAGCAACATCTTGAACTTATAATTAAGCAAAATCTGAAGTAAGAATAAAGACAAGTTCATTCATACAGCAGAGATCTATGAGTCGAGCTGGGCATACCAGATGCCCTGGATCTTGACATCCTTAGGGACCTTTGCTCCCAAATCAGTATCAGATGGCTGCAGGCTCTCGAACACTCCAATAATCTCTCCGGTCTCAGGCTTGCTCTTGGTGACACCCAGGGTGATTTTCCCAGTTGACGATGATGTGTTTTTAATGTTCTCCTTGGTGAGCTCCTCCTCATCTCCTCTGCCTCCCGCAGGCAGTGCCACCGCATTGTCATAACCGGTTGATCCACCCCGTCCCTTGGGGTCCAAGAAGGATGATCCACGGTAGGATGGCACTAGATACTCTCCGCTAAAGCTTTCTGGCTTGCCTGTTGCTACTAGCTGCTTGACTGTGAAGAGGAATGGCACACGCTCGCCACCAGGCAGCTGCACGGTGACAGCAGCATAATCAATCCCATCTTTCTCCACAAACTTGACTGTTCCATCAGGAGAGACTTCAAAAGGTCCCTCTATCTCGTCGAGCGTGTAGGTTAAACGAGTCATGAGCTTGGTGTTCTGGAACTCAGGTGGGGCATTCTTGTTTACACCTTCAGCCTTGACGGTGAATGAAGTTGGTTCCAGGCATAATTTCTTCACATTGTACTTGCCAGGCTTGAAGGCAAATGAGTCAACCCCGCCTTCGATTGTTGGGCATTGGTTAGCAGTTCCGGTTCCCTTTACTTCCAGATATGTCTTGCTCTGGATTTCGTCGTAGGTTAGCCTCTTTGGGACTCCTTCGGCTCCTGCTCCCTGAAAAAATTCAAGTAATTCAGTTGTCGTGAACATGGCTCGGTGTCAGAATTTGTATTCTTTAGAATTGAAAATGGTTCATGGAATCCTGCTACAAATTAAGGAATAGTGTTCTATAATCCAGCTAGGACTAGCCCTGTTTCTCACTGATCTAGGGCTAAAGCTCACTCCCATCATCCACTCTTTTGGTAAGCATTACATCACCTCTGAACCGTTACCTGGACAACGTTTACGAAAAAGGGAATCCCTGGAACAGAGCACTATTTGTTGCCAACTTCAAGCATATCCTCCTAAAAATTGATTTTGCATAATGATAAGTGATTAGATGCATGATGATATACTACATATGATTAAAAGGGAAGCAGTGTATGCATTGCCACATACAGAAACGAACCCATTTTCAGCTGAAATTACTAAATCATTCCACAATTTCCTGCAATATTATGTGGCCGTATCCTTAAATTAATCCAAGACATTCGTCTCATCTACCTCAAGTTGAAGAGATACATAATTAAGAGAAGAGCATACCGAGACAACAAGAGCTGAAGTAGCAAGAGCAAAACCAGCAATCTTAGTAGCATCTAGACACTTTTGGGCCAAGTACTTAAAGTCAGTTTGAGAAGAGCAAGTGATCCTGGCAGCGGCAGGCTCCAACCCAAAAGCCTTGGAAACATTCTGAGAAGACCTCAGCTGAAGGCCAGTCCTAGAAGGCACACCCACCTTGGCGGGTTGCATGAGTGTAGCTGCCGCTTGTAGTGAGGCTGCCATTGTTAATTTCAGAGACCCTTTCCTTTCCCGGGTTTCCTGAGAAATAACTCTGAAATAGTGATCACAAGTCACTGTTTTGTGTGGGGAAGGCTGGCGAAGTTATTTTGGTGGTTTCGGTGCGAGTAAGATAAGGGATAGGATGAGCTTTTCTCCTATTGGCTGATTCAGGCTAATGCCTTTGATTTTTCCATCCCCGCACGTGGCAAGTTCGTTGTTTGAGATAAAGATACTATCGGTAAAGAATTGATGATGTTGGTGAGCATTTCGGAATTAACCCACTACTGGTCCGTGTAGTTTAACATCATAGCTATTATCAAAAGGGTTACAAGCGTTATAACTGAGTCGCACTCAATATAGATATAATTTTTTTTTATTATTATTTTATAAATTGAAACTGAAAATTTGTAGCTAGGTTGAGCAGACCGGATGGCTAGAACAGGTCATCCAAAGGAATGAAAATTTTTCAACCAAAATAGCCCATAATGGAATACTTACTTGGCCCATGCAGGTATCGAACCTGCGACCTTCGCGTTATTAGCACGACGCTCTAACCAACTGAGCTAATAGGCCATCCGTGTAAACGTGTTCAAACTCAAATAATATTGACATTGGAAATGAACCGACCCAGCGAGAATCGCAGGTTTCTTCCTTGACAATTAGGGAAACAAGAGCCGCGAATAACGATTGGCATTCCGGCGTTTTACAGTAGTTGTATGCCCGAGAGCCATGCAAATCGGTCAGAATGAATGCCGTTTATGGGGATACTTAGCATCAAGCTTTATTTTCTTCTCAATCTCAACAGAGTAAAAAAGTTTCATCCATCAATCATGCTACATAGTGACCACAAAAATGCGTCCGAAAGGAGCCAGATTACAATGTGCACGATCAGGAAACTCATTCGTCTCTCGTTCTCTTCACAGACATACATGAGAACCTCTTACAAACAGCTATAGAATTCATAAAAGTTTTGTAACATACCATAATATACTTAGATGTTCATTCATAGACAAATCAATGACTCGAGTTGAGGGGGAAGAAACAAACGACTTGCAGGAGCAATCGGTGGTGTCTCGAGACAATAATGCCTAGACAAGATAAACCACCAGTGCCCACACAGGATAAACTAGCAGAATTATGATACCAATTGTGTTCGAAATTCCGTGGGTTTGAGTAAAGGAATTTCTGAATCCGCCAGATGCCCGGATATGCTCTTGCAAGAGGTAGCAACCGATTATTAGACAGATCAAGAGACCAACCCAGCTGTCTTTCAGGGTATAGGCAAAGAAGCTGGGTGCTACAACCAGAAGGAGAATCAGAGACCCCGGCATCTCCAGCCAATCTGATAAATGACCTTAATGTTAGAACGCATAGCAGTGAGATGATGAAGTTAAAAATTAATGACATGAAGTAATAGGTCACGTGACACAGCTCGAAAAATGGCTCCTTCTCTTATATCTTAAGGTCACAAGTAATTTATTGAAAGCGTGATGATGCTGCTGCTTTCAATGGACAACAGAGCTGCATCATCAATTCCGTTCTTGAGGTCGTGCCAGTGTATGTGTCCCTCTGCATGTGCCTGCGCGTGTTTGCTTTTCTTTTGAATATGGGGTTGAACGCGGCTATTTCTTCATTAAGCATAAAGCTACTCACAGAATGTGTTAGAGTTGATTGGCTACATTAACCCACATATTATATAGAACAAACTGGGTAACATTTGGGGCAGCATCGTATAAAATGCAGCACAGTCTAAAATGTGCAAGCCAAAGATGGTAAATAGGAATTGCAATTCTACAAGGTCCAGGTGATGCCCAATTTCCAGGTTTTTCTGTTATCAATATAGGCGGCTAATAGTAACATGCCATAAAAGTGCATAAAAAGCAATTTTACCTTGTTACCTTGAAACTACAAGAGAAGATAACAGGTACAATGATTTGAGCCCATACCAGGGAAATGTCGTGGGAAGAAAAGCCTAAGTACCACAGCAATGAAAGCAATCCATTTTCCAACCTCCCCTCTGAGTAATTTTCAGATATGGAATTTAAGTAGAAAAAATAAACAAAAGTTAACATGGGAATGCAAAGAAAAAAAAAAAAACCAAACAAAGTTGGTTAACAAAGGAAATTATCACCTGAAGAAATTGAATAATACAGAAGGAAGACTAAAGAATATGTAGGGGATCAAAAGCGACGTCAGCATCTTTGTTCTCCAGTTTGTCCGGTCGAGTATCAACAAATAACTGCGACAAATGTTCCAACAGAAGCTATGAATTCGCAAACTCAGCTCAACGCTAGAATGTAACAACAAGAGGTATATGCAGTTTAAAGCGTAAAATCAGAGATAAAATGATGCAAATATGACGAATGCTGTGACTCTTGGGGCTCTGCAAATGCTTCAGCTAAGCCCAACATTTGTGCTCTGAGGCAACCATAGGTTATATCAGGCTCTGTCATTTCCTTGTTCAGCGTTGGGCACCAGGCTCGGGGGCTAAACTAAGACAACAAAAGGTGAATTGCGAAAGGAGACTACAGTACATTAACCAAAAAAGGTGCAAACTTTGATTTCCTATATTCCTTTTTTCTTTTTTTCAAAAAAAGAAAAAGAAAAAAAGGTGTAAATTGAGGACATCAGATCTTATATCCTGTAGTGTGCACGCACGAAGAAAGGAAATTGCAATAAGAAACAACTCTACATATATTCATGTCGAATCCCCATTAGCAATGTAAACATGTATCTGAGAGTTCAACCAAGCCTAAAGCAGGCATAGGCCCCCCGAATTACACTGAAGTAACTTCCTGTTAAAGGAAGGCTTGCCCTTCTAAGGCCTAAAAACTGAAAAATTATAAAATGAACATAAGTACTAACAACGAGAACCGAAAGGCCACGGCAGTAAAGAAGAACGTTCCACATTGGACTTCAATTCGCGGGTCATCGAAATCACCAAAAACCCACGAAGAATCAACGAGGTGAAAACTGAACACATAAGGTAGGAAAGTGACAGAGATCACTCACATAGCAGAGAAGGAGGCGATCCATTTGAGGAAAGAGGTCCCAAATCCAAGGCCGCCAACCTTGGTGGCATGACTGATGAGTCTCTTGGCAGCAACCTTGAGCTCACTGATATCAGTCTCGATCAAATCTTCTGCTGCCGCATCAGTGCTCATCTTCAAATACTCCATCCTTCCCATTTTCTCCACCCCACGTTTCTTAATCTCTTTCTTTCCTCTTCGGATACCGAAAAGAAACCGAAGCTAATCAGTCTGATTCGAAATGATTGAAACAGCAGGTAAGGACAAGTGACATTAATTTATGAGCTGTCGGATGAGGATGGCCGTTACCGTTTAGGCGTTTTTGCGTGCCGTGTTTGGGGTGGGGCCTCTTTTACAGGAATGTCGAGAGGGACCCGAAAATTGTGGGTCTGAAAGCACCTGAGGATCGATCCAGATGATGCCCGTTCAACTGTTGACTGTCGGATTACCCGCGAAAATGTGCAAGTACGTGGCCTCGATTTTGGGCATCGTTCGACACGTCGGTCCATGGGCCTGTTTTGTGAAGACACGTAATAAAGGGCAATTTAATGTCCGCAAAGCTCATCTTGTCAGCTTTGTTGGACTTTGAGATCATGCTCTCGGTTTTTGAGGTCCAGTTGTGAGAATTGGACGTGTCTCAGTGAAACCTAGCCTTTGTCCAACTCAATGTAGGCTGATTCACAACAACGAAGAGCATTCCTAGCCTACGCTTGATTTTGAAAATTATTCAGTTCCTTATCCACACGTCCACAAAATTAAATGCGGTGGTCCTTGCACAGCTGGTTCCGTACCCTTTGGGCAATGCCCTTTTCGCTCGTAAGGTCCATTGGTTTTGGGGTTGAATTGTAGCATGTACTCGACACCCTGAACCAAATTATGTTAAAAGCGTATTTCCCTCGTTAAGTTTTCGTATATCAATTCAGGGAATTTTAACAAATTGTTCGAAAAATAGAATATCTTATTCTAAGAAAGAAAATGGTCGTGCAAAAACTCTAGAAAAGAACTAAGAAGCGACGAGTCCTAACTCCAACTCTGACAACGACAAAATCTGGATTTTAGTTCCAATGCATAAAAAAAGGGGAAGAAAAAAGAAAAAAAAAGTGTGGTGCTAATATGATATAAAGAATTCCTTCCCTTTGCAAGGTGGATTTCTGCACCCCCACATGTAACGTAAGATCGAAGAATGAAAAATTTAACTGGTGGGTGGCACTTGACAAAATCATTTTTGGAGGAATGGATCAACTGGCGCCTGTGTGCATGTGCGAACACGGACTTTTCTTCACCACAATCCAAGAGATCAAACGATTCCGGAGTACTTGAGCGACACTGTTAATGTTTCTGACATCCCTATTACGATCCTGAGTTTGAAGGGGGCAAAGAAAAGAGCACAGCGAGGCATTTGGACCATCCTATCTTACCTTTGAGTTCACGACAGAACAATCCAAACAAGCGGCCAAAAACGACCACCACAACAAGACGCAGCAAGTACATAATAACTCTACCCTCTGGATGCCCTTCTCTGAAAGATGTGTTCATTCATGTTCTACACAATAATAGCAGCCCCGAGCCAGCGTTACGTCAATTTTGAATGTGCAAGCCGCGTAAATTCACGAGTCTGGGGCCACTCGAGACTTCTCTCAAGTGACAGTCTAGAGTTCAAACGGACAGCTTTATGGAAAGAAACCGCAGGTTTTAAGCCCCCCCCCCCCACTAAAGCCCTTGTGGCTTTGGCCTTCGTGTTCTGTTGTGTGACGCCCACCGTCTCAAAAGCCGTGTGATTTTTGTCCGAACAACACATATCATTGGTCTGATCACTCACCCCCCAGAGCATATTAATTTTTTTTTTCCTTTTTTTGAAAAAAGGATACGTGGCCGTATCTTACAGATGCTCCGCATGACAAATAATGGAAACCCAGCTACACAATACGAATTTGTCAATTCAAAAGAAAATGCGAAGGTTTTTTCTTTTTTTTTTTAATTATTTTTTTTTTATTTTTGCAATACGGGACAGTCTATTGCTGATGATAATGCTGCCTTCCTTTCCTCGCGCTTACGACCGTTCGTTCGTGAGAATCACAAACTTGCGTCGTAAACTTGCACCCAAACCGCTTGTTCAAAGACCCTCTCCAGCCTACGCGTGGGCCCTCTTTGTCGATCTTCTCGATTGCCTTCTTCATCGTGGAACACTCTCTTTCCAGCTGATGCACCCGCGTCCTCATGCTGTCCATGTCCAGCCGCAGCACCTGATTCTCCCTCACTGTTGCCCTCCACGTGCCGCTCGCCTCCTGCCCACCACCACCAGCAGCTACCAATGCTCCCGCGCTCTCCCCAACTTCTTCCTGCTCCCGTCTCAACACCGACGGCCTTCCGGCGTCAGGCAGCGCTCCCGCCTCCGCCGCGATCAACGTCCCGGCAATTGCATGGCGGAGCTGTAACTGCTCGAAGAACAGTACCTGAACAACGGCCCGCAGCGGCAGCCGCTCATTCTGAGCCGCGTGCGTGCACGCCTCTAGCGTGAGCTTCTGGCAGTCCATTACTCCACAAATCTTCTCCCGCTCCGCCTCAGGTATCCATGGATGCGCCTTTTGAATATATAAAAAAAAAATATATATATATATATATATATATATCAGATAATCAAACGGCTGATAGATATCCGCACGCAGCTAAAATATAACAAAATCGATATCTATACCTTGAGATAAACGTCGACGGCGCGGTAGAGGCCGTCGTCGAACAGCCTGGCTTGGTCCGGCAAAGACATAGCGAGATTGTAGAATCTATCCGGTTTCAAATTAGAATCAGAGGCAATCTCCGCGAGATAGCCGTCGATAAGTTTGCCGACGAGCATCAGCGCCGGTGATCTAAGCGGACGATCGGCACCAGCATCCTCATCTTCATTTGCAAACTCCGTGTCACTCTGTTCAATTCCATCCAAGAAATGGCCTAAAATTCTCTCCAGGCAATCAACGTCATACAGAGTCTCGTTCAGGTACGAGTAGCTTGGGATCAATATATCGTCGAGGGTAGCTTGCTCGAGCTGCAGACCGATTTTCTTCTCCAATATGGAACGAGTCATTTCGGAAGAGTTGAGTATGTTAGCGGTTCTTAACAAACCGAATAGAATCCTAGTTGCTGTTGAAGAAATCGTGATTTTTCTGGGCGGAAGATTCGAGACTATTGTTTGGAGTACTTCTCTCTGCTCAGTCTCTGAAGTTATTGAGGACAATGACGAAGAGGGCTTTCGATTGGTTCTTGATATGCCTGGAATGTGCTTCTTGGCGTAGTACATTAGGCAGCTTTCTGTAATCTCCGGACTCAGATCTCGCGATCTCATCGATTCGATCAATCGCTTGAACAATGACAGACTCAGAAGCGACAGATCTTCGAACCACGAGTCTGCGTTCGTGCCTCTACCTGCTCCTTTTCTGCGGGATTCAATTCCATTCCACCAGGCGTGGTTGGAAGTAGCGGTGGCGGTGGCGGTGGTAGAGGGTTTGTTCTCGGTGGTGGCGCCCTCGCTGACAGGCCAGCCGAGGAGAGCAGGATCGGCGGTGGAAGCTCTGTACGTGATCGAATCGATGCATCTCTCAGGGATGGCTAGGGTCTCGGCGAGCGGCATTACTCTTTCGCAGGATTTCAAGCACTTGACGGAATCCTTGAGGCTCTTGAGAACAGACTGCGAGAGGAAGCGTTCGGCCTTGGAGATGAGGTTGTCCTCGGAGAACTCCTCCGTCATTTCGAGAAACTCCCCTGCGCAGCGGAGAGGCGCGACGGTGGAGGCGCCGAGGTCGACTTTGACGCCGTAGCAGAACTTGGTGGCCATCTCGAAAGTCTCCGACCCCCCCGGGAAATCCGGAAGCGAAATCTGACACTGAACTTCCTCAATCTCATCCCCTTCCTCTTCAACCTCAACGTCCCCACGCTGTCGTCCTGCGACTTCTCTGGCGGCGGCGGTAGCGGCGGCGTTGGGATTTGTCTCTTGCTCGGTTATCAATTGATGAAGCTTTCGGCTTTTTGCCATCAAAGGAAACTGGACCATAAACCAAAAACAGACAAAATAGCTTTGGTCTTGGAATAGACAAGACAGCCAAGGCAGAGAATGTGGCACTACGTAGTACAGTACAATTACCTTGTGGAGATGGAAGGTCATGTCTTCAACCTCGACCACTATATCGCTTGGCAATCCAGTGGTGCAAAACCTGCAAGAAATTCAGAAATCCATTTCTGGGTATATGACCAAAAAGAGAAATAATCAGGAAAGAGATTTGTATTTGTGTCAAAGTTTCTAACCACGCTTGGCCCTTGGAGCTGTGCTTCTCGGCTGCCATTTTTCTTCCAGCAAATCTTGCTTCTGTGAGCTCTTTGTTTGGTGTTTGTTTACCGGAAGCTAAGACTAGACGGGGCCATGAGTCCGCAGGAAGGAATGGGAGAAGATTGGAAAAGGGGAGACAGATTGGGAAAACCAATTAACCCAAAACGAACAAACAGAAAGCTTGGGATGGATCAGTGTATCATCCTTTCTTCTCCTAAATTTATTTTGCTTTCTTCCAATCGGATCAGAATCTCAACTACTCCAACCCAACTCTGTCTCTCTCTAGATGTAAAAGCTATAGAAAGGAGGTGTTATGGAAGCAATTTCTCTAGGAAAGACCTTAAAAAGACCATCCCCCTACTTCGCATGGCAATTAACGCATTGCTTGCCAAGTTGGCTCTTTTTCGCCTTTTTGCGCAAATGGTGGAATTTTCTTTTCCATATTTGCATTTACACTTTAATGGGCCTGCCTTACCAGCCAGCCGGTGACTCCTCCGCGCTGGTCTCCCTCTTTCTATTTTTTTTTTGTTTTTTTGTTTTTTTTTGTTTTTTGTTTTTTTTTTTCTTTCTTTCTGAAACCCAACTCAAATACCGTAATCTCCCACTTAAAATTGAAAGCCGTGTTCTTAACCCGGCTCAAAAACTGTAATCCCCCACTGAAAATTGAGAGCCTTTATTCCGACTACAAAATGACAATGGCAATTACAATTATTATAAACCCAATTATCACTATCTTTTTTGGTCGCTCATCTGTGAGGCATTTTTCAATTATGGAATGGGGCCTTTATTTTTATTTTTATTTTTTTGGGTCAATGGAATGGGGCATGTTTTGAAGTGAGGCAGTTACATAAGTCCGGGAACTTCTTTTTTCTTCAGTGTTTGATGACTTCGATGATTAGGATTAAAGGTTTGGACAGCCAAGCAAATCCCAAAGGCAGAAGGGACAGGGTTCTATGTATGGTCCACTAATGTGATGTGTTGATTTGAAACTCCTGACCCATTTAGATTTTGGCCCAAGTAAATCCATTTGGTAGTGAAATTTTTTAACATGGCTTTGTCAAAGTTTTCCGAACTCTGGATTCATGCTGCGCTTTTTTGCGGTCGAATAAATGGTGACATTGAGCTTGCAAATTGACCAATGGATTTTTATTTTATATTTTTAATATTTTGAAACTTCCTTGTTAATCCTTTTCTTGGTTGAGACTACAAAATTTATTAAAAGTAGGCCAACTAGAGATTGTGTGAATTAAGAGTATACTGGCAAGTTTGAATCTTCTTAAATATAAATCATATCCAAGCACGAGGGACGGCGAAAAGAGATTTCCCATAAATTTAAACTAAAATTTTTCAAATTTAATTTCGAATAAGAATGTTGAGATTATGATGTTGAATTTGACACGAAATCTAGGCCCTCAAACCACCGACCCTTCTTTGAAATTTAGGTCTGAAATGGAAATCGAAATCCTTGGCGCCCACTTCATTTATAGCAACATATCTATCTTCCTACCCTTTCCCTGACCACATTTATGGCCTTCTTAAATGAGGTGACAATTGAAGTTTGCTGGGCGTCAATGATAAACAGATAAACACTGAGGAAAAAGAAGAGGAAATAGGTAATATGGGATTAGTAAGTCATAAGTGAGATTATTATGAGGTCACTGACCTAATGTTTTTAGTCACTAGAAGGACAGATATGGTGATGTCAAACATAGTGGCTAATGGAAAACGAGCAAACCCCACTTGTGACTTGTATAATCTGAATCTTCTAATCTAATAATTGCTTTTGAATCTAAATTGAAAGATACGTAAATTGTTATGTGGGTGGACTCAATGGAGCCCTTTTGATTTTTTTTTTTTTTTTTTTACGGTTTGCATGGTCCGGTAATCATTTAGACAGACAAAAATGCACAATAGTAGGATGGGCTAGCTCATTGTGAGTATGTTGGTCTTTTTGTGTGGGCCTCTAAAAGAACAAGACAAAAAAAAAAAAAAAAAACAATAAAGAAAGTATTACCAACCTTTCTCGAACCAAAACCCAGTGTCATACACCATGCTTGTTGCTTACACAGCGGAGATGTTTCACAACCCACAAAAAAAAATAATAACAATAAATAAATAACTCAATAACTATCGTTCTTAAAGTTTGGATGAACATTTGAAATTCAAATTTGAGACCTATTTTTTTCTTCTCAATCTAAGTGGGAATTAAAAAAAAAAAGGACGAGGAAATATATGCTGGCATAACAAATATCATAATGTCCGCATGTGATGCAGACCAATAGAGAGACATTAAAAAAAAAAGGGGAAATAAAAACAAAATGTGCCCATAATTGCAACAGAACTTAGCTTGCGGGATGTTTAAATTTTGGGGCACATTAACTTTTTGATGGGAAAATCTATGTGTCCCCACTGAGAGAATTTCAAGGGCACCAGCACATATAGAAGTTAGAACCCCTCTGTCTCTGGTCCCCAAATTTAAAATCTCTCTCTAATTAATGCTCACTGCGAGTGCAAAAGGCACTCGAGTGGTTTTAAAAGATTAGGAAGCACACAGACCATGACACAAATATCCAAAAGTATACCAGAACCCACGAGGGGCCAGCGCGTTAGGATGAGAGGGTGCCCTGAACAAGGCAACCCCATAACGGTACTTGCCTTTGATTTGATTCGTGTGTTTATTAATCCGTGCAATTGCGAGTTGTAACAGAAAAAAGAAAAATAAAGGTGCACATGGTGATTAAGGAGAAAGTTTAGTCAACACAGCGTTAACGCTAATTACACTATCATTTGTTCTAGTACTTTCATAATGTTTGATTAAGCTTAGCCAGCCAGGCATCTCAAGGTTCTTGAGCGCCTGCAGAGGACACCAATGGACAACCTGGCTACAGGGGCATCTGGAGTAGAATGTCTGGACACATAAAATTATTGGGAATACATGTCGGAAGGTTATTTGGACTAATTATTGGAGTATGATGTTACTATGCTTTCTATAAAAACAAAACAAGAGACGTTGAATTACCATGTGTGGCATGGTAGTATGGGATGATTACTACTAGGTGAGTGTAGCTTAAGAAGGCACTAGTAGCAACAGAGAGATTTTTCCGCAAATATAATTGATTATTTTTAATAAAATAAAAAAATATAAATTTTTTTGATTAATTATCTTATATTTGTAATTTCACGCGGTTTTTTAAAGTTAAATCAAATAATTTTTTCTATATGAGATATCGCAATTGCAATAATATAAGATTTTCAAAATGTGATATTTTATGTTTTTACACTGCGGAAGTTAGAATGCGAGATTATTGATCGGATTCTTGAAAATACTAACTACTCTAAACCCTCTTAAAAAAATAAATATGGTAGTATCTTACACGCAAAGGAAAAAAAAAACAAAAAAAACAAAAAAGTTTTGTGTCCATTATCAAATAAAAGCCATCCCAATAATTAAGGTGCGTGTACAGAGAGGCCAAATCTTTTATGTGCTGCGTAGCATTACTTCTCAAATTTGTTGTGCTCTATCGTTTTAGCTTGACATTTGTACATCTTAGCGTTGCGAACTAGTCACAGGCCGACGTATTGACGATATCATTGCATCAAGATACCATCAAGCCTACGCCCTGAATATCTAACCACTTGTAAGCTGAAATATTTACACGCTCACCTCTCTGAATGGAGTCTCTCATCTACTCCAAAACTTTTGGCGTGTGTGCATGGGGTGCCTATCAAAATGGAGTATCGTCTAATGTTTTTGCTTAAGGTTCTTCACTCTCTTGTCCAGCCTCGGCTATACAACGACTCAATCTGCTTCAAAATCCCATCAAAGAGAACAACTCTTCTTGATTTCATGATCTTTTTTGTCTTTTTCGTTAGCTCATGGCGTGCCGATTATTATGAGACTAGTAGGTACGAGCCAAGTGACTGTTGACTGCTGTATTGCTAACATTGTTCACAAAGCATCTGGAGGTAAAGCTCTGCGTGACCCGTGAAAAGTAAAGCGTAATGCAGACAAACAACGTAGCGAAAATTTGACGCGAGGCAGTACGAACACAAGTCATATTATAATGATCGTCAAATTTGAAGTTGTGGCCTCAGATTTGCGATACTTGTTCTTACGGTGACTACGACAATTGCCAGTCAACTCTCAGCGTTGGTGCCCTTGCGGTCCTGCCTATAACTTGTTATCGTGTGACCAGCTTATTTCAGCCGAACTGCCCACTTCGATAAATAATCACAATTTTATCTCGCCCGGGAAGCTGTTTTGGTAACCCGTGTGGCCTTACCTTGAAACATCAGGACAGACGACAAATGGCTTAAAGAAATTAAAAAGGACAGGTATCATCTCACATATATACAAAAATTGCTGCCAGAAGAGGGCATCCAAGGTCTACATATCGTTGCCTGACCTAGTTATCGTAACTGCTGGCTGGCGAGGCACCATCTAATTATCAGAAGATCATTTCCAGGATCCGGTTGACTGAAAAGAAGAGAAAAAGAAATCCAGATACATGCGGCATATGAACATTTCCAGACAGAAGCACTAGTCAAAATCTATATGTTGTGAATTTTGAAGTATCGTCTCCTGCTTTGATGCAATTGGAAAAGAACACCCTCAAACACCTGCAAGATATTAGATGTCGATATTTAATGGTTCTCCGAAGTCATATTGGACAATGAGCAAGAGTAGCTATTGCCGAACTACCAAGCAAAGCTGAGCAGAATGCTTCCCCACACGGTATTGATTATTGAGTAAGCAGGCCAATGAAGCTGCTAATAAGGATTCATAACATCGGTGTCAATGCTCTGGCACCCGAGAATGATAAAACTTCTAGAAACCAGGGGTTCAAAGCATGGAGCTCGTGAATTTAGTACCCTACTAGCAGATGTTGCCATCCCCTTTGTCCGATGATGGGTCTGACACAGGTTTCTTCAGTGGGCTTGATTTTGCTGAGCTTGTACTCATCAAAACTCGCTTGACTCCTCTTCCAACCACACCCAGATGTGTCACTCCAGCTGCCCCATTTATGTGAGCAGTGGAAACAGTTGGAGACTCAAAACCTTCATTATTGGTAGCAGTAGCCATCTGAGAAGAGCTCATGACAACTGGAGATGGACCCTTCTCATCTCCTGCTTTTCCAGTTGCCATTCCCAGGATTTCTGAAAGAATTGACTTGGGGTTAAGAACCAGCTGCTGCAGATCTTCAAGCTGCAATCCAAGGATGCAGGTCAGATCAGAATTAGTTCAAATTAACATTTCTAGCACCTTCCACATAAAATCGAGCTTAACTTGCCTTCTTTTCCAACTCCCCAGACAGGCCAGTAAGTGTCTCAACTTCTGCTTCTTTATCTGTCAGACGTTTAGCAGTCTCACACCCATTGGATGATTGCTGGATACCATCATCTAACTCTGAGACAACTGCTGATGTTGCTGATTCTGAAGAACTCTTTACTTCATTCAAGAGCCTCTGCACCCGCAACTTGCAAATTGATAGAGCCTTCTGGCAATATGAGATTGCTTCTTGATGTCTACATCCAATCTCCAGACACAAACATATGCGAAAGTTTCTGAATATACAGTTAAGTTCCTCAGGAAAATAAAATTGGTTAATAAATTTACAAAATTATGGATAACTGACTTAGCCCATATGTTGCACATGCCAGAAAATGTAAGGGCTAACCAAGTAAACAAATTCACGGGAACAGAGATGACCACCAAAATAAGGGACCACTTTAACCTTGGAAAGGATACAATTCAGCTATATATCTACTGTCTGATTCAACAAGTCGCTCTAAAATGGATAGTGCATGCTGGTAGTCACTGAGAGATGCTTCAATATCCTCTACACAGAACACAGCACAATCACAATCACAATCACAATTCATCTTTAAGCCAAATAAGAGGCTTTTGGAAATCAATGCAAAAATCAGTATCCACAAAGCAAACAACTAAACAAGCCATTAAAAAATGGAAAAAGGCAGACCCCTTTCCAGTGCAACCTCTGCCAAAGCTGATAGAATGTCCACTTTGTCCATTGTGTCACCAGAGTGTTTCTCAGAAATTGCCCTTGCAACATCCAGCATTTTCCATGCCAAATCAAGATCAGACTCATCTTCCTCTGCTTCTGCCAGGTCCTCATCGTCACTTTCATCAGTTTCTTCTTGTTCCTTCTCACCAGAAGCTGGAGAGAAGAAAGAGGTAGCAGCAGAAATCAGTCAAAAACAAATTGACTCTGACAATGAAACTAGTATTCTTCAACCATGCTAATGCATCGAAGTTTATTGCCTAAGAAACCGCTTATTTGCCATGTCTCCATTCCAGACGTGTGACTGATCCTTTATCTATGGTGAATTTGCATGCACATAGGCAAAATGAATAAATAAATAAATAAAAGTAAGGAAGCTAAAATCACCGACATGTTTTTGCCAAAGCATGTCGAGAAGGCTCTTCATTCAGATCAAAAAGAAAATACATAGATAAAAGAAACAGCAGTCCTGCAATCAATCATTAATCCAACACTTACACTACCAAATAAAAAGCATAATAGATAATTTGTTCAACAAAATGTATACCGACCACAAAAAATATCATTTCTCCCAGTCCACAAATAAAAGCCAATTTGAATGAACATTTAGCCAATAAGAGCATAAGGCAAGAGGTAGCAAGATGCGGGGTTTTCAAATCCTAGATAAGATGCAACAACAAATACTTTTTTATACTAATATAGGGCTAACTTATTAATTTCACGAAATTAATGCACAATGCAGACAGAATGACTCATTCTAAATGTTGAATGTTACCCTCTAATCTGAAGCAAACAGCTAAATGTTCACTGCATTTGAACAAACTTCTCTAGTGGGTGTTAAAGTCCACAAGAAGGAAACCAAAGATGTTATTTTAACATGATACTTAACATAAAAAAATTTGTGGGCAGGAGAGTACTGACCATCATCAGCCGCTCCTTCCCGAAGAAAGGAACCCTCGGCGTGTTTAGTAATACTTGAAACAAAAGCTGCCGAAGACTCGGCATCGCTTGCATTCTTTGGAGTATCATCTCTAGCAGAGGCTTGTTTGGATTCGGCATCCTTCTTCGGCATTGCCGCCAAAGGATCGGCCTCCTCTTGGGCTTTGTACAACAAAGCACGTCCATATTGGTAATACGAATGTACGCATTCAAATGCAAGCTCACCATAGTGTGAAACCCTAAGATTAAAAATATTAGCAAATTATTAGAATTACAGGTTAATTAACCTAGCGTTTGCGAAAATTAAGATTTCGATTTTAAACGAAAAACCTAACCTGATCTCTAGCGCGCGGCTAAAGCAATCGGCGGCCTCGGCATAGTCGCTTTCCCTGAGGGCTTTGGTTCCTCTCTCCGCCAACTCTTTCGCCAGCTCCAGCGATTTCTCTTTGGTATCATCGTTGTTGCATTTCGACTCGGTGCCTCCCTGCGCGTTCGAATCGATTGTTGCCTCACACGAGGTTTGATTCTCCGCCACGCTCGGCGGCCGATTGAGTGCTTGCTCGGCAGCCGCCGTCGAAGATTCCGATTTCATAGCTGCTGCCACTCCTTCTTCCGCCGGCTGGTTTTCGGCGGTTGAAATAATAAAATGGAACGGAAACGGCCTCCTTTTTAGCGCGCTTCAGAAAGAAAAGCGTGGGAAATATATTTCACCCCACGTGGTGTTGGCTTTAAACAATTTTTTTGTCTAAATTTATTTAAATTAATTTGTTATAATAAATAAATATTTTTAATAGAAATAAACAAATATAAGAAAACCCCTAATAATGATAAAGTTCAATATTATATTTGTTGAGTGTAAAGATATTAATATTTTTATATATTTTCAGGATTGCAAGAATTTTATGTTAATTTTTGTCTTATGTTATTTTTTAAAATTTTATTTTTTGTGGGACATTTCATTGAAATTATATTATTTTCATTTTTTAAATATTTAATTTAATTATTCTTTTTAGTTAGAATTGTGAAAAAAAAAAAAAAAAACCTCTCTCTCAACTTTTCCAATATAAATTTCTTAATCAATAAAACCTAATGTCTGAATTATTTATGAGCAACAACCAACCTCTTCCGTATATTAATTTTTAGGATTTTCGCGTACTCAATGGGAATCAATTGTCCTTGTGTTAAAAATATTTTATTATTCTTATTTTTGTGTATATTGAGTAATTACAAATGATTAAGTACTTTATATTGGACATAATTAAATTAGTTATGATTTTTTTTTGTATATTAACAAGCAATTTAATGACAAAAAATAATTAGGAAAAAATGATAACAAGAGAAAATAATTTAATAAAATCTTATGAGAATATAAAGGTGTAAAAATAAGAAGAACATAATATAAAAATTAGGAAACAACTGAATGACAAGAATTAATGAAAAAAGAAGTCTTCAAATTAATTTAATAAGATATTAAAAAAATAAATTGAGAAAAAAATCAATACATTTTTTTCTATTTTTAATTAATTATTTATTTATTTAAAAATTATAATTTTATTTATTTTCACATCATAATAATATTTATAGTGACTTTTTCAATTGTCTACAAACATAAAAGGTTGAGGAAATTTTTTCTCAGCTATTTCAATATATTATTGAACATGGGGCCTTTATTAATAATTTTACTTACCTCTTTTATTTTATTTTATTTTATTTCTATAAATACGAGGGAATTAAACGTAAAATTTTCGCAGATGGATTCGGTTGATCTTTCAAAGTGGAAGACACGAACCCGAGTCGGACAGGCAAAACGTCCTGAGGGAAAAGGTCACTTTTGTAAATTCACGAATCCACGTGAGGAGAGGAAAAGAAAAGGTAACCACTTCCGTAAATTCCAAATCCATCCCATGCGATCCATATGAGGAGAGGAAAAGGTCATCTATGTAAATTTACAAATGCTCCACCTTGCTTATAAATATACGCGTTCATCTTCGCTCCCAAAACCCAACGTCCCTCTTGCGTTGCAAAGAGTGTGTGTTTTCTGTTCTCTCTTTCAAAACGGTCGCACTGTGACTCTAAAATGGCGTCCAACGGCATTGAGTTCGGCGCTGGAATGGCGAAGGAAGCGACACCGTACACGAGTCCGGCGGAGACAGCGAGAATGGAGAATTTCGTGGCTCTTCTTCTGTTCATCGATGATGCAGAGCGAGGGCAAATCGCGCTGACTTTGACAGCGGTCGATTCGTGTAATGTATTTTCTTTCGTATTTGATTTTTTTTGTTCTTCTTCCGCTCTAATTTTGGTTGATTTTTCTAGAATCAAACAAGATTCAAAGATTTTCAGATTTTAGCGAAAACGGCCCAGTTTCCGGCGTCGACGAATCAAGAACCGTTGAACTCGGTTTTGGCGACCGGTTATCTGAACCCGAAGATCATATTCCTTCCGAAAGAAAATTCTTTCTCTGTTTGTCCATCTGTTTTTGTGTTAGCCGTAACCATTTCTTATTTTTCTTTTTTCTTAAAAAAAAAAAAACCCGTTAAAGAGGATGAACTGTTGCTTCATCTCTGTTTCCCTTCCTTTTCCTGCCTCTTTTAGGGTTTCAAAGAATCAATCTTTAACACCAAGAATGTCTGATTAAGAGGGATGGGAGGAGGCAGCATCTCTCTTGAAACCTGGGTCTACTATAATCATTTATTTTTTTAAGAACTGAAATAGATTTTTATATTAAAGAGAATCAGAGGTAGGTGCCAGGTAAACTTGTGTGTGAATTCAATTTTTCCGTGGGCTGGATTGAAATGTGTGGCTTATTTTGGAGATCTTGATTTTATTATATAAATTCAGACTTTGCCAAACATTATTTCACAAAATGTATATGAGAAAAGGAAAATGCTACTTGTGTAAATTGACAAATCCATGTGATATGAGAAGAGGGATAGGTCATCCGTGTAAATTCACAAGTCCTCCCCTTTCTTCCTCTGCAAAGAATGTGTGTTATTGTTCTCCCTTTCGAAATAACGGTCATATTGTGACTTTAAAATGGCTTTCAACAGCATGGAGTTCGGCGCTGGAAGGAGACGCCGTACAAGAGTCCGGTGGGGACAGCGAGAAGGAGGCATTTAGAGGCGCTTCTGTTCGTCGAGCATGCAGAGCGAGGGCGATCACATTCATTCATCAGAATTTGATCATTTGGCCTAATAACATTCACTGATATCTTCTAATGATTCTTGCAGACCTTGAATTTGTGGTTAATATTGTATTCCCATTCATTCATCAGAAGTCAAATGAGCCTAGAAAATATTTTGTACAGGCATCAATCAAAGTACCAGTTTTTATGCCGCGAAAGTAAGAAATCTGCCTCTTATATACTTTCCTGCTTGCCTTGCTTGGCAATCACCAGTAGAATTTTGTTGTCCCTTTGTCAGCTGCTGCAGGCAATCATGTTTAATATTACAGTCTTGCAATTCTATATGGCTTTTATTCAATGGGTCCTGAATGTTTTGCCTTTTAAGTTGCAGGTCCACGTGAGTGCCTATAACGTGGAATGTTCATCTGCTTATCAATTCAGATGTGGCAGCATGTCTAAAGTTACCATTGGCGGATATTACAAATTGGATTCCGTCCTTGAGACTTGCCTGAAGTGGCATTCTTTTGCAGGTAGAAATAATGACAAGTAATGACTGTACAAGGGAAAGCCAACAGTTCTTTGCCTGGCCCACCGCAGATGACAACTAGTGCCAACTCTGCAGACAACTTCAAGTAGGAAACCCAATATCTTTTTTGTCTGACAAATTCTACAAACAGTTATACCAAATTTCTTCTATATCATTAGAAATGTCCTTCCGTCCAAATTTGTATACATTATCCTATGCCCTCCACTATATTATCATTCTGAGCCTTGCATCTATATTTCTTTCAAACAAAAAAAAAAAAAAGTACATTGCAGGTACTGACGCTGCTAGCAGATCAACTTGTTGACATTCGGCAGGAAAAAAGTGCTATTTGGGCATAATAAAGTTGGTTGTCACTTGATTTATTTTTTCCTTTTTTCTTTGTTTTTTTTTTCTTTCATGTTCTCTCAGTTTTGCAGGAGTGTGACTGGGAAGAAGGTTAGGAAGAGGGCACGGAATCTGATAAGCATCTGCTGTACAATGGGAATGCTACATTAGTTGGCAGAACCACAGATAACCAACCCTACGCGATATTCAAGCATTTAATAAGGTTCGTCAATTTGAGCAAATGTTATTTTCTTCTCATTTGCTTGATGTATTGCATTATTCTGTTGTTTTCTGGTCAAAAATTTTTTTTTGCTCTCTCAACTTCTCTGCCACACCACACTAATCCAACTTTCCCGGTTGTGAATTCAAAAGGCAAGAGGAGGAACATAGCTGTTGGTCCACCAATGGGGTGGGTGATTGCTTAGCACAAATTTTACTTTCCATTTATACTAAAGCACTCCGTGCCCACTGAATCTCCCGAGGTGTTTTTGGCAAATAAATTTGCTAAATTATCGCGCAGAATTCTTTGGAGACTTCCTTGGCAGCTACGGCAAGCTGTTTGATTATCTCTAACAGGTCTTAGTTACACACTTGGTCGATAATTGGTTCCCATTATTTTTAGTTCATGCAGTGCAATTAAATATTCGTGTTTTTCATTTGGAAATTTCGCAGGGGCTAACACAGTTCCAAGGATGCTATTGCAATGGTCCTAACGCATTGATGTGTTCTGCAATACAATTACGGATTGCTTGGTTGCTGATAAGGATCATTGGTTCCCATTATTTTTAGTGCATGTAATGCAATTAAATATGGTGCTTTTCATTTCGAAATTTTGCAGAGGCCCACACGGTTCGAAGGATGCTATGGCAATGGTCCTAACGCATTGGCGTGTTCGTGCAATACAATTGTGTATTGCTTGGTTGCTGACCAATCTAATAATATCTGGTATATTTTTCTTTGACTTGATTAGAGTAAATGTTGCCTTTTTAAGATAAAAGCC
>CM034046.1:12527802-12665945 GCA_019804595.1 Bruguiera parviflora | reverse complement strand
GCTCCCCCTTGCGTGAACGTGGACTCAGATGCTCCACAGATTAATTCTACACACACACACACACATATATATATTCAGACTCTTTCCCTTCTATCTTCAACAGCATTCGGCAGAATCTGTGCTTCAAGGCCCACCGAACTCTTCCTCCGAAAAATTCAGCGTAGAAAAAACATCGTTTTGCAACTATGGTCAGTGTCTTAAATAATCCTTCCTGCCAATAGAAAAATGTTTTTTTTTTTTTAGTAAATATATCTACAATCAAAGAAGGGCACTACCCCATGAAAAATCCTGCACGAAAATGTAGGTTGATTTCAGAGAAATAGCTACAGGGTTTTACTCTTCTGACGACTTTTCGAATTGAAATTCTGGATTAAGACTAATGAGATTGAAACTTCTAAAAATTTCTCGGTCTCAACGCGGATAGTTTGCCTTCGACCGAATCAGAAAAAATGGATTGCTCAAAATGCACGCACACTTTCAATTTTAGATTAAGACTAACGAGATTTAAATATAAGAACTCTGAAGCTCCCTGGGAGTTAAAAAAATAATATATATATATATATATATATATATACAAGAGGGGTGAAATTGTCTTTTCCGCCGTCGCAGAATGGAAAAGGAATCATGCGAGAAATTACCAGTGGAATGCGATGCGGTGCACCTAAAACTGATCAGGCATTTATAAATATATTTTTTTTTGCTAAGTGGGTTTATGATCAATTTTAAAATGTTTCTCATATGCTTTTCGGACTGAGAAATGTGCAACCCCCCCCCCAAAACCTCCACCAAAAAGGAAAAAAAAAAAAGAAAAAAGAGAAAATTAAATGTCTATCCGTGTCAAAGACGTCGTTTTCCTTTAAATTGTATAGAAATATCAACGCGTGTCCCCATGTTCACGATGCCTTACTTTTAGGAAAAACAACAGAAAATCGGAACTTTTCTGCGTCACCGTCCATTTCTTTGACCCGTAAAGGCTTGACCAAAATGGTCGGCCACGACTAAACTGCATATCAAAATTCTCATAAATTTTTATTAAAATTATATAAATTTTAATATAATATTATTTAATTTTAATATATTATTTTGTGTAAAATTTAAATTTATTATACAAATATATTTTAATTATATTTAAAAATATATAAAAAATTTTTATGTGATTTAGTGAATATTTTTATTATAATATTATTTGATTATTAATTTTACCAAAGTTCAAAACTTAATTAAGAAAAAATTTATATAAGTTTAGAATTTGATCGGAGAAGCATTATGAAGGTTCATAATTTTTTAATAAATAAGTATTTTTCTCATTTATATAGAATAATAGTCATAGTACTAACAATCTACTAACTTCTTATTATTATTATTAGTATTATTATTATTATTCTTTCGGTTAACTTAGGATAGCTAGTTTTTGTGACTTTCCCTTGCCAATTTAAGATGCCAGTGCTGGTGGATTATTTTATTTTATTTTTTTAAAATTTTACTTACTCCCCAGGCCCATGGTCTCAAAATGTAGGCCCAATATAAGGCCCTTAACTGGATCATTAATAGAAGGCCGAAGCCCAATTACGAGGCTTAAACCCGGAAACAGAAAAGCGGAAAAGTGGCCGCCGCCACCTTCCGCTCTCACTCGGCCAAGACTGCAAGAGCATCGTCCATCCGTAAACCCTAAAAGACAACCTCAAAGTTTCCGATATCGGAGAAGAAAGATGCCGGAGAGAGAAGACTCTGACTCCAACGACACGCCCGAGGAACTGACGTCGGAGCAGGTTTTCGTGAAAACCCACGTTGCAATGCTTCCTCAAAAGCTACCAGAGTTTATGTCTTTTTCTTTTTTCTTTTTTTTTTCCCTTCTTTTTTGAAATTTCAATGTAATTTACCGCGTTTTTCCAGGGACTCCTGCAAGATGAAGGAATAAGGAAAATTCAGAAAGAGAACAAAGCTAGGTACCCGCTTGCTTTCTTTTACCCTCCACAAGTTTTTTTTTTTTATTCTTTTCTTTTGATCTTTATGACAACGGCTTTACCCTTTCGGTTTCTCTTTCATTCTTATTATTCATTAGTGCCCAATAAATTGACAGGAAGAGATTCATTGGATTTTGCATGAGAATTCTGAATTTATTTCTTCTGTTGGCTTTTTGAATCTGGTTCATTTTTGCATTGGTTGAAGGCAGAACAATTGGTTTTCAACCTGTGTCTGTGTTTGTGTATGTACACATATAAGAGATTGGAGTGAGCCCGGATAGAGTAATTTGCTTATACTTGCTAATTTTGTTATCTCCAAGGCCGTGACAGTGAGTAATCCACTCTTACAACTGGAGAAGGAATTAGCATAACTATGAGGATCACCTAATATTAGTTAGGTGAAGAAACATACATGTAAAGTTTAGAAACCATCCTGGCACTAACATGAATTTTTCTCTCTTTTATCCCTGCCGTTTGATAAGAATACGGTTTGTTCTGTAACAAAAGGCCAGTATCATCAATTTGAGTTCTTTTTAATTTTTTCAACTTTTTTGGTTGACCCCATTTAAAAGTGAGTTTAGGATATATATCTGTTTTAACTCTAGGACCGGACGAATCTCTTACCATTTCTTTATTATTATTATTTTTTTAAAAAGAACTGTTGGGCTTCATGATCTAGCATAACAAATTTTCACAAACTTGTTTATTTCCTTTCTCTAGAGTTATTCGTGAGGGTAAGGAACGGCAGAGATTGTGGGCAGCAAGGAAAACACCTCGGCCATCTGGAGCAAGTAAAACTGTCCAAGATGATCCAGGCACTGAACCAGGGAACAGGTTGCCTCAAATTGGGGAAATGCTTCCAAATGACGTTGTCCAATTACTTGCAGCTCGTGAGAAGTACTCTCTCTCTCTCTCTCTCTCTCATGCACACGTCACAGTCACATGTAACTGCATTTTCTCATCTGCTATGAGATTATTTGCACATGGTGGGAATCCAACCCAGGAGTCATTTGCCTATTCACTGTCTCATGTTGCCGAAAACCTTGTGGAAAACCTTTCCATAAGACCAGTCTTGCTGGATTTGCACTAAGATTTTTTGCCAAAATGGTCTCATTGTGTTGCAGAAAAGTTTTCTTATCAGACTCTGAGGACGAGAAGACAGACCCAAAGCCGCATCCACGAAAGAAAAGGCCCAAAAGCTCTGGGTATGATGACATTCTGATAATGAAATTCCCATTTGAAAACTTTTAGAGCAGATTGATTATTGAATGAATGGTCATTTGCAGGGTGGAGGCTGTTATTTTAAAGGATATATCTCCTCCTCCATGCTTACAGAATTCCTTGGAGTTCTTGAAGAAAAAGAAGACACAGGTTTCAAGATCGTCAGCAGTTTTGAACAATTCAAACCAAGCGCTACGTCTGATTTCTAATTCTGGCTTGTTAAGTAAGAAATGACTGCCCACTATCAGGCTAGGATGCATTGAAACCCATTGCAAAAACATTATTACTCACCCATATAGGTATTTGGGAATCTGGATAGCCGACTGCGTACCACAAGCGCAATGCGCTACGTTGAAACCTCTCTTATGTGGCCTCCGGATCCACCTAAGCTCATGCGATCCAAACCATAAGAAACATAAGCTCTTACATTAGACTATTATTCATTGCAAGTAGCCTGACGAGAGCACAATTTTGTGTTGGAGAGATTGAATTGTGGCGCTTTGTGTTTGATGCCTCGCTGATTCTTACCAACTTCCGTGCCTCTCTATTGTTCGGGTCAGAACCAATGTTCATTTCTCAACCTTATAGAATCGTAGCCCTCGGCCCATCGAAAATTTATCCAAATTCGAGCCGTATCAGTCTTCCACGCGGCAGGCCAGCAAGGCACCAGAATTATTTTATTGGGCTCTAATGTCATGTCTAACCACTCTTCGATGACGCCAAGGTGGTGCTTGGTGGTGAAATTATTTTATTGGACTATTAATTTTGTTGATAATAATACAGAACTGAAAAAAGGGAAGAAAAAAAGGACACACTTCGATACTTCACACGTGTGATACATATGCATATTGGTGGTGCTTAATCCGGCGACAGAAATCATGATTTAATACAGGCATCCGGAGCTGTCGTGCAAGCCTCAATCGGTCTGGAACATATACAGTTGCTAACTATAGAAGAGATAAAACGAAAAGTAAAGCCAGGGTTGGGCAATAAACGATTCTGACCCAAGTGGGCTTAATAGTTCGATCATGAAATGATTACGAAGATCAATTTTTTCTGACGGAACATGAAGATCGATCTTAATGATGTAAAATAATAGAGGGGAAGGGACTGTAATAAATACGAAAAATGGATATCATGCTATATACAATCCTTTCCTCTGGAAATTACTTAACGTTAAAGCTTATGTATTGATTATAAAGATAAAGAAGAGTAGATTAATTCTTGGTAGATTATTACTAAACGTTTCTTCTGCATGGTCAAGGGGAGGAAAAGGTATCCTCCGGGTCCACCCACTTCTGCTGGTTATTGCCAGGCGACAGAGCCTGGAAAGCATTTCGTATCTTGTTCAAGCTTCTGCGGTGGCGGATCCGCTTGAGGATAACTTCCTTGTCTGAGGACTTGGAAGGATCTTGAGCTGTTGTCTTTAGGTGCAGCTGGTTGCTAACTGTACCAAATGTTTGGCTTTCTCCAGTTTCCGGATAGTTCGGATTCAACCTGTTTTCAGCCTCTGGGAGAGACTGCTGGGCTCTAGAAACAATGAAGGCCATTTTTATGTTTTTTCTGTTTTTTTTTTTGGGGGGGGGTGAGGAAGTGGGGTGTTGTACATGGAGATAATGGAAGATTGCTCGCGTCAAATGGGGTCTCATTTTATAAGGTGAAGTTTCAAGTGGGAAACATTTTTCGATTTTGTCTAGTGGTATTCCAAACCTGTGGGTTTCTGGCTTCTATTTTGCGTGCTTAATTCTTTGATAACAGAGGTAAGGGTGGTTATTGTGGTTGATTTCCAGCCTCGGGACTGTACTTTGAAGTTGAAAGTTTTTAATATTTATTCGCGCTTAACAGTGAAGTTTGCAATAAAATTTATGGTGTCCTACTACTAAGCTGCTGCTGCCAAACGGCAAATCGAGCTGATCGAAGTAAAAATTGTTGTTAAAACTTTGTCATGAATTCTTAATAGAGTGTCCAATTTAAACCGAGGGGGTAGTTCCAATCATGCTTATACATCCTCTAAGATCGAACATCACGCAAAAGAAATTCCCACGTCTACTGTAACTAGTTAGTATTACAAATTTTAATTAGTTTTTAATTGAGGTTTGAACTTGTAGAGTAGTGCGGAGATCTCAAGTTCAAACTACCGCATGAAACGAAATGAAAGAAAATTTATTGGATGCGAAAGAATTACACGGTTCCGGACGAAAGAAAAAGAATTATACTCTTTTTAACTCAACCCTTAATGTGAACATTTTCCCAGAAGGTGAATTCTGCGGAATTGTTTTTTACAGTCCATTCGGACCTACAGAGGTTACTTGATGTGGAGAGAATCGGCCGCATTTATCCGGTGTGTTAAAACATCTTTTCAGGGCCATTTCGATGTGACAATTTTATCGTGGTCCCAAATAGCCAATCGTGAAACCGTGGGGGCAGAACTGTGGGTAGATCGTCAGTTTCCAATACAAACCGTGTGCTTCTTAGCCTCCAACGTTTGAATAGCCTTCTTCCTGGTCCCTACTCTGATTCAATAGAACACTTAGAAACGGAAATCAGTTTGCGCAACGAGTATTTTGTGCCCTGTTTGCACCAAGGTTTTCAATTGGTTCTCAGGCTAGTTTTCCAAACAGCGGGTAGTTTCAACAACCCAAAGATCACGACGCAATAATAAATTTTCCCATGGCGTAGCCTGCTGGCCGTCACTACAATTTAAGCCTCAGATTTAATAATGGCAAACGTTGGGCCGAATGAAATGCAGGAGAGAGCGAGAGCGAGAGAGAGGGAGAGAGAGAAAACAAGTATCATTCATCCTAGACTTTTGCTATTCACCATCGCTTTTGTCTAAAAGGCTCATCAGATAACCGCTAACAATTCTTCGTGCTACGGGATTGGGAATGAAACGGCATAGCCTTCCATCAACATATGCTAGAATGCCTGATAATACAAACTTGCTAATGCCCCACTTCCATCTAAACCCAACCCTCTGCTCCTGTTCAGTTCGTTCTGCAGGAACCACTGCTTTATGTTCCTCGCCATCTGACTCTCTTCTCCAATTGATGTTGCCCACCAGCTTACTGGTATGCTTTCGCAACATACGAATGGCATAGCTCACCAATAGATGTTCACACAATGTCATCAGCGTTGGTCCAAGTTTCCAGTCCTGCATAAACAATCGTCAGGGTTAGTTTTTTACTTCGGGGATTGATTAAATTATATCCACTAGAAAAGATTCGGCTCGATGTAATCAGAACAATGCAGAAGAAACTTTGTGCTTAGCACGGGGCTCTGGCAAGTAAATCACACAGATAATATGAAGAAACCACCAAAATATGTGGTAAAAGGCATAATCCAATGGATGCCCGAAACAGCACAAACTTTTGCAATCACTGCTAGTTCGTATCTCACACCAAATATGACAGCCAAAAGAAGGAAGATAGAACACAGAATCTGGAGACACCTACAGTTTGTCCTTTAAGATGGCGCAAGCGATGAGAAGACACAGAAGGGTCCGCTTTTAATAATCCCTTGCTTACAAGGAATCCCTTCACACGATCAACGATCTCATCTATGAGTGCACTGTTTGGAGGCAAATTTTTGAGGAGAACCTACATGCATAATAATCCAAGTAAACACCGACTTTCAAAAAGAAAATTGTTCCTAAAAATCCAATGATAATAAATACCTAGCATCTCCCAAAAAACCTTCCCCATGATTTCTCGATTAGAAGGAATAACCAAGGAAAATCATTCAACAAGCTGAATTTCCACCATTAGGAAAGACTTATCACACAGTAAGTCACAATAAACTATATGATACTGTGTTAAAAACTTCCAGGAAAAGTTGCAAAATGCATGAAAAATTTCCACTGTCCAGTCACCAGAAAGAGGCGAGTCTCACTTAGAGGATTGGGCATGTACTTTATTCTTAGGCTCTTAGCAGATAAATATCATCTCCCCAATAATTACCTGATCATCAATGACTTGGACTCTTAAATATTCCTGTCTATACATTGTGTCCAACATAGCTTGCAGGTATCCTTCAATATATAGCTGCACCAGCCCAAAAATGCAAATGGTTACTAGTTAAATAGAAGAAAGAATCTTCATGCCCAATAAGCAACCATAAAACAGAATTGAATAAGATGATCTCAAATGCCCAATTCCCAACCATGCAAACCATAGAAACAGATGCCTTTTAGTTTGGTCTCTCCAAGGCCACTAGGCCCAGCCTTTATCACTTGTTCAGACTCTATCCACTGTGTCAATATGCGAGTGATTGACACGTGACTGGTTTTGCAACCGAAGAATAAGCATGCGACCAAAAAATATTTCATTGATTCTCTCGTTGTTCAAGAACAAAGGCATACCAAAGAAAGAACAGAGTAGTCTATTGTGAGATACAAGTCAATGGTAGGCACCTCATCAACACCAGAACTTCGATCAAGCTTGACCTTTCTATCAGGGCCACCCTCCATCAAAGCAGTCCCCAGTAATGATGGTTCCATAGCCAATTTTAGTATCCCTTGGTGAAAACCACTCACCTTGATATAACAGCAAATGTCAATGATGAAAAATCTAGGTAATGGAAGAAGAAATATGTACAATCAACAGGGACACAAGAAAATATTCCCAAAAGGAAGGTAACCAGTACCATCCCATTAAAACCACTAGTTTCTGCTCCCTTCAGAACAGAATCTGAGATTTCAGTGACGGCAGCAAACAGCACATTTGATCCAGCCACTTTCAACTGCAAATCACCAAGTGATAATAGTGTTACAAGTGCCATAGAAACTACAATCATAACTAAAAAACAAGACATACAGTTTTTCCTAGGTCACCAAAGTAGCGCTTTGTCCCTGAAAATCCTTTTCCATTGATAGATTTACTGATGAATTTGAGGGTTCCTGTACCCAGAAAACAGACCAAAATCTACCCATCAGAACCTGTGAAATCCAACATAGTTGTGCATGCAGTGTTACGCATAATAATAAAATCAACATCAAAATTCTAGATAAGTTTCTCTTGAACTTCTTGTGTAAACTTTATCCCAACATAAAGAAATGTCAAAGAGAATATATGGCTTAAGCTACATTTCTTTCATTCAGTTTGAAGTGTCTATACTTGCCAATCTGTGTTTTCTAAAGAGCAATATATTGGCATAGTTCAATAACTGCCAAGGAAAAAGCATAGACTATGATAACAGAGTGGACATCAGGTGAATAGAGCCTAAATGAACTTAAAAGCAGAAACTAGCATTATTCCTCAATTTTTCTTTAGGGTTTTTATTTATTTATTTTATTATTATTATTTTTTTAATGCAAAACTCACTTAAAAATTTCTCATGTTTGTCTGGAGCATCAAAATTTAGTGAATGTTGTGAATCACAAAGCAGGAAGCTAGTCTAAATTAAAAGAGAAGCACAAAGACTACCTAATGTGAAACCTGGAAGATTAACCAACCCCAGGGAAGGATCAAAGAAGACATCAAGAGAGGATGAAGCCAAATCATCAAATATGGATGCAAAAGCTGGTGGAAGTAAGGGGCTTCCCTTTGCAATGTAGATGGCCCTCATAGTGTACCTGATCACAGTGTCAAATTTATGCTGCATACAAGTAAAAAGAAAATATGGAAACCAAAAAGAAGACAAATTGGCTCACCATGAATAATGCTGTGCGCATCTAATAAACAATTCACGCATGGTTATTAAAGCATGAGTAACAAGGATTCCATTGAGCTCCACAACCATATTTTTTATTGGAGGAACCTACATTAGTCCAAAAAGGAAGCCAAGCAACTCAGGGAATTGTGCAACAAAATATGGTTCAAAAGAAGAGATAAAATGTTTCCCTGCATGCTGAAGAAAAAATTGTTGCACCTTTATCACACTATGAAGTAATGTCCTTAGAGTCTCCTGGGCTGAGTTATAACTTGAATATGAGTCCCCAGGAAGAAAGTTAGCAACTATCTATGAGACACACATTAAGAAAGATCAGATAAAACAAAATGACAAGTGGTCCCAGATACCAAGATATTATGAAACTTAAAGGACTAAAAATGCCAAACCTTTATCGGGTGGACCTCAAAATGATCAAAGTAATACTGCTGACTTGGAGTAGTTGAGTCACTGAGAGATGTTCGCCAAAAGGTGGCAACTTTCATTAAGGTCTCCTCGTCAAGATATAAATCAATAGGCTGCGCCCATTGAGACATAAGAGTTACAGCTGCATGCACAAATGTTTTACGAAACAAGAAGCATACAGATATAAAGGCAATGAAGCCAACATAAAATCTGGAAGCACACACTGCCTGCTTGTAGATACCTGCAGAACAATGGAGGAGTATTTAACTTGCCTAACGTTGGAGCTAGTTGCAAGTAGGACAAAGACAATTTTGATTGTTGAAGCATTAGATTCACTTAAGTCTAGTTGATGTGTTCGAAGCATTGCTGCAAAGGGAGCACCCAACCACTTCTCATCAATACTTAAAGCCTGTGTGGATTTGGAAATAAAAATATTTAGTTTAGGTTTTACGGATGTTCCTGGAAATTATTACTTACATTCTAGAATCAGAAAGGCATGTTTGTACTGATTCTATTACCTGAACATTGAGCTGGCTGTATTTCTGCTGATTAGTAAAGGCAGAATCTAGGCTGATATTTGCAAGCCGCACAGCTATAATTGGTGTATAAGTTGATTCTCCATTCTGATCTGAATCCTTCTGAAGATAACAATATCAGCAAAAGAAATGTTCCATCAGGATGCATCATGCCATTCTCTAGCAAGATATTTGCTATAAAGCTTTAATTCACAGCATGATCACCATTGATGTAGGCAAAAGGATCTAATAATAAAAGACAAATTAAATACATCAGGAACCAGGAGTTCAATGATGAAAACTCCTACAAGAAAATGTACTCTGCAAATTGAATTTATTGTGCTCAGAACAAACAACATAGGCATTGAATAAGAGAACGTACTCAAGTGATGAAATATTCATTGATACTGACCTGTTTTCCATCTTCCAGTAAGTGGATAGCAAAGTGAAATACTTTTAATTGGATTTTTGCACGAGTCTGAGATAAGCTATCCTCTTCATGACTATCAGAGGGTTCACATATTCGTAGAATTCGCGTGAGACCCTCCGTATACACCTCATACCCCACATTTACATTTTCTATCCTGTTGAACTGATCAATATAAGTTTTTTGATGTCCAGGTTTTTTGTCCAGAAGTGAATGAGAAGCCAATCCTCTGCGGTGTTTTGGTTTGAGAAAAGGTTTCCAAGCTCGCACTTTATCCAAGTTAATTTCACGTAATAGGTGCATACCTGCAAGAAAAGCCCAAGATCAGTATGCAGAAAGGTGCCACAGATAAGAAAAAGTGAATATAATATGTAGAAAATTGATTACCACTAATAAGCACAACCAGTTTATGTGGAAGAGTCAAATCATCCCAGACATAATGAGAACTACCTCCAGACCTTAGAACCTCTTGCTCAGATGAATCCTGGAAAAATATTCAACAATACTCAAAGATAATCAAACTCTATTGATTTGTATTTAATTACAATTGATCAATAATAATGAAGGAGCAGCAAAACCTTCTGATAGAAAGTCAGAGATGTATCTCGCAAGCAATTCTCAATTCGATATGGTAGATTGATATTTGAAGGCTTGTGAAAACGCGCACACAGTGTAGAGCCTTCTTCTACAATGTGGACAGAAGCAAATTCTATCACATTATAGTCTTGTCCTTGCACTTGACTTGGTTGTCTTCTGAATTTTAGAAAAAAGCGTCCTAGGGAAGCAACACATACTGGCCCAGACCAGCTCAATTCAGAATCATTTGGACGAAACTGGATATATATCTGTGAATTCTCCATATCATTCCTATGCTTTCTAATTATATTCTCAAATAAACTGAGCTCCCTGCTCCTGCCAATTCTATTTTGCAGCTGTAGAGAAGTTCTCTTTTTACTATTAATGCATATCATTCCCGCAGTTTCATCCTTTCCACAAGAGTCAAAAGAACAATGGAAGAAAAAGTAAGAGTGCAGATCATAAAAATTCACCAAACATTTAATATGGGTTCAAAATTTATTAATTGAGAGCAAACCTCCAAATAACACTGACGGACAAGAATCCTTTCTCCTGACTCATTAAACACTACATGCCTCGGGGCCATAGTTACTGTTTGTGATAAAGACTCTGCCTTCCCAGCAGATGGTCCCATAGACACTCCAAACTTCATAATATAATTGGATTCTGGTTCTTTAATTTCCAAGCTTACTTCTGTGAGACCTGACAATGCATCCAGATTTAGCAGTGCCTCTGATGCACGGTCCTTCAAAAGTCTGAGGCGCAACTTGTGGGATCTGATAACAGATTTATCAGAAGTATGACAGTCAACATGAATCTAAATGTTGCATCTTATTCTCCATTAAGAGTTAAAAGGGATGCATTTTGTGCAGCTATATGGAACTCATAAATAATTCTACTTACTTCAAAAACCATGATCTTACTGAACTTGGGGGTGAAAATAAACCCCACTCTGGAGGAATGTTGGAACCAAACTTCTCAATCTCATCCCTGCAAACATATATCGCTATCAATAACAAGTGCAGTACTTACCATTCAAGATTTGGAATGTACCGCATGTTCAGTACCTAGTTAAAGGCTTCACATTAGATGCGAAGAAATATAGGGGAAAATCAGTGTCATTCTTCAAGGAATATGGCGTAAGTATAGCAGCCTGCAAATATAATTCGGTTTAAACAAAGTAAAATCAGTCAATCTTCACAGAATACAGTGTAAGCAGCAATTGAGTGTCCAAGTTAGAGATCCAATCTATGAGGCAATACTGCATGTAGAATACATTAGGTAAATAAAGATACACAACAAAATTACAGTGCAATACCTCTAATATGCCTCTGAGTCCACGAGACAACCTCAGGGATGCAAAATATTTTCCACCATCAAAATCCAGATCAATTTCCAAATATTTTACATTATTTTTGTTCTTAAGCAACTTCTTAGTCCAATCACCAATATTGACTGTTTTGCAGCTTGAATTCCAAGCATTTAGAGTAACAGTGAAGTAAAGTAAGGCCGGATTAGCATAAAAATCAACAGTAGATCCACATGGTATGGTTGCTTGCTTCCCAATAATGCCACTGCAAAGCGTGGTACACTTATCTGCACCATGCAGTAAATTATTAGTGCAGAAGTTGTGAGGAGCTAAAACTATAATTCCAAAGTCTTTCCTGTTCTGACCTGTCTCAGTCAAAAGCACATTTATTTCTGAGTGCAATAAGTTGGACACACACACTGTTGGGAGAAGAAAAATTTCCTTTTGCTCCTGTAATGCCCCCGCTGAATTTCTATTTCCAGAACCATTATCAGACTTATCAGGTTCAGAAATAGTCACATATCTACTAATGGTCTGAATCAGAAAGTGCAAGACAGTCACATCTTTGTCCTCAGATTTAACAGTACAACATGTGGTGTCAAAGGAAAATTTAATCGATTCAACTGATAAAGCCCTGCGGACTTGATAGCTTAGTTTATCAAAAATTCCAGAAAGATGAACAGCCTTTCCACCCTTAAGCTCATCTGACCATGCCACTGAAAATGGACTCAAAGAATCTAACAGTCCATCTGTAATCTCAGGTCTGAAAGAGAAATAGAAGTTACCTGCAATGTAAATTACAAAAGGCATAAATTTCTGAGAAAAATAAACTGCCAATAGAACAAAAACAATGACAACAACGATAGCAAAGCCTTAATCCTGAATTTAATCAGGGTTGGATGCATGAATCTTTTCTTATCATTCTATTTAATCATGAACTGAGTTTGATTTGGGTGTAACTGTTGTAATCCTTCCTAACCAAAGGTTCCCAAATCAACCTCTAAGTAGCCCTTTCCCTCTCCTCTTACCATCCACTTGGATTTAGTCTCCCCTTGATTATATTATTTGGTAGGTCCACATTGGACCTGCCCAAATCAAACAAATGCCACATCCTCAGTGAGTCTTCAATTTGATTTACACCAACTTTACAATTACTTTCTTATTTAGTCATTCTCCAAATGGCAACAAATCAATCTAAGCATATTTATCTTCACGACACTCAACTTTTGGAAATGTTTCTTGACATCCAATACTCATTACCATACAAAATAGCAAGCATAATTGTTGTTCGATAGAACTTAACCTTCATATTAATGAGCATTTTGGGGTCAAACAAAACTCCTATTGCACATGTGAGACAGAAGTGTGAAAAAGATGGTTTTGGAATCCGTCAGAGAAAAGATAACGAGTCTCAAAAAGAAGGTTTATTTCATTGATAATTGATAGATTAATAGACTGACTACAAAAAGAAAGTTTAAGGTGCTATTTATACTAGTTCTAACCCTAGCAAAGACTAACTAATAAGGAAATAAATAAATTTAATTAATTAATTACCTAAAGTTGCTCCAAAAATTACTCCATTAAATAGTGTCTTAACTAAAACTCCTAATTAGGCTAAAACAACCTAATAATTACAACTAGTTTTCATGTCTTGTCCTATGAGAAACATCATCCTCTATATTTCCATCCCTTTGAATGATAGAGCCTGAATAATGGAATTGTTCTATCTCACTCCTAGTTCATGACATATTATAAGACTCACAAAGGAACTCTATCATATGCCTTCTCTAGATCAATAAAAACTATGTGTAGATTAAAATTCTTTTCTTGATATTTTTCCACAGGAAGAGTAAAATTTTCAAATGAAAAATAAAATATGGTCATAACTTAGAAACACAACTTGTAGCTCCATTTGGGTAAAAGGGAGAACCACCCCACCCCTAATCACCCTAGTAGGACAACCTAGTGGGAAAATATGAGCACTTATTGACTCCATTATGATATTAAGAAGGATACCATAGTATTGATAAAGGAAAACAGATGGAGAAGAAAGATATAATCATTGCAATAAAAAAAGGGTCTCAAATCAGATGAAGTTTTTGTTGGATTCAGTTAATTAAATATTCAGTCAAAAAGGCATACCAACAGTTAAAGATATTAAGGCCTTCTTTAATCCACCAGACATATTTATTGCATCAAATGCTGCCATGGAATCGTCAACTGATTCCCCCTTCTTCAGTAGCACAGAAGCAAATGCATCATCATTTTGTTGAGGTCGCCGAAATCGTAGCTCCATGGAGAATCCAGTTTCATTATGTATTCTTAATAAAGGAGATATCACAAGTGACAAACCATCCTATATAATTAATCAGAAAAGGAAACCATTAGAAAACATGAAAGCATACGCCAGGACTTCATAAATCAAGAAGTGCTTTGAAAAAAAATACCTCGGTTTTTCTTGAGATGTCAACAACAATGAATGGCCCCGGGTAGGTCCTTAAGTCTGCTCAAGGATGAAAAAGGTTACAGCTCAACCAACAAGTAATTATATGATCTCATTTTCTGGGACAAATTAATGTTGAAACAGCGTAAAAACTTCGAAGTCAATAATTCAAATGCACAATTTTCCTCTTAGAGAATATAAAAAGTAATACCAAATGTATATAAAACTACAGCAAATACCACACATATGTAAAACTATGGTAACACTGGCAATTTCTTTTGTTGCATCAGTCCACAAAATTTCTTCTCAACATTAAGAAGTTCAGCAAAGTTGTCAGTCTCCCACAATTTCCTCCACCTGAATAGCTGCTTCTTTTAATATAACTAACTGAGACAAAAAGCTAATTTACTGTCATAAATACCAGAAAGTAGCCTTCACCAGCTCATGGTTTGCTGTAATGTCCTAATAGTCATCATATGAACAACCAGCTTAAATTGCTTACCATGAGATGACATTATACGTGTTCGCCAAGCAAGTGCTTGGGTTTTTATAAGTGAAAGATGGAGTGAAGAAGTTGCCAAAGATCCAAGATCCGAAAGTTGGATTGTAACAACTGATGCACCTTCAGGTTGCTGATTTGCTAGTACTGGGTGCCTTCAGAACAAGGGAAAATCAAGGATTATCAAACAATGAAATCTTTATCTCAAGATACAAGTGTAATAAATAGCCTGTTTGTAACACCTTCAATGTCTTATGCACAGAGCATAACACTACTACCAAGAAATTTTAGTTTATTACACTGTTCCAACCATAAGTAGAACTTCCATATCCACATGAAAAACAGAACACCAAGCGTCAAGTCAGGATTTCCCAAAATTTTACTTATTTTGGTGAGAATAAAATCTACCCCATAAGACAATCTAAATCTATCTGCTTCAAACTCCTTTTCATTCACCCAATGTTTGTGAAACTTTAAACCAATCAGGGTGGAAAATAAAAGTTCTCCATCAAAAATAAAAATGACCAGAATGACACCACATATCCAATGTCTTTAAAAGCTAGGATTTTAACAAGACAACTGCTTAGCTTATCTTCAAGATTCTATTGAGCATGATAAAAAATGAGAATAGACATAAAAAAAGAAAATAATGGAAGCAAGGAAAACCAATGACATCCATCAAAACTAAGAGAAATAATTTTGAATGTGTTACCTTAGGAATACGGAAGCAGATTGTTTTCCAGCTACAGTCACACCTTTCTTATCAAAGAAGTCACAGATAACGTTTAAACTTGACAGGTTTTCCACCTATGACAGTTCGTTATAGCACAGAATAAATTCTTACAAAAGAAAAAAAAAAAAAAAAAACAGTAAAAAAATGTATTGTGGCATGCATGAACATAGGGAGGGGAAGATGCTTTAAGTGGACCAAAGATAGAGGAAGTGCAAACCTGGCAACAATTGGCAAAAATCATAGGGCTTCGCACTGAGAAAGGACCAGCCAAATTTAATTTACCAATGACAAAGAGAAGAATGTCCAAGGAGAGCTCAGTCAGGGATATGTCCAACTGCCAATGCACAACAAATTTTTTAGTCTTTTGACACTAGAGAAAAGGGAAGTTGTATGTATAGTGAACATCTAAATTGTACTTGATCCAACCTCTTTAGTTCTACAATAAATATGAACTGGCACCATATGCTGAGGGGTTTTTGAACCCTTGGTTTGCAAACTTGAATGGTAGAATGCACATACATCAACAGGGCGAATCAGTTCCCTCCTAGATCCAATAAAGAGAAGCCAAACTAATGAAAACTTGCTATATGGGATATGATACCATGTAAAGGCAAGATGCAACAACTTCACATTTGTAGCATTATTTATACTAACCACAAATTTCTCTGGGCATCAAAATAATTAAGCAAGACAGTTGAAGTGCCCATAACCCTGGCTTTAGAAGGTAAAACTTGGACATCCATTCGTGTATTACTAATGCAACCATGAAGGAGAGGAAACCTGTCCCTTGTATCAGGAAGCTCATGCACCACAGTCAAAGCAATATTATCAATTCCAATTTGAATACAGGGGAGAAGTCCACTCTTCTTAGAAATTTGGTCCTTGTCCAGTTTTTCATTAGGTCCCACATTTTCCCAAGAAGCACGTCCATCCAACATTGCAATATCACGAGCCATAGGAAAGTCATGGAACACTTTAAACTTGAAAGGATTTCCAGGTTTCCTAACAAACTCTGGAATCCCATCAACAAAAGCAATACCAGAGTCATTTTTTTTGTTGACCAGGTAAAAAGTACCTTTAACCAATTTATTGTATGGCTCCCAATCAATGTCACCCTTATAATTCTCAGTCTCACAAGAAAGTGCTGTCCAGAGTGACCTCCCACCATCATTATCACTGGAGATGTCAACAAAAGCTGATCCTGGATGATAATTCAGCCTCAGTGGTTCACCAGACTGATGTTTGGCATGTAAAGACATTAAGGAGAACCACAAAACTGATGACTTCCAGATCCTCTGTTTGTGATGTTTGACCTGCAAACACACTTTAGCTGAGGTTATAGAGTATATAGTGAGTAGAAAGGAAAAGAAATGAAGGATCTAGCCAATTCAACCATAAAACTAGCAAATTCAACTAGAACATAAACAGACTGATGTTTGGCATGTAAAGACATTATGGAGAACCACAAAACTGATGACTTCCAGATCCTCTGTTTTTTATGCTTGACCTGCAAACACACTTTAGCTGAGGTTATAGGGTACATAATGTGAGTAGAAAAGGAAAAGAAATAAAGGATCTAGCCAATTCAACCATAAAACTAGCAAATTCAACTAGAACATAAACAAAAAATCAACAATTGCAACTGGAAAAGCAATTGGCAGATGAGTTCAAATGCACTAACCAAACTACAAGAAAAAATGTGGGACATCAAACCAATGCATGACCAATAATGCAGAAGGTGGGTATCTGACTAACTTAAAATGTGGAGACACCGGAATTGGGTGAGGTTGGACACATAAGATACTGGCAATATTTGACATCTGCCTGACTACGTAAAAAAGCATATTTAAAAGTAATTTCTTACCCTGAATAGAGCTTTTTCTCCAAGAAGAGAATAATGAATGGTGCCAACAACATCATACTCATTTTCTACTGCTTTGACACCAAAATACATGTGCTGATGAATGTCTTTAACTGCAACAACAGCTCCTACACGTCATGAAAAAAGTTCAGTTTAAGATCCACCAAAAAGAAATTTGAAACAAAAGTGCCAAAATTTACCATCGGGAACCATATCTTCGAAACTTCTCTCAGTTACATCATCACTTGACTGGTGCCTTTGTTTAGGGTCAATGGTTGCCTCCTTTGTGTACATGGTAGAGAAGGATGAAGCAATCAATGAAATCATCTGAAAGTATAGGCAAGTACATTTAGATGCCAAAAACAATGTACAAGAAAGGCTTCCACTGTGACATTGAAACAACACCAGTAGCAGGAAACATATAATGCTTTATATGTGCATTGAAAACATCAACAAAAGAGAAGAAATAAAAAACCACTCACTTTTAATTCAGAGAGAGAAATTATCATATCAAAACCCAAAACAGAACCATTGCCAACCCAAACTTGATTCAAGGGCAGGGGATCATGTTTAGGCTTCTCAACTGATAAGGAAGCGACTAAATGCTTCACTATATGGTTCTGATGGCTTATATAAGCTCCATTTGTATGCTGAAACTCCACATCAGGATTTTCCAGAAAAGAATGAGATGAGGATTCAGGTGGCATGGGGGAAGAGAAATGAGGAATTTGATTTTCACTTTCCACATATTCTTTAAGGACTTGAATAAAAATCGAAATATTAGGAAGATCAATTCTGAATTTCTTCAGCATACCAGCTGATTCAAGTTTCATATGGACATCAACCTGCAGGACAAGTTCCTGGAAATAACCTGCATAAATGGACTGATTATTTAAATACACAGTATAATCTCAGCAAAAAGAATGTCAAGGAGAATATTTACCAGACTCATCTTCAACAACAAGAACAAAAGAGAACTGAGACACATCTATAGAGAAAGCTTTGGGCAGTCTCCATTTGCTATGTTGAATCTCTCGGGCCTCATATTCAGCAATTTCAACAGATTTATCCAATGATCTAACATTGGATAAATGATCCACGATGAAATCAAGATAAGAAGCAAAACAATGAGCAAACATCCCCAAAGCTGTTGTTTCAAGTAACAGCAGGCCACCCTGTACAATACAATAATTTCTTACTCCAACTGATTAAAGAAAAAGTATTCAAACTCTACAAATTGAGGATTCAGACATCAGAAAATCAAAAAAATTTGAAGTCATAGTCCACCATGATAGACACTGCTAGACAAATGATAACCAAAATTGGTTGTCTCAACAAGCAAAGCAACAAAATTGCAAATGTACAGTACAAAATCACTCTCCAGTTTAAGATTGGCACCTGAATTTTCCAACAGATTTTCTGCAGATTTATTTCAACTGAAAGAAATGATGCAAGCTCATTGGATTGATGTGCTCCAACTAGAATGTTCTTTCTTGAGCACCTTGCTGCATAAAATCCACTCAGTGCAGCACTGATGAGAATCCAGTGACTCAAAGGTGCAGGTAATTCCATCTTCTGAGAAAATGTACTAGAATGAGCATTTGACAATTGAGACTGTGTTATCTGATGGGAGTTCTTTGCTGCACATGAAGAGCTAGTAGAATTATCTGATGGTTTATCTGAACTCTGGCAAGGTTGACGCAACCATAATGTAAATGTGCAACTGGAAAGAGAGATTTCATATAACCAATTACTAAATTTTTGCAACAAGTCCTCAATTACAAAATGATGGAAGCTTTTCCCAATGTGATCCTGATGAAAAAGTACAGATTGAATTCCTGATAAGTTAAGGAGAAGTTCCAGTTTCTCTTCTTCACAATATATCTCAACACAAGCTTGATGAAGAGAAGTCCAAATTCCACAATCAGGCAAATCATTCCCAGCCAACTTTTGGCAACCAAAAGCACCATATCTCTCTATAGGACTCTCTAACTTATCATTCATCCGGGATTTGTGAAGAATTATATCCATTGACTTGAATCTAAATGTGCCATTAATCGAGATCAAAGTACTATCCTGAATCAATGGTGCTCCTTCTGTGGTACTTTCATTATTTTCAGGTTCTGTGAAGACCATGAGGTCCTGACCAGGTACACAACCCACTGCATCAAAGCTGCCTGAAGCATGTGAGAGTGCCAAAAATAAGTCTGCAACTACCTAGAAACACAAATAATTCAGTTACAAGTTGGAATACCAAACATTCAATAAATAAAAGTGCAGCAAGAAAGTGTACTTTCCAAGTAACTCAAATATCTTATACAAAATATCCAGCTTCATTTATTCAGTACTGCTTCTGAGAAAGAAACGCAGAAGGTAGGAAAAACATCACCACCTTATATGAGCTTTCATTATCATTTTCCTGTCGTTGAATAGTAGCAGCCTATAGTCAGGCTAAGGTCAATAGCTTGACAATGATTCCTAACAGAAAAGCAGTTATGCATATGACTCAAAGAGAGCTTAGCTACAGTAGAACAAAACTGTGCGCCCTTACTAAGATTGTGATCCCCTTAGCATTCAGCTATAACTACAACCATCCCACAATAATTCATTTGTCACTGAACTTTTAATCACTGACTCAAGCCACATAACTTTCAAGCCCACATGGTGCCTTCAACTTTAAATAAAGAAGTACTTGAAACTTCAATGAGCTTAAAAGAAAAGAACAGATGGTCAAGATTCAAGAAAGCGATGGATATGTGAAAAGCCAAAAATTTGAGAGTTAATTTGACTATTATGGAAATGAATGGTGAAAGATTCCTGCAGTAAACTCTGATATGTTGGCTTAAACATCTGAAAACTAAATGATCCAGTTACCATTAGTAAAGAACACAATCACCTGAAAGAGAACATAAAATTCATCCATAAATAGTGTAATAGTGAATCCCTTTGCCATCCCACACAAAGCAGCTGAGAGAGCAGTAATTGTTGTACTAAAGGAATGAACAGACTCCCTGCAAAAGATAAATAAGCCAGTTAGCATTAGTATTTTTCAGTGTACCAGAGAGAGACAGAGAGAGAGAGAGAGAGAGAGTTCACTTTAAACATTTTACAAATAGGAAGATTTCTTTCATAAATGAGGAAAGTAAATTAAAGTAGCATGGGTTGCTCAGAGGCTATGACATAACAATGAACTTTGCAATTTTGCAGACTGCAAAAAAGGGTTTGATGCAACGAGCAAGAACTTTATCTTGGAAACTGTTTTTTTTTTCTCTCTCTGGAAACACACATGTGAATACACGCTCCCACGTAGATTTGGAACAGAAGTATTGGCCAATCTTTTCCAACAAAAAATCTCAAGTATAAGAAATGAAAGGAAACAGAAATAATTAACTTAAAAAGTTCCATCAATTTCTTGGTATTTACTAAAAGCATGACAGAGAGAAACTGGATGCAAAGGCACATTTTTTTCCATATTATTTTATGAAGCACCTGGTTCCGCATTATCATAAAACATACAGAAAAGTAATATTGTCTTTGGCTTCTTTTCTTTGACATAAAATATTGCCCACATTAATACAGCAAGTTGGAACCCAACCTTCACAGACTAGCACAAGTGGAAATAGCAAAAAGGAAGGACTACACCTGTCAAGTAAGCAGGCATTGGACAAAGAACTGAAAAAAGAGAAATTCCTTGCTCAAGGAGATTGTTGAGGTAGACCCATAAGAAGAAAATGACATCATCAAAGCAAGGTGTCAAAATTTCCAGGAGTAAGCATAAAGATAAATCAAAAGGCAAAAAAACCTCTACCTGATGAGCAATGAACGGACTTCTATGGGTTTCAAGACAAATATTTGATTATGCTGCTTTTCAGACCAATCTCCCATGTAAATATCCAAACCATTAATTCTCAGGCAAGAACAAAATGAAATACACTCCTGAGATGCAAACTTTTCATTATCTGACTTAGGAATTTCAATCATCTGAGGCTCTCGTAAAAGGCATTCTGTTTCTGCATCCTCAGATCCCAAACACTCAGTCAATGCCAAATTACAGTTGGCACTCGACCAAATGACAACCTCAATATTATGGATATTAAATCCAAGGTGAGAAACATACTTATTCATGTCATCATTCCCATAGTTGACACCATCTTTTTGCAATGATAGTTTGATGTGAGGACCAGTTATGAATACTCCAAGTTGAATATGTTTTCCTGGTAACCTTCTAATGACAGCCATCTTCAGTTTCCTCACATAAAACTCGTACATACCTTCCCAACTGCTTTCTAGTTGAATTTCCGTCCATGGAGGAGAATTTGAAAGAACACTTTGTGTTCCATGTTCCTCATTCCAGTTCATTGCTTGCCATATCTGTCCAATCAAAGTGGCTGTCAATAGCACTGATGGATATGCAAGAGTCAAATTTAGTTTACCTACTGACAAACAACATTTCCAAATTCCAGAATCAAGACTCTTCTGGCCTGGATACATCAAACAGCTTTTGATATCAATAAAAACCCATGGAGATTCAGAGATCTCATACTCTCCATCATCATACTTTGTCAAAGCTTCTTTCCAATTCAACCAAGTTTCCCCGAGGAACTTCTTCAAAAGTGGGTTATGAGCATGTTCAGCTTGATCTGCACCTCTTGTTTTTGTAGTTTGTGAAGGGAGAAACATATCAGCAGGTTCACTATGGAGAACAGTTTCTAAATTATCAATCCTTCCTTCTTGATGTCTTTTCATGGTACTAAAATGATTCTTGTAACCTTGTTGCATAGTTGTAGCACCTATAACAGAAGATGACTTAACCTTCAACACTCCACAGGAAACAGACAAAGACTGTTCAAAAATTTTGTCACTGTACACTAGCAATAGTGCATCAATTGATAGAGAGACTGAATCAGCATTGGAATAGGAGATCCCAATGGGGGGCACTATATCTTCATTGACATTCTGAACCGTGTACTTTGGGGACAATTTTATTAAAATTCTTCCAAAATTCAGCAAGAAGCAATATTGTGGAGAGTGAACTCCAGTATATTCATAAGATTTTTGTCCTTGAAAGGAAAATTTAATTAGAAAGAAAAAGTTCATCATTGAGAGGAGCATTCTGCATATGACATGCCAAATGATTACAACCAAGGAAAGCATCTTAGAGAAAACTTTGAACTGACGGTTAACAGAGATATGCTTATAGCCATCTTCACTATTCTGAACATCTAGAGCTGCCCTATATCGGGCTATTCGCCGTGCCTGAGCAACAGCTTCAGCTGGCAACACTTTCTCAGTGCTACAAATTACTTCCCAATTGTTTTTAACTGAAGTCAGCAACATGGTGTCCTGGGATATCTTAATAGAAAAATCTTCTAATAGGCTGTCTGCAGAATGTCCAAACACTGACAGTAAATTCTCATACGCATTTAGATAACGCAGCCAAACACAAACGAGTTCAACCAAATTATGCAATGACAATCTGGGAGATGAAATTGCATAGCCCAATCTGTTTGCGGCTAGCCTCCACAGTTGTCTACCATTTCTGACATGTTTTGATTCCTTTGATGTTAATTTACTAAGTACCAAAAGAACAGGGATCTCCATTGGAGAAATTGACAGACTTAATTCTGGAACACGAATGCTGAGTTCTGCAATCTGGAGATCAGTCAGTTTAATGCAAGTGAACAGGTCCGTGGAGCTAACGATAAAATTTTTATGATTGTTCATCCCATATCCAATCTCAAAACCTCTAAAATCCAGATCAATAGAAATTTCTTTCAGAGGTTTAAAAGCAGCTCCTACAAGCCCTCTGAAAAGGCATCCCTGCTCAAAGTACTTGGATTCTGCATTAAGCTCCTTCAGTTGCAACAAGCAATTTAGGACATCATTCGAGGTGGGAACTCGCACTTGTAGAATCATATCAAAAATCTGCATATGACAATACTTGAAGACAAGATTCAACAGAGATGTCTTCCAACAACTTCTTGAAGTAGAATTGACCAAGATCCTCTCCAGAACGTCATGCAAGGCACTGCCCTGATATCCATTACACAGAGAAACTATGATCATCCAAACACAAAATTTTTTCTTGATCGAGCAAGCCAAGGAAAACAATTCGAAAAAGATAACCGACCAATCACACAGACACAACACGAACAACAAACTATGTCTTGCTTAGGCTCTCTGAGCAGCAAAATTATGGAAGAACAAGAATAGTAAGAACAATAAGAACAAGACCAAGAACAATAATATCGATAACAACAAGAACAACAACAGCAAATACCTCAGGATCAATTTCTGCCAGAACCTTTTTCTTTTCGTCACTAACCACCTTACTCGGTCTCCTCAACCTTCTCAAACTCCCATCCTCCTCCACTTCCCTACCAAAAAAGGAAAATAATTAAAATAAATAAAATAATAATAAAACGCTCAAACCAGCACAGCACAACGAGCATACACAAGTTTATACATAGTGGCTTACCCTGCTAATAGCGTGACATTGACGCCGCGGACTTCAATTTTGAAGGCAGGCGCGGACCAGCTCGAGAAGCCAACGCTGAAGTGATCCACGCCGAACTCCCCGAAGGAGAAGCCCGACGAGTCACCGAGGAGGCGATTGAGAGACGAAACATCGAACCGGAGGTTCTTTGCCGCGACGCGAGAGTTGATTAGTCCTAGTTCCAGCTCGAGCTCCGGCTCTTCTCGCAGCCACGGCAGCAGGAGAGCCTCGAGTCTCCGGCGAACTATGTCTCGGAGGAGCATTCGGTGCGATTAGCTTTTGCTTCCGACTAGGGAAACGAATTGTCGTTTTGACATTTTCGCTTGTCGTTTTGGTTCCTAACGATTCTGAGGCTTTCCCGAGCGTGTTTGAACGGGTGGGACTTTAAAAGCAACAGATACTTGTCGGTGAAGCGTCGGCGCGGGTAATTTTGGGCAAATACGAGGGCCTTTTTACAATTTCCAAAATATACCGTAAGAATCATCAGCGAAGGATTTAGAGGGCCCACGCGATCCGTGCAGCTCGGTCCAAAACTGAGCGGACTTGGACCAATACATGTTTCCTTTTGGGCTCATGACTTGGACGCTATTCATTTATTGTCCCGTCAGAGTTTTAGACTTTTTATCATTTCGGCCCTCTGTTTCAGCGATATTATTCTCCTGATTTGGACATTTAAAAATTGGGCTCCACACGATGAATTTAATATGCAGGAGAGACGAGCGGGATAATATTCCTTAAATACCTATCGTATCTAATTAATATGTATTTTTAATCCAATTGTTGAGCACTTTGCGTTTGATAATTGTCACATATTTTTATGTCACAATGTGTGTGGATGCATATATTTTTATTAAGCATCTCAAATTTCTTTATCCGAATGATATTTTTAGAATTTCGGAGTGATTTCTATGCACTTGAAAATGCATGATTATTAGTTTATACTATACCCCATTAGATACATATTACTCCGTTACTTTCAAAACTCATGTTCATTTAATATTTTTCTTCAGAATTTTCTTGAAGTCTTCGCGATGTGTAGCTAAACAACACGATAAACTATCCGATGGATAATAAAAAAAAATAAAAAATAAAAATAAAAAGGCGCGGTCCTATCGAAGCCCTTTCGGATAAGGATTAAAAAGCAGAGCCTACGTAATTAGTCTCATTTCATTCTTTCAATTTGCGTTGAATCAAAAATCAATCATTCCCATTAAAAATGTCTCCGTATTCTTCTCACCCATTTCATGCTCTCGTTGACCCAAGTCCGCTCCGGGAAATTCTAAATTCGCCTTCATAATCAGGTTGCAGGGCAAAGAGAAACAAAATATTTTATTCTTTTCTTTAGACCAAGTCAAAGGTCAGCTTTTTTTTATTATATATATATATATATATTTCTTATTTTTTGTTTTTTTGGTTCACGTAGGTCTACCCCCACCATTTTCTCAAACTATGGCCCTTTGTTTTTCCTAATGCCCCAAATCAATATTTCCTTAATTGAAAGTCTGAGACACCACAAACTTCCCGGATCCTCCGTTTCAGCAACAAACCTGAAAGGACATCACCCAGAATAGCTCTGTTGCGCGTGACATCATAGCTTCTAATGTATAGTATTAGCCTCATCTGTATCACCCTAAGCGAGCAGTCATTACAGATTTACATTTGATTAAGATAAAATAACCACCGTCGATTAACATTTCAGTTAAAATTGCAAGACAATGGATGACCATGGCTCATCCTGTAATTCCCATATTTTCAGCGTACCAGGGTCATCTTTTCCCATCAATAGTTCTCCTGTTTCTTCTTTCGCTTTCGCTTTCCTTCGTCCCCAATTATTCTCTCTGTTCCTTTTTCTCCATTATAGACACCGTCTTTTCCCTATTCTAGTATTATTCTTCTTTAGCCTTGTTCAAACTTAATAACATTTTCTCTACAAGAACACGAAAGAAGTACAATAACTCCATGGAGAGAAATAGTTTCGGTTATGAATCCTTTTCGGACATGGACCCTTCGGCTTCTCCGTTTGCCGATCTTAGTTCGTCTCCGATGAACAAGTCTCCGTGGTCCGCTCATTTTAACATGAACCGCTCCTCTTTTGAGGATGGAAAGATTGATTACTCTCCCAATGTCCTTATGGGGTCGTTGGTCCGTGAAGAAGGTCATATCTACTCGCTGGCTGCATCCGGCGAGCTTTTGTACACGGGGTCAGATAGCAAGAACATTCGGGTTTGGAAGAACCAGAGGGAATTTTCCGGGTTTAAATCGAATAGCGGGTTGGTTAAAACAATAGTAATTTCCGGAGACAGAATATTTTCAGGGCATCAAGATGGGAAGATAAGGGTGTGGAGGGTTTCTTCCAAGAATCCAAGCATTCACAAGCGTGCGGGGACGTTGCCAACCTTTAAAGATTACATCAAGCACTCGATGAGACCGAGCAGTTATGTTGAAGTTAGACGAAATAAAAGTGCGTTGTGGCTCAAGCATTTGGATGCCATCTCTAGTCTTAGTTTTAGCGAAGACAGGACGCTTATTTACTCTGCTTCCTGGGACAAGACATTCAAAGTGTGGAGGATATCAGATTCCAAATGCCTGGAATCGGTGGCCGCTCATGACGACGCTGTTAATTGTCTTGTTGCTGGATTTGATGGTTTGGTCTTTACAGGGTCAGCCGACGGCACGGTCAAAGTTTGGAGACGAGAAACGCAAGGGAAAGGGACCAAGCACTTCTTTTCTCAAACGTTGTTGAAACAAGAATGTGCGGTTACAGCACTGGCAGTCAATCCTGATGCTACTATGATCTACTCCGGGTCGTCAGATGGGCTGGTTAACTTCTGGGACCGCCGGACTCACCTATCTCATGGTGGGATTTTGATGGGCCATAAATTGGCGGTTCTGTGCTTAGTTGCAGCCGGCAACCTTTTGTTCAGTGGGTCTGCCGATATGGGTATATGCGTGTGGAGAAAAATGGGGAGTGATCACGTTTGCTTGTCATTGTTAACTGGTCATTCCGGGCCCGTTAAGTGCTTGGCTGCCGAGAGAGATCATGAATCGGTGTCCGGCGAAAGGAGGTGGATTTTGTATAGTGGCAGTCTTGATAAGTCTGTGAAGATATGGCGGATCTCTGAATATGCACCCCCAATGTCGTTGAATGGATGTGCCGGTGGCATGCCAACCGTGCTGCGAGCAGCCCCAAGCTTGTCTGCTCAGGGAAGAATTAGCGAAGCAATAAATCACTAGCTGGACAAAGAATGGGTCTTTCGCAGATTGCGCGTGAGTAGCTTTTATGTTTGCCTCCATCTTAGAGTAAAAGTGTGTGTGTGTGTGTGTGTGTGTATATATATATATATATATATATATATGGAAGAATCCAAAGGAAAGCCAGACGAAAAGGAAATGGTCATTGAAGCCAGCCAGCGCAGAAATTTTTGCTTGATTAATGTAAATTTTTGTTTGTTTAAGAGCAGATAGTCCGTGATAGTTTGTGGGGAATTTTCTCATATCCAAGCCCGGTGGGACGTACAGTACGAAAGCCCATAATGTCTAATTGACGGTGAATATGGAGAATCGTTTGCCTGTTATTTTCTGTCCATAAATGTAATTAGGTGCCAAAGATATATGCCTTGCCCTGCATTCAAGCTTCCTTCTCTCTCTCTCCTATTTTTCTCACTCGTGTATGATTGCTGCGGAATATCACGAGGTCAGCAAGGCCAAGGGGGTCGACGGGTTAGGTAAATTGGACGTGAAGGAGTTGGGTCTCGTATGTCAGGCTACTGTCATATCTATGGTTGAAACTATAGATTTACAAACGACGAAGCATCATTGAAATGCATAATCTATTTCATTTGCCGAAAACCAACATTACAAGTTTCTAAAAAGCTTTAGCGGCCAGTATGGGCAATTCACTCATATTGTTAATAATCGAGTTGATGAACAGTATAATTGTTAAGTACTTTGCTTTCAATAATCATAAGATACAATGAGAGAGCCTTGAACTCATATACGTGCACGGCAGACAGCGCTGCATGCAATATTCAACGTGATCGGTCCTCCCTCTTTATGACGACCAACCCCCTCTTGAAATCACGGCTTATGCGAGGTTTATATAGGTAGAAAAGTTAAATATAAGCCGTTTTTTTTTTATTATTATTTTTTATGCCGGTCCAATATACACCTATAAAAAGTGTTACATCGTGCTGCCATATTTCAATTAGGTCCACTACTAACATTAACTTTTGAAAATTTTTCTTGTCTACTAATTAAAAAGCTGAAATAATAAGCATCCGATGAAATTCAAAACCCTTTTGTCACTGTTTCATTTGTTATATTATCACCTGTGGACCGAGCCCTCCTGAGGATCTCTTTTTTCCCTTGGTAGACAAAATAAATGCCCTTTCTGGTTGTGCACTTCCTTTTTTAAACAAGGAAATAGGAGCAACGCTTCTAGTTTGCATTAATTCTCTGATCTGCCAATCTCCCTCTCCATTCATGTTGCCTGAAACTGTACGATCCAACAGCATTTAGTTTAAAACGTCAATTATATAATTCCTTTAAAAAAAAAATAAAAATAAAAATAAAAATAGGAGCTAATAAAAGGACATGTCATGCCAGCGGCGAAATGAATGTCCCCACTGTTAATTTTGATCATATATAAAGCAGTAAAAAACAAATAATTAACAATTTTAATAATACAATATAAATCTTCGCGCGCTCATATTTGTTTTGTATCAGAAAAACAGTATACGTGTGACATTTTTTATTATGATATATTAAAAGCAAATTAAAAGTAACTGGATCAGAAAATAGGAAATGTACACTCATCATGATTGACCTCCAACGTAGACTCATCGGCTGTGCAGATGGACCAAAAAGACGATAATAAATTACTGGATTTGTTGGGTTTAAAGTTTGGATCAGGGCGTGAATTCTCAGCCCATCAAACTTAAGGATTTATGGTGGTAATACCAACAGACCGTGTTAACAGCCCAGAAAGTGGGCTCCTGCTTCCCTTATAGATGGATCTATCAGGCCTGCTAAACACGCCCAAACACAGAGGACTAGTTAGAAACTCTTAAAAATGTAAATTTTAATTTAAAAAAATTTAAATCTCATCGTGTAATTCACAATTTAATGAAATTCAAACGAAAAATATTTACTTATGCCGTGCATCGACTTGTAGCAGACAAAAAGGCCGTGTCCCCACTCTCGGCTTCACTCTCTACCTCCAACCAACAGCCACGAAAGAAATCGAGGATTTATTTATTTTTTTTTAAAGAAGGAAAAAAAAGAAGAAGAAGAAGTAAGATTTACAGCGGAGAAGCTGTGTTGATTTAGACATTAAAAAACGTGTAAAGAGTTAAAAATTGTAGTGTAAAAATCAGAGATTCCATTTCTATTTACTTCCATCTTGTCCTGCCCATGTTCAAGCAGCCTCCAGTTTTCTTTCCTTTTCTTTTCTTTTTCTCTTCTTTCCTTGGCCTTCACTTTTACTCTTATTAGCTCTAGCAATATTTCCCTCTTCCCAATCACCACTGTTGATAATTTTCCTCCAAGAACCTGTCTTTTCTTTCTTGGATACTTCTAGCTTCCGTAACTTCAAAACCCCAATTCCCTCTAATTGCAACCAAAATCCCATTTATTCCCGCATTACTTTTCACACTAATCCATATACCAACCTACTTTCTCTTTTCTTTTTTTTTTTCACCTTTTCCTTTTCTTGCAAAAGAGCCTAGATCATGCTTGATGGGCACCCATCAACGTATTAAAACATTCGAATTTGAGTTAAAGAGGTTGGCAACGTCCTCTTTTTAAGGATGATGTGGGGAAGTTAGGGTTTCGAGTTGAGTATTTCCAGTAAAGAAACTTAAGAGGCATGCCGCCGGCGACGGAGGATGAGGCCCAGTGCTCCTTTGCCTTGGAATACAACGGCCCGCCGGTGCCCTACGAAATTCCACGAGCCGTCCCCATCAACGTCAACAAAATTCCGGTCGCCGCCGTGGTTTCCCAGCTCTCTCTCCCAGATAAACTCTCTTTACCCGTCGTTAAGCCGCTGTTGCCCTCCGGTTCGAACAAAACCCTCTTTAAAGAACTGGAATCGGGTGTCTCTCCGACTTCTGTGATCAGAAACAATACTAGTAAGGGATCGGAATCGGAGGAGACGGCGGCGACGGTTTCTCCGACTTCGGTTAACGAGAGAGAGGCCGATAATAATCAAGATTTCGGGTTGTCCGGCGAGTTGAGTAGCTCAGGTGCGCTAGAGTTTTCTAATGAGTTGTCAAATGGAGCGAGGAGGTCCAGCACAATAGAGTTTTCTGATAGTTTGGATAATAAGTCACGCGAGAGTTCGTCGAGGTTGAGGGTTTCAAATGAATTGAATCAAGATTGGGCATCAAATGAGTCGGTCTTGAGCGTTGATTACCCTTCTTCGCAGGTTTCCAGTCTAAAGGCTTCCGGGGAGTTCCATAATGAGTTGAATGGGGACAATAAGAAATCCCATGTTGTTACTTTTCGTGATGTTGAAGCAGATGATGGTATTGGTGCTGAAGACAGTGAAGAGTTCGGAGAAGAGGAGACGAGGTTTGCACAGACCAGGAGAGAGTTTCAAGCTAAAGGGAAGAGAAAGGCATGTTACAGGTGTTTTAAGGGGAATAGATTTACTGAGAAGGAGGCTTGTCTTGTTTGTGACGCAAAGTATTGCAGTAATTGTGTGCTTAGAGCATTGGGGTCAATGCCTGAAGGAAGGAAATGTGTTACGTGCATTGGCTACCCCATTGATGAATTGAAAAGAGGGACTTTGGGGAAATGTTCAAGAATGCTCAAGCGACTGCTCAATGATTTAGAGGTTAGACAGATAATGAAGGCTGAGAAGTTTTGTGAGGCAAATCAGTTGCCTGCAGAGTACGTCTGTGTAAATGGGATACCTCTTTGTCATGAGGAACTAGTTATTTTGCAGACTTGCTCAAATCCACCAAAGAAACTGAAACCTGGAAACTATTGGTATGATAAGGTGTCGGGTCTCTGGGGAAAGGTGAATAGTTTGTAATTTAAGGGGGTTTAGCATGCCATATTTCAATCTGATTAATTGTATAATTATGGAGGCTGACAATTGTGGTAACTTTTACTGAAACAGGAAGGACAGAAGCCTTCCCAGATTATAAGTGCTCATTTGAATGTTGGGGGTCCCATTAATGCAAATGCTAGCAATGGAAACACACAAGTTTACATAAATGGCCGGGAGATTACAAAAGTAGAGCTGAGGATGTTGCAGGTTGGACTTTCTCAACATACAATATTTTCCCTTTTATTGTTTTGTATGGGCGAATGGGAAGAGGCTATTGTCACCATTTTGTCACACATTGCAGTTGGCTGGAGTCCAATGTGCTGGAAACCCACATTTCTGGGTGAATGAAGATGGCTCATACCAGGAAGAGGGACAGAAGAACACTAAAGGTTATGTTTGGGGCAAGGTACGTCTACACATGAATATACTTCTCTATATGAATGTTATTATTTCGTTTTATGTCCATGATTGGAAACCTATCTATGTTTAAGTTGCTTTGCAGGCAGGAATGAAGCTTGTTTGTGCTTTCTTGTCACTCCCTGTCCCTTCTAAATCTCCAAACTCTTGTGGGGAACAAGTGAACAGTCCAATTAGCAGGAGTGTCCCAGACTACCTGGAGCAGAAAACACTTCTGAAGTTCCTTTTAGTAGGTTACAGTGGGTCTGGTACGAGTACTATTTTTAAGCAGGTAGGTTCCTAAGAAGAGGTTGAACCTCTGAACTATAGAATCTTGCAATTACAATTGTATATGGGAGTTACAAGAGTATCTGTTCCTGGATGGGATAATTGGTAAAGAAAGGTTTGCTGTATTCTTTTTTTGATGCATGATTTGATGGGACTCTTTGTGGTGTGTCTGACTAAACATTTGGGAAAAGTTGTAAATATATCTTGTTGTCTAGAAATCTTACTTTCAATGTTTAGATCTTTGAACTCATATTCCAAGACTTGAAACCTTTTTTCATAAAGAATGCTGTGATGCTTTGTCTTCAAATTATGGTTTGTCTGAATTGCTAGTTAAGAGGGAATAATATGTTCACTTGTTTTGTTTAATCTGATTGAACACTTCTTTCAGGCCAAAATTCTTTATAAATCAGTCCCTTTTACAGAGGATGAGCGCGAAAATATTAGATTGAGAATTCAGAGCAATGTATATGGGTTCATTGGCATACTGCTTGAGGGTCGTGAGCATTTTGAGGAGGAAAGTTTGGATCAAATGAAGAAAGATCAAGGTTCTGGTGAAACGGATGCCAATGATACTTGCATTTGTTGTCTTCTATTCTCTACTTTCTTTTTATTTGCATGTGTGACACTTTTACTTACACATTCAATGAAGAAACAGTATGCATACATATATGTGAACGAAAACAAACACATAGAAACCCCACACTTTGTCCACTACAGGAATTTATTCATGTGCAACATGAAAATGTGAGCTTTGAATAAATGGAGGTGCTTCAATAGTTTTAGACAGCCTCTTTCAGTTTTTTATTTTTTTTGGGAGGGTGTTTATTAGTCTCTTAGTTCCCCTTTAGGTCCGGAAAAGTTTATTGGATGAATTTTGGCAGTAAACATTTTTTTATTAAGAAATGGAGAATGATGGATGGGGCCTGCCTGCCAGGTGTGGGCAGAGGGAAGCTTAAGTTTGATTTACAGGTTGAAGTCTTATAATTGAGTGGTGTTGTAGGCTAACCTTCACATCTGAGGAGCGTTTGGATAAAATGTTGCTTTTGCAGGGAATGCAAGTAACCAGCATCATAAAACTATCTACTCTATCAGTCCAAGGCTCAAAGCATTCTCTGATTGGCTTTTGAAGACTATGGTGTCTGGCAATCTGGAAGTAATCTTTCCGGCTGCTACTCGTGAATATGCGCCATTGGTTGAAGAGTTATGGAAGGACCCAGCCATTCAGGCCACCTACAATAGAAGAAATGAATTGGAATTGCTACCAAATTTTGTCAGTTATTACTTAGATCGGGTAAGATCATGCTTCAGGTTTATTTACCTGGTCAAATTTCACCACTTGTGAATCTCCTTGTTTTCATTAATCCTTCTATTCTGCTTCTAGTTACAGCCTATGGCTTTCAAAAATGAGGTCCTTTGGAATAAGCCATCATTATCTTGTTCTCTATTGTTTTTCTGATAGGACTAAGATGATCCAATTCTGCATTGTGGGGCCAGTTGGATTAAGTTGTCTAATCATTTCCTGCAGAGGGGGATGAGTATGACTAATATTTGCAGTTTATTGTTGATGTTATATTGTTATTGAGATAATTTGAATTCTCAACAGGCTGTTGACATATTGAGAACAGACTATGAACCTTCAGATTTAGATATCCTATATGCCGAGGGTGTGACTTCATCAAATGGGCTTGCTTGTTTGGACTTCTCATTTCCACAGTCCACACCTGATGATAAATACAACACTGATGATCAACATGACTCTTTGCTTAGGTGGGCTACATTTTCAAAAGTGCCTGTTGTGGATGGTCTTGCTCTGGCCATTGTCACTAAGAAATTTTTTGTGCATTTCACCGACTATTTGAACTGTAAATGATCAGATATATTTGTGACTCTGTAATCTAATTCATTTTGGATAGCTGTGTTTTCTGGCTTCTCTCAACTCCTTTTGTAATGCTTCCCAGGTATCAACTGATTAGGCTGCATGCTCGGGGGCTTGGAGAGAACTGCAAGTGGCTGGAGATGTTTGAAGATGTTGGAATGGTCATTTTCTGTGTTGCCCTGAGTGATTATGACCAAGTGGCAGTTGATGGGAATGGGTTTTCTTCAAACAAGATGTTACTTGGCAGGAACTTCTTCGAGAGCATTATTACTCATCCAACCTTCGACCAGATGGACTTTCTTCTGATACTAAACAAATTTGATCTTTTTGAGAAAAAGATAGAACAAGTGCCATTGTCCCGGTGTGAGTGGTTTGATGATTTTCATCCAGTGATCAGCCATCATCGCTCCAACTGCAACAGAAACAAAAACAGTATTAATAGTATTCCCACACTTGGTCAGCTAGGTTTCCAGTATATTGCTGTGAAATTCAAGAGGCTCTATTCCTCGCTTACCGGAAGGAAATTGTATGTCTCTGTGGTTAAGGGACTGGAACCTAGTAGCGTTGATGCAGCCCTGAAATATGCTAGGGAGATTCTGAAGTGGGACAATGAGAGGCCGAACTTCAGCCTGAGTGATCATTCAATTTATAGCACTGAAGCAAGTTCCTACTCTCCATGAGGATCAGTAAATCATGAAATGCTTGTGCATTGGCCCGCCTCAATGTTTCTGGTTTGCAACTGTACATAAAATGGCTTGTAAATGAGTAAAAATAAATTATTTTGCATGAGCTAGTATAGCTTTAACATTAGATCTCCTTGTCTTTTTATGTGTAGAAGGAATCGCGCAGGAATTGTGCTTTAGTATCTTGCGTGCAGCTCTTTCTGTCTGTTCCTATCTTTGAACAGGATTCATATAAGGCAGAATTTTCGACCCGAGCGTGGACGCCTCTCCAACTTAACGATCTGAAAAGATGTCCCGCAAAAGAGAGTGGAGCGATGGAGATTGAATCAGCCAATAAAAGCTGACTGAAAAAAATTCTTTTCTTCATTTAGCCACACCCTGTATCTGCAATCAGCGCAAAGCATCCAAAATGACGTCTTAGCTAGCAAATTTTACAATAACCACTTGTTCTCCGTGCTTTAGCGAATGTAATCGCTTTTGACCAAAACTAACATATCATTTATTTACTTTATGCACCTACAGTCGTCAGAAGCAACAAATCTCTTTTACCAAAAACAGTTCTCATTTGATATCTATTCGGCACATGGGATTGGCATATAACAACAGGATGGCAAGAAGTGCCACACATGCTAGTACTTTTTGACTTGTTCTGAAAGATCTGCTCTCTAGCTAGAGCCGCAAATGCTCCCTTGATCAATATAATGCAGTCTACAATTATATTGCAGATACATATACAAAACATAATTCAGTCAGGTCCAGCTTTTTGCAGATGTCCCTGAGAAAAAAGGCTTGGGTATCGACTCATGACTCTGGGGCACATTGGAGAAACTTGGAACCCTGCTTTTGTTTCTCTACATGCAGAGAATTTCTCGTGCGAATGAGATCAATTTAGTGTCCATAAAGCTTGAAATTAAGGCCTGGCGAAATGGCAGCTTCGAGTGGGGTTGCTTTCGGGTTTGTCAACCCAGCGCTTTCAGTCATGTCCACAAGTTCACTCGATGGCCTTTTGAGTTCAGAACCATGCAACAAGCTAGCCAGAGCAAAATGGACTACTTGAAGAGCTAGTTAGATGCCGGGGCAAGACCTTCTTCCTGGACGGAACGTCAGGTGAGTTGAGTTGATTTACCACGTATGTAGAGACATTTTAGATGAATGATAATTTGTTTATAATTAATAATTAAAATTTAATAATTTGATTTGTATTTAATTTTAATGTTTGCTTTTTATGTTTATATAATATAATTCCAATATAATATATAAAAAAATTAAAACCATGATTTAACTCTTTTTAAACTAATTAGAGTAATTTGTACGCTTAGTATAATTGTAATTTTTGAAAATTGTGTTTTAGAACGACGATTTCTTCATATCTGGCCTTGGAACACAAATAATTAGGATGAGAAGGATGTTTTAGAGTGAATTGAAATTGAACTTGTGGGAGTGAGCGGGTGGAAGTATAGCGTGCCTTGCACATTATTTAAAGAGACGCTCTTCAAAATAAATAAATAAATAAATAAATAAATAAAAGAAAAATATGAGAGAACATGATTCAGGGTTCAAGTCGAATTCTAACAATTGTCAAGTTCTGGATTGAGCCTTGTTCAAGAAGTGTTTCTTCTATTAATAGCACATTTGCACAAGTGATATAAGGATGTGTTTATTTGTAATTGGTCACATGCCATATGGATAATACTACATAATATTGCAGTAAGTATGGTCTCCTTGGCCATTTAAGTTCAACGAAACTCATGCAACCAAGAATTAGGACTTGGCCACATGTAATTACGACGAGGACAACAAAAATAATAATTATCATCACACACACAACCAAAATAAAAAAACGCAACGATGTGCAGGGTGCCTCATTGCCGCATCATGCTTCTCTGGTCTACACACGCATTCGTTCAGAGTAAAATCAAAGCACATCGGTGGTGAACTAGACACGAGAGAACAGAAATGGGACGGACAAGGATGGCTCAAAAGCAAGAAGAAGAGAGATTAATAAATTAAAAAAAAAAAAAAAGGACAAGCGGATTACGATAGGCCAGTTTGAGCAATCAGAAAATCAAATCGAAACCAGCGCTGCTTCTATTCCTCCTACTCCGTCCGCAGACCTAACTTTACAAAAAAATTTCCCTGCAGATTTAGAATCATCTATACATACTGTGTTGACTTGTATTGACCTGCACAATACCCGAATTTATCATATTGATTAAAAATTAATAATGTGAGTTAGGCTAATTATTGTGTTACTGAGAATAATATAATGTAACAATCCCGTAACTATTTATTCAAATAGATTCCATTTTCTTTTAAATGTCATTTTCTGTTGTTCGTCTTCGATTTTAAATTATTTTAAGCTTTAAACAAATATCGATGTTGTCCAATGTGAATAGCATAATATATAGAGAGTGGTGTAAGTCCTTCTCTCATGCCCCTTCACACTTGCATGCGCAAATACTCCATGTTTTTTCCTCTTTAGTTATACTCTTGACGCTTTCATGCAAGTTGTATTCAATCCCCCACTGGAAGGATAAAAGAATGTGAAAGAGAGCATCCCTTCGAACTTTTGCTCAGTGATTTGCGTCTCCCCATTTTTTCATGCCATTCATAATCATTCAAAACCTTTAAGTATGCATAAAACTCTCAGAATATCCAAATTGGGGGCACAAAAAAGGGAAGTTGGGTAATTATTTTCTTAGGGGAAGGAAATGAGCAAAGGGACTCAACGGAAGAGGAGCCTGTGACACCCCCCGCTCCCCCCGGTCCAGACCATTTTGTTTTCTGCCTTGGGCGATGAAACTACAGCAGCGACCGTTTCCATCATAGTTAACCATTCTTCGTTTTCCTAGTTGAAGATTCTTGCTCTCAGCTTCACATCCTATTCCAATTTTTCTTAAACTTATCCGACCACTAGAGGATGCTACTGGACCACATTTACACACTTCCGGATTGTACAGATGCAGATACTGCCTCCTTGAGACCTCCTTCCCCACCTCTCATTGGTGCCAAAATTCAACCTTCAGCCCAATATAATATAGATATTGATACATCTGAATAAGATGCATGTATGTCAATAACTTGCATTTGCCTATGATTCGTTCATAAGCTACATAAGGCCTTTATATGTCTCCATGGCTACAATAAGGATTGTGCTAATTTTTTAGTTTTCTAATTTTTGGGGGAGGACGAGACTTAGTGTTTGTAACTTGGAGCTCATTGGTTAAGAGTTGCGAAAACAGGTTCTTTATGACAAAGGGTAATACATCTGATTGTGACAGTGCACATTAAGGGCCTTCAGCCTGGAAGTAATCATGCAGTAGCTTTCGGAATCCGGCCCTCAGTTTTCCCACCATACCCGTCTGCAACCATTATCTTCTTCCTTTTGATTCATACGAGAAATCGCACTGAGCACCTTCCTCACCTGTGGCCAAGTCAGAGGGTCCTCATCCACTTGTTCAAGCATTTCTTCCTTTCCTCATCTCCTCTTATTTATCTCTGCTTCTTCTGTGCCTTGATAGTACAACCACGTCCTTATAAGTCTTCCACACAACTCTAAAGCTATTGATAGACAAAGGTCTCTGGTGCTGCCTACCGTCAGGTTTCTCTTGTGGTCAGTGCAAGCCCTCTTGTTGGGCATGAGGTCTTCGAGAAAGGGTACCAGTATTGCAAAGCTGGCCTGATTGGCTGTCAGCTGTTTGTCCATCAACTAAGCCCTGGTCAACATCCTCACTGCGTTTAGGGCATCACCCCTTCTGAAGAATCTCACAAAACCAAATCTCCTACCCGTCTTACCAGTCTTCTGGTGAATGAAGGAGCCCTCCGACTGGCCCCATCTGCTAAAGATCTTCCACAACCACTTTTCATTTACGTCGCTGGAAACTTATTGACTGAAACCGTGGTATCCTTGAATTCATCTTTGATAGCCCTTCAACTCTAACTAATGATTTATTTTGTGTGAAAATTTACATAGTGGATCTGAGTCTATTCTACAACATTTTAAAATGGCCCAAGAGTGTACTATAAAATTTATAATTAAAAAAAAGAGAAAAAACTCCGAAGTGGTAGTAATGGTGGAACCTTACTGGCAAATTGATGATGCCACCACAAAGTTCTGAAGAGTCCGCTTGTAGTTATGATAGTATCCTTAAAGAATGATACAACTGAAAAGTTAAGATTTCTAGGGTGCACATCGAAGCGACGTACATGCTAACATGTTTGGTTGTTGGGTTCTGTGGTTCTTTTAGGGCTTTGAGGTTGAGGATTTCCCTGACTCTCTTATACAGGGCAAAATCATGCCATATACTCTCTGCCTGACCTCGCTAATTTCTCAAAGCTGGCAATTGAGGAACGCAGCCAGAGGGAGGCATATGGTGTTTGCCGCTTGGTTTTTCTACTTGTCATTTTCTGCAGCGTTCTGTATTTTATGAAGCTGGCAAAAGCTGTTACTTTCACTCCTCCTGAGATTACTGAAGCAAGCTGCCCCTAATTAGATTTGGAAATAAGACTTTGTTCTTGGTTAATTATGAACAGATCCTAGTATTGTTGTTTCGGATGCTTTTTGCTTGGTTAAATTATCTTGATCGTAACACAGGGCTGGAATAGGTTGTCATACTAAGTTGTCTTCTGTTATTCGCCAGGTGGGAGGTGATCGCTCAAAGCAGTACCCTGTTTATCTGTGAGGCAATCTGTGAAGATGGCACGCGGATCTGTTAAGACAAGCCCGTTAGTCAATTCTTACCCCGTATGACCTGAAGAACATTATTGTCCCAACGGAGCATTTGGAATCAGTGGATTGAAACTGTTAATATCTACGATTATGGGGCGTTTACATCAAGTTCCAGCACACGTCTATGATTGTTATCAGCGTAATCCATTTTAACGTACTCATGAACTCGAAATTTTATGTTTATACTCGTGGTCTAGTCGCCTCAACCGATCCTTTATGGTAAACGGACTTTTCAGCAACCTTAAAAGTAGCTGATCAAGCAATCCAGGAATTTTACCCGTAGAAAACACAGGTTCATTTTGGAACTTATATGTCACCATTTAATGGAATTGGTTCCTACTCCCGTAGGGTCTGGGCTGACAAGTAAGACTTCAGGGGGGGCGAACAAATTAGTAAGTTAAAATTGTATTAAATATTCAGTCTGTTCAAGAAAAGAACGTATAGGGAGAGAGGCAGGCCTCAATATTATCGTATATTAATGTCTTTATGATACCTAACAGTTTTAATTCTCTCAGAACATTTTTTTTTTGTTTTTTTTATATGGGTTTTCATTAATAAATGGCAAGTCATAACAATAACGGCTAATGAAAATTTTAGACGGCAAGTTTTCGTGAGAAGTCATTGTTCAAAGATTATTTACAAAAAATAGCAAGCCAATGATCCGGTCGACGGCCTCCGAGTTTTGATTAAAGGACCCGTAAATCGGACGACAGGTCCACAGATTATCTTCTCGTGAATTTTTAGCCAGTGATGTATTTCTGTTGTTATTTGGATCTATCGGAGAAGGCAGCAAAAATTAAAAACAAAAATTAGTAGTTTTTCAGCATCAGTCACGTCGTAATATGTGATGTGGTGTACATAATAGCAAAATATAATGAAATAATTCTATGTGATAATGATTAAAGAGTCGACAACTTAAGTTCACAGAATTAAAAATTTTGCAATTCAATTGGACAAAATATATAAAGTTTACTATCATAATGAGAAAAAAAAAGAAGAAAAAAAATAGAGACTATTAAAGTAGTATGCTATTATTATTATTATTATTATTATTATTAATTTGAAGTTCTGTGTTTTTTTCTTCGTTTTCCGTGTTTGTAAAACTATTCTTCCTAGGATCTGGGCTGACAGGTAAGATCTCTCGTTCAGAGAGTCACCTCCGCCTGGCTTCGCTCTACGCCTACAAGGAAAGACCCTTTCAGGACAAAACAATAACAGGGTACAAATCAAAAGAGAATAATTTCCCCGACATCGGCAACCACTCCTGGCGATTTGCACAAAACGTAGAAACTTCTATTCTTGTTTTGGCCGTTGACCGGTGGGCAAATTGATATGCTTAAATGATACTTGAGGTTAAAGGTGCAGTTTTATGACTGAAGAATTCAACATTATAAAATTAAATTTTTAATAAAAGTTTTAAATTTTTTTTTGTAAAAAAAAAAAAAAAAGTAAATATGTAATTAAATTAAAAAAAATGTAGAGTAAATTAGATAAAATATATAATAAACTTTGAAAGTATTTATTGGTATTTGGCCGATTATTCTTTTATTTTTAATTCCATATTTTTATTGTTTAAGTTGCACAACATATTTTTTTATTGAAAAAAAAATCAAAATTTTCAATTCAAAATTTCTTTTTTTTTGTTTAATTTATAAAATTGAATAGAATTAGATTGGGTCATAGCCAACTATCTAGCCGTAAATCTTTCCCGTGAAATTAAACGAGCTTTTTGGGTCAAAAGCATTTTGGGAATTCACAAACTGATACGAAGACAATGCAACCTCGTCTCGTGATTACCGTCACGAAGCTTTCCTGGTATTTTGGGGCTCCCAAATGTGTTGGACGCGTACAACTGGACTCCAGTTGTCTGTACCCGGACTCCACTCTGCAGGTCTGCTTGTTGAGCTTCTCTCTGTCTCTCTCTAAAGAAAGGAAAAAAAAACTACAAAAGATGGCTTTTTGCAGTGAGAGAGACGAAGGCTGCTTAATGTTTCAGACGAAAACACCCCATTTTTTCAAGATAATTCTGGATAGTTCTCTACGTGATGGGAAGCTTGTAAGTGCTCTTTTCTTTTTTACTTGTTGAACCCAAGGGAACAAAGCATTCCACTCGTAGATTAAACTGTATGGTGGTTTCATGAGTTCCTTTTCCTTGTCTGTCTTTATGTCTGCGCTTCTCTTGGTTTGCTCAGAATGGGAATAACTTTTTTTTTTTTTTTTTGGGTTTAGAAAGAATCTTGGTGGGTTTAAATTTGTATGCTTTTAATTTCCTTTATGAAGGTCTTGCCTGTTTTTCTCGACCAATTTGTATGCTTTTTTTTTAATGCCATTTGGCTTTACTTTGATTCTTTTGTCAGGGAATTCCAAGAAAGTTTGTAAGAAATCATGGAAATAATCTATCGAATCCAGTGCTTCTTAAGGTTCCTAGTGGTGCCGTTTGGCAAGTAGAGTTGGTCAAATCTGATGGTGAGATGTGGTTCCAAAATGGCTGGAAACAATTTGCGGACTTTTACTCTGTATCCTTTGGCTATTTCCTGGTTTTTGGGTTTAACGGAGGTTGTGATTTCCATGTACTCATATTTGATACGAGTGCTTTGGAAATTGAGTATCCTTTGGTACCAAAGACTGGCCAAAACGAGTCAGATCATAACAAAAGACTTAAAGAGCACAGGGATGAAGAAACCGAAGACGATGTCTCTGTTGAAATTTTGGAAGATTTCTCCCGTAGCCGAAAAACAAGAGAGAAATCAAAATCAGCATGTCCGCGGCCTAATAAGATGATGAAAACCAATTCAAATGGGAAGGCTGAAATCAATTCTAATTTACACAGTTCAGCTCCACTTGTTGGGAATCAATCCGGAGGGATAAATATGAAGAATCCCATGAAAAATATAAAGGGAGCTTGTCTAACAAGGCAATTTAAGGGTGCGCAATTTTCTGCTTATGTTAAAAAGAAAAAAAAAAAAAACACCCCGCTTTTTTTTTTTGTTTGTGCTTGTGGCATAATTGTTCTGCTTCTTGAATCTGAGTCTTTAAGCTTGCAGCAAAGGTAGTTGATCGGGTCGTGCATAAAGGGAGAAACAGGCTAGATATGGAAACTGGAAGGATGAAACCCTTGACACCTTATGAGAAAACCACTGCTCTACGTAGAGCTGTGACTGCTTTCAATTCTGATAATCCTTGTTTTATGGTTGCCATGCAGCCATCATATGTTCATCCTGGAGTAAAGATGGTAAGCATTCTATTGTTACTCTATTGCTCAACAACTTATATATCCTAGGCTTTTCTGTTCCATGCTTTTTGGTCTCTTTTGAATCGCTTATGTAGGCTATTCCAGCAAGCTTTGCTAGGAAATATTTCAAGAAGGATCGTGGCAAGGTTGTCCTATGCAGTTTGGATGGGAGAAGTTGGTCTTTAAAGTATAACATCCATCCATGCCATTCATGTCAGGCTGCAAATCTTTCAAGTGGTTGGAAGCAATTTGTGCAAGACAATAATTTGGAAGTTGGCGATGTTTGTGTCTTTGAACTGATCAAGAGTGCTGGTGCTTCATTGAAAGTTTCAGTCTTTAGATTTGTACAAGATGCCAATGACCACCCGACACAAGGTGAGTTTCACTTGGTGCCCTCTGTCTGATGTTCATTGCCTACATAAGTTGATGCTTATATCATTTTGAATCCAAGAAATTGTTGCAGAGCCCATTGCGTCCAGATTAAGGCAATATTGGTAGCCTATTCATGTCAGTTTTTCCTGCAAATTTTCCAAGAAGGTTCAAGGCAATGTTGCCCTACATGGTTTAGATGGCAAAAGTTGGATTTTAAAGTACCATATCCAGACATACTATAGAGGAACATCTTCTATACTAGGGTGTGGTCGGAAGCAATTTGCCGAGGACAACAATTTGGAAGTTGGTGATGTTTGTGTCTTTGAACTGATCAAGGATGGTGGAGTTTCAATGAAAACTTCTGTTTTTAGATTTGATCAAGATGCAAGCTAGCGCACTTATGGTACAGTTGTAACCTGCATTTTATAATTTATTGGCTGTTTTAAAGTGAAAATGACAAGACTACAGTTGAAATTTGTAGCGTGTGAGAAGTTTTTTCAAGTGCGTTTATCTTCACGCCTACTTGGAGATATCACGGCCGATGACCTCTTCGACGCATGTGATAAGCCGAAAATCTATCAGAGTCACAAACTTTTATAGAGTTTTTCGAAGGTAGTTCTTTGTTTTTTTCCATTTCATTTGTATCAAAACCAGGTTCAAACTAAACAACACGCAAACGAATAAAACTGAAACAAAAGAGCTAAATTACATTGGAAAAACTTATATCTCCGAAGGACATGGGTGTTTCAATTTGTTGTTCGGCCAGAGTTTGTGTCAAAGCAACATTCCTCGCAGAGTCGTAGTATATCAGAGTCTTCTCTATAAACGAATGAATGAAGATTGACCCACGGGGCTTTTTCATCAACAAGCTCTTCAATGTTTATATTTTGAGCAGCGTGCGATAAGAGATATACATTTCCTGCACCCTGGAAATCGTTTTCCATGGCAACAATGGCCATTCGCCGGACAGAGACAGCCGGACGACCTCTCTGCATTTTTTCAAGATAATTCTTGATGATGCCATACGCGATGGGAGGCTTGTGTTTATTCTTTTCTTCTCCTTCTTATTCTTTAATTCAAGCTTAACTGTTTTAAAGAATTGTTGGTCCATGGAGTCTTGTCTTGATCTTTTTCTCTTCTCTATTATTGAATCTTGATTTCCATTAGAAATGCGGAATCTTGGTGGCTTTTCACTTCAAATCTGTTCCTTTTTTTTTCGTTTTTTTTGTGGGTGTCACGTGACTTTGTTTGTGAAGTCTTGTGGAGTTCATAGAGAGGGGAGGGTTTAGCCTCTACTGTGCCTATGAACTCCAGGGACACTAAATTTGGCTTTTTTTTTCAATCAATTCTTTAGTTTATGTGGGTTGGCCTACTAATTTGAGGCTTTTATCAGGGTATTCCAAAGAAAATTGTCAGAACACATGGAAATCTTCTATCGAATCAGGTAACTCTTGAGGTTCCCAGTGGTAGAGTTTGGCATGTAGGATTGGCCAAATCAGCGATGAGGTGTGGTTTCAAAATAGATGGAGAGAATTTGCAGGGTTCTACTCTAGCATGTGGCTACTTACTGGTTTTTGAGTGCAAGGGAAGAAATGCTTTCCATGTGATCATATTTGATACAAGTGCTGTAGATTTAGACTATCCTTCACATACAAGGAATGGCGAAAAGAAGTCAAGGCATAACAAAGAATTTCAAGAGGCAAGGGATAAAGAAACTGAAGATGATGTCTCTGTTGAAATCAAGGAAGTTTTCTCCTCAAGCCCAAAAAGGAAACAAAAATCAAAATGGTCATGCCCTTGGCCCAATAAGGTGAAGCTGGAGAGTTTGATGAATGATGCAAAGCAAGCTTATCCACAAAGGTAATTTAACGGTTTGCAATTTCCACTGGTACCCGTTATATCTTTTGTGCCCGTACCACAATTGTTCTGCTTCTTGAATGGAGGCCTTAATTTTGCAGCAGAGGTAGGTGATAGAGATAGATGCATACCTAGCCAAATAGACAGGTTAGATAGGATCATGGGAAGAATGGAAACCTTGAGAGAAGATGATAAAGCCGATGCTCTCCGTAGAGCAAGTGCGGGTTTCAAATCTAGTAATCCTTTTTTCATGGTATTTATGCAAACATCATATATCTTTCCTGGATCAAGAGTGGTAACTTTCAATTTGATATTTCATTTATTTATAGTACTTGTGTTCCTTCGAAAAAGTATTGGTTTAAGACATCTTCATTATTTTGTTTTAAGGTTCTTTCTGTTGAATGCCTTCTGTAGCTTATACCAGCAAGTGCTGCAAGGAAATTTTTTAGAAAACATTGTGGCAATGTTTTCCTTTGTGATTTCAACAGGAGAAGTTGGTCTTTAAAGTACCAGAGTCTAGTACCAAGGGGGAAAAGCATGGGCAGGACTTTATGATGGTTGGAAAGAATTTGTGCAAGACAGCAAATTGGAAGTTGGTGATGTATGTGCATTTGAAGTTATTGGGCCTCATGAAATTTCATTGAAGGTTTCAGTTTTTAGATATGGCCAAGAAGCAAATGACCACCCATCAGAATATGTGTTTTCTTTGTGCACTTTATATCATATCTATAGCTTTCATGCCTCGATGCTTATTTCATTTTGAAACCATAAAATTTTGGCAGGGCCAATGTTGTCAGAACCAAGATGAGCTCGCTAAACTGCTGTTTTTTTCCCCTTCTGTTGAGAAGCAGTGTGCTGCACCGAAGTATAGTGAAAGACTTTGATTCGTGCTCTCAAAATTTGTCCTATTTGCTGAATCTGCTACTAAGTTTATCCTAGAGTGCTCTGAGCATCATCTTAATGTTTGGGGAGCACGTCATGTGTTCATGCCAAGCTCCATAATTTTTGCATTTTAACTGGAAGACGTAATTTTCAGGCATATCTAGTCAGAAGAAATTTTCAAATGGTGCGTGGAGGAAGTGCCAATTGACAGCTGCTGAAAAAGCTAATTGTCTCCATAAGGCTGGCACTGCTTTCAAGTCTGAAAATCCCTTCTTCATGGTTTCCTTACAACCGTCGAATGTTTCTCCTCCTTGTATATCGGTAGTCCTGCAGTAGTGTACTATGAAACTTGCATTTTATTATTTATAGATATTTTTACGTGCATATCTATCAATTTTGTGTTTTCTCACTGAAATGCTACTTGTAGACAATGCCAGCAAGTTTTTCCAGGGAGTATTGCAAGAAGAATGGGACGGTTTAGATGGAAGAACTTAGCAGAAGCCATGGACGAACAAAAGTACAAATTTACGCTGGTTGGAGGGATTTTGTGCAGAACAATTTGCAAGTTGGCGACGTTTGTGTCTTTGAACTGACTGGGAGAGATGAAGTCTCGTTGAGATTGAAGATAGTCATTTTTAGTCTATCAAGATGCGAGAGACTAAATAGTTGACTTCTTTACATTTGATGTAAACAGCAACATGCAAATATTCCATTTGAGGTAAACGGCATCTTGTTTGGTTGAAACTCAAGAGATCTTCCTAGTACCTATTACAAATAGTTGACTTTACTGCAATGGTTCTTATTCCCATTCTTTCCAGTTAATGCTAACTTTACACCATTAATAAAAAGAAAAAAAAAAAAAAAAGAGAAACCATTAAGGATACTCTCAAGGCACACAATGGTGTTAGTGTAAATAGTTATCTAACGTATTTCAAGATTGAAATTTTCTTCAAGTGGGCTTTCACTCTGAGATAAATCCAAAAATAGGAAGACCATGTAACAAAAATGATTAAAAAAAAAATGAGGGAGGAGAAATGTGTTATCGAAGATATGGATTACGTTTCATGCATCGTGCCCTTTTCAAAGCTTACGTGAGAAGTAGAAAATGAAGCATTGACTTCTTTACGTTCAGCATGCTCTTAAGAGTTTTTGGTCCCTTTCCCAACAATGTAAAACGGCTGGATTACGCAATCCAGGTCTGATAACGTGACATGGTAAGAGGCCTGTACTGTACTATGACTTTGCCAACCCCATAATGGGAGCTTTGCTGAGGCGCAGGGGTCCTTCACTACTCACGAGGAGAGACTTCCTTTTTGCTTATTAGGTTCGACTTTCGAGAGAAGGCCAGAGGGGAGGCTTGGGTTAGGCTGTCCACTTTCTAATAAAGTGGCAAATCCTCCACTTCCTTACTTTTTCTTGTCCTCTCTGCTTCTTTTTCCCTCTCCATCATCTTCTTCTTTCCGAAAAATTTGTAGTTTTTAGCGGTAACATTAGATGCCAGGTAATTAATAGCCACTTTTATTGTCCGCACCAAACACCTGTTAGGGAGAAAGGCCACTTTTATTTAGCATGTTTGTGTGTGTATTTTGCTGATTGTAGCCTCTGTCACCAACTGAATCAATGGAGCTTTGAAGGTAGAAGTTACTTTGTGTTGGGAATCTTATACTCAATTTTTAGTAGATCAGAAAAGTGAAAAGTAATGGCGTGATTAACTTGGGGAAAAATATCAACACAAGCATTCAACCATGAGTACTGCTATCAAATTTTCTCAGCCCTGGTCAGAATCAGATGCTCTAATTCATGTGGTTAATATAGCTTAAATTGTTGAACCCTTTTGAATTGCAGACCTACAAATATCAGTGGCCAAATTTAGAGAAGCCAATATTGGAGCCGCCTAGCAAGTCACAACATCTCTCCATGTTCCCGGACAAAGCACCCCAGTTTTTCAGGATACTTCTCGAGGATAACATCAGGGACGCAAAACTTGTAAGTGTGTTCACTTGCCTCGCTTTTCTGCTTTGTATTTCTCGGTCTGTCTATTCTCTACACACATGTATTTTTGTATCGAAACATTTTATATCTGGTCTTTATATAGTCTGAATATTGATTATTTAAGTAAGCTATCGAGAAGAATAAATAAATCTACAGAAGAAAATCAATTATCATTTCAATCAGGATATGTTCATGAATCTGTGCGGTACGGATATACTATTTCATCATCCAATGGTCACTACATTGTATGTTGGCCTACTTGCTGTGCCTGCATCCATTTTTGTGTTTGAAACATTATATGCTTGTGTTAAAGGAGGAAGTTCAACAAGGGAGAATAGATTCTGTGTCGATGATCGTGTCTAGCAGCCCAAATAACTTAAGAGATATGAGGAGCAGTTCAAATTAGTATAAGGTTCTATGTATTGAACTATGAGAACAGACCAGCAATGTCTGTATCCTAGTCTAGTTTGCATTGTTGGTATCCCTCATTCACCCTAAAATTAACTTCAATCGGTGCTTCTGTTAGGGGTTTCCAAGAAAATTTGTACGGAATTATGGAAATTGTCTTCCAGAGATGGTAGTCCTTAATGTCCCTGGTGGTGAAGTATGGAAAGTGGAGTTGACAAAGTGTGACGGAGAAATTTGGTTGCAGACGGGTTGGCAAGAATTTGTAGATTTCTATTCTCTAGCTGAAGGACATTTTCTTCTTTTTAAATATGAGGGAAATTTCCATTTTCATGTCCTTATATTTGACAAGAGTGCTACAGAGATAGATTATCCAGGCAATGAGAAGCTTTTTACTCGTGGAGAATCTCAAGAGCCCTGCAAGGAACAAACCCATGGACTTATTGCTGCTGAAATCTTGGGCGACTTCATATCATCCCACAAAACAGGAGAGACATCATTGTCACCCTGTCCTCATGCTTGTAAGATGAAAACAATTGACTCAAATATTAAAGCCACGACAAGTTTGCAGCTGCAGCATACTTTGGACACAGACAGTGGCAGTCAACGTAGGAAAGTGATGCAAGTGAACTCCAATAGCAAGCTGAAGTCAGGTAATTCTGTGGGGACACCCAAAGGTAAGTGATTTGCAATAAGCATACTTTCTGGTTTCAGCAGTAAGCTGGTTTCTGTTTCTTGTGCTTTTCCCAAAATGCATCAAATCTCAGACAACTTCCTATGATGATCAGTTCAGTGAAACCCATATATTCATTAACTCAACTATTTTAACGTAGGCAACCTTGAGCAAATTCCATTCAAGAAAACTGCTGGTAAGCAGGCCACTGGAGGATCTGTACCTTCAGGAATTCCTCATGCAGATGGAGCTAAAAGCAAATTCAACTACTATCCATCCTTCACTGTGGTTTTTCGGTTATATCATTTTAGACATAATACAATGGTAGGCCAAGAACATGTTCTTGCACTGCCATTTTAACAGACTAGATACTGCTTATTGATTTTTATCCTTTTGCTGTTCTGATGCAGAAAATACCACGTGGCTTTTTGGAGCCAGATGGTCATTATCACGGACAGATTGTGTCGCTTCAGGTTGCAAAAAGATCGTGGCCTGTAAAGTTGCTCATTTATAAATCTGGCCAGTTAAGCTGTTTCTCATCTGGTTGGTCAAAATTTGCGAGGGAGAATTGTTTGCAAGCGAGGGATGCTTGCACCTTCGAAATGGTCAAGAGAGAAGTGATTAAAGTCTCAATTTCCAGAAAAGGTCGCTGATCTTCAAGCACTGTAATGCTTGCTACCAGCGTGGAGATGCTGATATATTTCTGAACAATCCTCTAAATTTCCAGTCTTTTTCGTATCAGTAAGAGTAAGATTTTGTCAGGGGAAACTGCCAGGCTGCCAGTCGAGATCTATACGAGCTTTTCGATATCTTTTCAATTGAAGACCTGATCTGGTTACTCCTTCCAACTCGGTTGATATTCTCGGTTGGTGCTCTAGAAAGGAAAAAGTTCTGACTACACAGAACAATGTAATAGGCAATTTCATTCCATTTGATAAATGAAGGCAGCTATGACAATTAAAGAGATGCAAATGTCTAAGGACTAACAAGCAGTTTCGTTAACAATCTGTCACATCTGCTAAACAAGTCCTGGCTTTTTGAATGATTTTGCAGGCAGAATTTCTATATACCGTTCTGCTCTAGATAAGTTCCAGGGCCATAGCTCACTACGGTTAGACCCGCTATTTATGGCGTGCTAAAGAAGGCCTACTGATGGATATTGTACTGTGGACCCGTGTATTGGAAAAGGATGCTCCATCCACTATGGGCATTTTCTTTGCAAACAAACAATTCGAGTGGGTGGTCCTCCATTCATTTTTCTCGTTCTATTTCCTCTCTTACCTTATTCCCCACACAAGCAAACACAATGGTTGTTTGGGGCATTGGGCATGAAACAAAACCCAATGCGATAGGCGCATGACACCTTTTTATAAGTCTAATCCATGAATTAACACCCTGGTATTCATATAAGCAAAAACAAACAAAAGCTATGAAATTCAAGCAGTCACTGCAGGTTAGTACAGTTTCCATATAAGAGGCAAACTACGGTATTAATATGGCCATTCAAAACGTCGCTCTACACTTGCTATGGATACAAATGATTATTTTCTTTTCTTGCGTGACGATGAATCATCTGAGATCTCAACAAAAACAGCATCATCATCGTTGTCATTCTCTTCAATTTTGGGAGCTTGAAATGATGGTGCTGAGAATCTTGTGCGTGGAATAGGCTTGCTACTCCCATCCCCTCTAGCACAATCACTATCAATGTGTATGATGGGTTCATCTTCCTTCTCTTGGCCGCCATCATCTGCTTAAAGCAAAAGGAGCAAGGGAAACTGCGGATATCAGAACTAAGGATTCTCAAAAACTTTACCCGTACAAGAAAATCATTTACTCACTGATGACGGGTGACAATTTGGGACTCAGGCGAAAAATGAAGACTTTTAATATGATTTTTGTTCGGTTAATAAGTTCGAAGACACAAACATCACCAACTCTCAAATGATTGTCCTGTGAAAACTGCTTCCACCCATTGCATATTGCACTATTGTGCGTTTCTCTACGAGAGTACTGAGCAGACCAAATTCTCCCCTCTGCATTACAAAGCTTGACATCAGCATGCTTCTTGTTTAAATATTTCCTGGAAAAGACCCCGGGCACAACCTGCATATAAGTATTACAAGAGGACAAACATGAAGATGAGAATCAATTCCAGTCATCTCTGGCTGTCCTGTTTGTGCAACTGGTCTGAACTTAAAGCTTACCACTTTAGAATTGCGTAAGGGATCAACATATGATGGTTGCATTGCAACCTTGAAAAAAGGGTTCTTAGATTCAAAAGCTCTAGCTCCGTGAAGAACTTTAGCTTTTTCATGGACAGTCAATCGTTTCATCCTCTGTGTCAATGCAGTTCCTGGAGATTTCAGGCCCATAGGCTTGACCACATCTCTTTTGCAGGAAAATAAATCTTCCTCTGAAAAATGCAAAAACAATTGAAGAAGAAAGCTCATGAATATCACAATAGCTTCTTCTTCCAACCCAGCAAACAAAATAGACAGTTACAGAAATGCATATCACATACCATCAAGCTCCATAATAGAACAATTTGAACAGCCATTTTTCTTGGAAGTCTCTAGCTCAGTCTTACTGGATTGAGTTCTACTGTCTGGAACTGAAATATGCAACTTGGAAGGTCTGCAGGTTTCATTAGTTGGATCAGTTTTCGTTATTTTATCAGGCTGAGCACATAGTAATGGTGATTTCCCACTCGGTTCCTTGAATGATTTCAGGCCACACAGGATTTCAAAGGAGAGATCATCTGCAGTTTCTTTCATCTTGGACTCTCTTTCTCTTAATTCCCCAATGTCCTCAGGCTTCACACTACCTGTTCTATTGAAAGGATATTCTATCTCTGTAGCACTTCTGTCAAAAACGAGGATGCGGAAATGGCCATTCCCCTCATATTCAAAAACGAGGAGGTGCCCAATTGCTACAGAGTGATACTCTGCAAATTCCTGCCAACCCCTTTGCAGCCAAACATCACCACCACACCTTATCAACTCTACTTGCCATACTGCGCCAGTAGGGACCTTAAGGTACGCCTGATCTGGGAGATCCTTCCCATATTTTCTTACAAACTTGCTAGGGATCCCCTTAAAGTTACACCAAATTAGTCATGCAAAATGACTTAGCAGCACACATGGAATAAGTGATAAAGGCACATACTTTGAAACTCAATTAGAATTACTTTTTCATTAATCATTGCCTTCAACTAATTGGTCCGACTTGATTTTTCAGTTCAGAGCAACAAAGAAAGCAAAAGGGTCTTCAAAACCTAGCCTAATGTTATCCCTTTTAATCTCACCTAAGCAATTTGCAAAGCAATTGTGATTTACAAACATTCGACTACCATCTTCCTTTTTTTTTTTTTCTTGTATGCTCCAAGTATAATTCAGTAAGAAGCAAACAAGAAGCAGAAGTTCTCTTAGAAGTATGAAGCAGAAGTAGAAATTGGAAAGAGGGAACTTACAAGCCTCCCGTCACGAAGGGCATTCTGAAGAATTATCTTGAAAAAATGGGGTCTTTCGGGGTCAAACTTGAAGGACTCGCCGTCTCTGTTCATGTCCGAAGCCATCGCTGAGCAACGCCTTCGTTTCCCCTTTTGCATCTCGTCATAAAAGCACCGATGTCCCCAGACTGAAGCCTCCAGGTCAAGCGGCTTGCTCGAGTGCCAAAGCGGCTTGCTCGAGTGCCAAAGCCTCTCCCACCGGGGCTTGGGTAGTGAAAATTCTTCTTCCTTCAACAAACAATTTCCCGGCCCGCTCTACTTAGCTTGGTTAAAAGTCGGCATCACAGCTGATATGGGCCCTTTATCCACGATTGAACTGTAGTGATAGATGGTTTGGCAGGCTTGGGCTTGCTACTACTGGATTGGTGCCGAGTCAAATTCTTGAATCCATCCGAACATGGTTTAAAGCAACTCTTCTTGTAAGCTCATAACAAGATTCGTTTTGATTTTCTCTAGTTGACTTTATGGCACTCGATAATCAATTAGAGTGTTACATCGTTGGTATATGCAATAAGACGGAATTTGCAGATTTAATGGGATTAGTAGCCCTGAAAATAAGTTTGGAAAGAGCCAAAAAAAAAAAAAAAAAAACAAAGAAGTTTGTTTAAACAAAATGAAATATCCATTTATTTGCCCCTGAAATTAGGAATTCTTTTACCTGTTCTGCGGAAATAACAGAACAATCATTTCCAGTAATAAGGTAATAAAATGACTAATAATTGGACAAACAATTATTTAATTACATATTTTTAGAAAAGTGTGTATTCGATGGCAATGATAGTAACTTGATTTAATGATAATAATATTGACTGAATCCGATAACTCTTTCAAAGTATGAAGACTCGGTGGAGTGTACAATGTACCCTTTTTTTTTTGTTGGAAATAAACCTAGTGGATTTCTTGATGTGGTTTTAAGCTGTTAAAAAAATTGCTTCCTGGGTTCTAGATCGCCCGATACCTTTTTGCCCCAGATTCGTCCCGTTGTCCTTAAACAAATGTCTTACATGGCCCCAACAAAAAAACAAAAAATAAAACCAAAAAAAAAAAAAAAATCAACACTTGTTTACCGGCGGCTGGTGATAGCACATCGGCCTTCCGATTCGATTTCACTATCAATCTCCCGGTTGAAGTTGATGTAAAATTAAAATTTCTGTGCTTTGGAACCTAATTGTTTAGCGCCATATAACCTAATTTTTGGTGTTGGGTTGCTTTCTCGCATTGAGGGTGTAAGTTAATTATTTGTGCATGTCAATCTTATTGCATATTCTGAAATTTTCGAAATCTTTGGTTCATTAGCATTTGCCTTCTTGACATGATATAACTTATAAAATTTGACATGATAAAAGAGCATCTTGTAGTGGTGTGTTGGGGTATCTTTGCTTTGTTTTTTGTTCCATAAAAAAGGTGGTTTTTGGTCCACGATTATCCGGTTTCAAAGTGTAACTTGCGGTGCCAATGGCCACACCAAACTTTTTGAAAACGACCCGCTCTCAAGCTCTCCTAGAACCCCAGAATCCACAGAGCTCAAAAGCGAGGGAAACACGCGTCCGCCATTATTTCCGTGGGAAACACGAGTAAATGGGTGGTGGGGGGGGTGGCCCAATTATGATAATGATTAGAGTTAGAAGATACCCCGTCAGCGGAACTTTGATGATGAGCCTCGCATTATGCTGGGATATGTGTCGCATATCCATTAATCTGTTAACATCAGAAAGCTGTGAATTGGATTTTGATTCGGCCCATTCTAATCCTTTGCCCTTCGGCCATCTGCGTTTTCATTATTTAAAGCAAGTAGGGTGAGCTCTGTTTAAGAAAGAGTTGGTCAGTAATTGAAAACTGATCGTTTCCAAGTCTAGAAAAGAATCACTACTGATTTGGATGGAGATTGAACGTTACCAGTCATGCCGTTGAAGCTGTAGGCTACAACTTAACCAACACGAGCAAGTTGTCGGCACAAGCATGATGTCAACTGCTTTTGCTAATGGCGAATCATTGATGGTTGCGTGAGACTTGGTTCCAGAACCAAGCTGTCTAGGTGATAATGGTGAACCAAGTCTTAAATAAGTATATCAAACGCTTTTATTTGTAGCGAACGTGTGTACCAAAAAATGAAAATACTGGCAGATTAACTATCACTGTTCAGATTCCTGCTATTGGTACCGGTCGATTCTGCACCTTCTCTCCATCAGACAAGGTGACATCGCCGTAGATTTCCATTCAAGATTGCATCATTAATGAGAACAGCAAAATCAACCTTCCATATACAGACTAGACTCACTGCAAATAAAGTTAGGTTAATATTTTTTTGACAAGAACATTAAATTAAAAAAAAAACAAGAGAGAAAACCATTCCTGAGAATGCATTTCCAATCGCATAGCAGAAGATCATCTTGCTGTTTGTCGATGTACCGGCATTGGGGTGAACATGCCATTGCATTTTATCACGAGCTACAACAGGCTAAGAAGTCAAACTTTTTACAGAAGCAAGAAATTTGATTTTGTATGGAGAAAAAAAGCAGAATGCCAAGTGGTGAAGTTTCTCCACGTGGAATTCTGCTTTGAGGCCTGCACAGCATATTTCCGCAGATGATACAAGTTCTAAAGCCTCCTCTACAATTACCCGAAAGGGAAAAAGGAAAAATTCCAAAAGTAAAACAAGAATTAACAAATTCATCTGTTGCATCAGAGAGTCACGAGGAAGAGCAAAAGAATACAGCCTCGCCTATTCAACACCTTCCAACTTTCTCTCGGGCTTTTGATCTTCAGCTCTGACTCTCAAACTTGGATCCCTGTGGATCTTTCAGGAACGAAAGAATCCACTTGTTTCCTGGAAGAGAACTCTCAACGGATGTCCCAAAATTCACACTTCTGATCCCTCTTCAACAGTTGGAAGAACACCCTCTCTGATGAATGCTGGATTAAGAAACTTGGCAACAAAAGCCCATAATTTGTAGATGTCTTCAAAGTTTGTCAGAAATCCCAAGGATGCGGTGACAACCTCAATGCGTACAAACCCAGTTTTCTCTCCGTGGTGACCATTTTCCATTGGCCTGCACAGGGTAGTACCTTCAAGGTTCAAAGCACCCCGCTGTCTTGGGCTATCTATTATCCGTATGTGGCTAAGGAAACCAATGCCTAGAAAGATACCCTCTGCTTCAGCCTGCTTCTGGACAACTTCTGGATTGATAAGTCCACCGTTTCTGTCCTTCAAGTTAAAAGCAACTGCAGCACCCCTTTCATACTTTATCTTCGGGCCATAGATGTGAACAAGATTTACTCTTCCATCCCCATCTGAATTGGGGAATCTCAGTTGCAACAACGAGGTTACAAGCCAATTGATTAAAAACCGCAGTCTAAGGGTCGTTTTATTGAGACCTAGTGTATTCACATGATCCAAATGGCGACAAACTATCTCAGGTTCCCTCCTGTCCCAGTCATGCCCATTACCATATTCTCCATCACTATCGTATGCTTCATCATCCAAGCTGGTTGCAGATGTTTCTCCTTGCTCCAGAGCCTGACTCAGACATTCTTTGTGGTTGTCTTCCATGCTAAATGATACCCTTCTTCCCCTGCTTGGATGGTCATTATCATCCAACCCAAAAAATCTACCCCCAGCATACCTATTCCCTTCCCGCCTCCCCAACAACCGGAATTCACCTTCTGTTTCCCTTTTTATCGCACTCTCTTTTACCTCCAGGTGGGTTGCAGAGATTGAACCGTTTGACAAGCCACAATGCCGGACAGCAGAAGAATAGTTAAGATGGGATTTGTGAATGGCAGTATTTGACACGGTACTGGTTGCAAGTGAATTGGCAATTCCAATTTCTTCCTCAATCTCATGAATATTCACGTGCTCTGAACCCCTCTTGTTATTTCGGTTGAAATTTGTTTTTGTGAATTGTTCTTCTTCAGGTACCTCCTTCACACGATCTAGCTCCTGTGAAACTGATAGAACTGCAGCATCGAAAGAAAGCACATGTTGGTCATCGTGTGGGCCCAAGTTTATCCCCTTGTCATCATAGATTGGACTGCCATATATCTTTGATGTAGGTTTGGGGGAGAGTCGCTTGTGGTTCTTATTGCCAGAAAACCAGAAAGGTGGTAAAGGAGAGCTCAATTTTTGTTTACTCAATTGACCTGCATTGTCCGAACCCAGTGGGCTTTGACCCAAATCAATCCAGAATGAGTTATCCGATGATTCATCTTCACTGAAGACAGGGCTTTTCATTACTTCCCCGACTGAAATACTCTCTGTTTCTTCAAAAATGGTGCTTGAGACATCTCTATCAGAGCTATTTTCCTGTTCCATTTCAGTCTCAAATACATCCCTTACCTGAGCAGAGGTGAATGCACCAGAAAATGCAGGCAACTGTGATCCTGGGCGAGCTTCTGCAGTTTTTTCAGAATTCTCAACAACTTCATCATCTTCAATGCCAACCAATCTGTCCAGATCATCCGCAGAATCACTCAAATACAAGGGATACTCTGGTGTAATCTTCACCATTCCAGACCCTGTACTCCCAGACTGATTTTGGAGAGCACCCATCACTGATTTCTTGATAAGAAGACATCCAAAGCCAGTTGGATCGCATCCAAATACTCTGTAAAATGATGTGATAATAAAATCTGGACGAAACAAGGACAGCCCCAGAGAATCCATATCTTTTGGTCCCAATGAACCAGCATCAAGTAAGACATGCCAATTGTTTTGCTGAGCCAGTGCCATCCATTGGTATGAATATTTGGCCCCAGTTACTCTTGACTGGACTGGAAACACAAACAAACCAACTGCAGAGTCCTTCTTCCTCCTTTTCTTACTCGAAATTTGCTTCCTCAAATCAGCGGAACAAAGTTTGAGAGTTGGCCATTTGAACCATGCGCTGTGAACTTTTGCGCCCTTCTCTTTGGCACTTTGAGCCATCCAATTCACAGACTGGCTCTCGTAATCAAACATGGTCAACAGCTTCTTATTTGTATGAAAGGGGTATGACTCTGCAAGCAATTTAAACGCAGAACCCCTGCTCACAGTGAAAACAAGGCCATACTCATTCTCTGGAATGTTCAAATAGTCCATGATTCTGGCTTTTATATCATGTTCCACAGTTCCTTTCTCAGCACCACCATAAAGAGCATGATTGCTCAAATTTGCAGTTATCTCAGACAAGCTAAATGTAGAAGACTCCCAATAATGAAGAGTCTGTACATACGAAAAAAGCCCAAATCCACAATAATCAAGGCATACCTTTGGAGACAAATGCGCGTACTCATCTGACCTTAATTGATCAACCTTCTCCGAAGATTTATACTTTGGGTACATTGTGAGGAACTTGGAGAATGACTCAAGCAGGCCAGGGATGTCATCTTCAGTCTCAAATACACGCTCTGCTGCCAGTGCTGTAGCCCGCAAGAACTCGCGCTGTGCGTCGAGTCTTGCAAGGGACCGTGATCGCCCAAGGCTCGCATCTTGCTTTAAAACCGCCTCAGGCTCCATGTCTTGGGATTTGAAGAGAGACCCATCTTCAGATGCTTCTTCAAGAGCCTCCCTGAGCTTTAGTTCTTGAAGCTTTCGAAGAATTGATGGATTTCTCTTGATTTCAACATTGGATTCAGAGCCATCCTTTCTTCTGCTCTTCTTGTCCAGAAGTAGAGCAGCACAGTGGGAAATGGGCTTCCACAGTGACAGATGCATCAAAGCTTTTGACTTTACAATCAGATAGACCACCGAGAAAGAAAAACCACCTCGAGGTTAAAGAAAGTAGCTGGGTTCGGTTGGATTTAGCCCATCTGAGAAGAATTCACACGGCAGAGCCAGTTTCGAAACGCTAAATGTAATAGCAAGAATTAGAGCTTTCCAGATGTGGATTTTACAGTCGCAAGTTTTTTAAAAAGACGCATGCTTCACAAATTTGAAGTAAAAAAGCTGCAGAAACACAAAAACAAACACAGCCCCAGAATTGAAGAACTCAATCCCAGAAAGTCAAAACCCCCTTCCAGAAGAAAGTTCAACTAAAAAGAATAAAACTCAGTGAGAAACTGAGAAAAAGACGGGGTCAAAGGGCAAAACCCAGAACCCAGATCCCCAAATTACGCAAAGAAACTCAACCCAGCAAGAAAGCAAGAGAAAAGGGTTTCACGTAAATGGGCCACAGAGTTTTACAGAAAACCTAAAATCCCTGTACCAAGATGACTCAAGACTCCATTAGCAGACCTCAGAGAGCTCAAAAAGAACCTCCCTTTCTCTAGCTTCCCTCTTCTCACCGCAGCACAGATGAAACAAAGCAAAACAAAGCTCTCTCCACATAAAAAAAAAAAAAAAATTCTTTTATTTCTTTAAGGCCAGTAAATCAAAAAGAAAAAACACAGAGTACTGACAACCCCACCTCTCTGATCTCTCGCTCGACAATCTCTCTGTTTTTCTCTCCACAATCGTCCACATTAATTAACTCTAATTAACAAATACTGACAAAAGACATTGACTTTGGCAAATCCAAGTGCTTTTTAGACTATTACGGTTTTTTCTTTTTTTCCATTTTTTCTTGTTTAGTTTACTGAAATAAATAATTACTATTTGTTGTAACTTTATTATTATGTTTTCTTCCAATTAATTTCCCTTTTTTTAAAAAAATAATAAATTTTATGTGGCTGCGGTGGAACCCACTTAGGCTCTTTCTTCCTACGGTCTACGGCCAAAAGTCAAACGTTCAGCTGATTTTATAAAGCTGAATTCTGTCCAACTAGACCGCACAAAGTCCAAGTCCCTCTAATCACGACACAGTGATTTGAAGTATTTATTTATATCATATTATATCACGAGCTCAAATATTTATCAAAATTTTTAATAAAATTAAACGTAAAATTATTCGATAAAATATCAAAAATTTCAATAATCTTTATCAATCTTCAAAGCTTGTTCTCTGTGTAATAATTCAACCTATTTAATACAATTTTTTTATGATTCTATAGAGCATCACTCTTTTTTCTATTTTTATTTATTTATTTTTTTACTTTAAAAAATAAAAAGCCTCAGCCCTCCAATTGGAATGTTGTTCCGGTGGTTCCCAGTTTTAATTTTCTTGCGAATTTTTATTTTTATTTTTTATTTTTTGTATTCAAGAAACCAAAGTGCCTCGGTTTATGCTTTTCAATTAAAATTTCATCACAAGAGTACAACTAATTTTACACATCTTATTAATTTCACTGGTTGTGTTAGCAGGAGCGCTGTTGCACGTACATATATTGTTTCCATAATTATTTATAATCATACATAATATGAATCTGGCTTTGGAAATGCTGTCAATTCGCACGTACCGTGTAACTCTTTCTGTTTCAAGAAGGTTTTGCAACGGCTAATGCAAATCTGCGTCCGAGAAAGCATTAATGCATCTTAAAATGAAAAATGCAATTTTTAATCTTAAATCCCAGGAGTTCAAACCCAACCGGATCTCCTCATTTCTTGTGGCAGATCGACAGGCACTGGGTGTTTGTGAGTTTTACCGAAATTGGACGCAGTCAACGGAGAGTGTGGAAAACATTTTGTTGGGACATCTGTCTCCACATTAAAATGAAACAATTTATTAAATAAAAAAAAATTATTATAGAACTCGCCTGTCATATCTTATAAAGTGAAGAGTAATCTATTTTTATCAGCTAGACTAATGCTTTAAAGGGACATTTTAGTGAACGTTCAGGAGGAGCTTTCACGAGGGAATAACAAAATTTAGGTGTTTCATATTGCGAGCTTTTTCTCTGTCAATTTAGGGGTTTTCATTGATTAGCCCTCCGTTCTTAATTTATCCAACGCGCCAACCTCGTTAAATATACAATTCCAATAGCCATCGACTCGTTCAGATTCTTCTACATTTAATAATGTATTAAGGTGAGCAATGGATTTCCAGCAATTTGAAGGATTTTTTTTAAGCACGTTTTGGTATTCTCAACAAATCAATGAACAAAAAAAAAAAAAATCGTTGTAACTATTAAACAAAAAAATCAAGCTAAGCTGCAGCGTTGTTTTTTGGCTCTTTTATTTCGATAAGTGGCATGGGCGTTTGGTTGGGATAGTTCATGCTAAAATTGCACAATATTTTGAATTTTCCAATTGAACTCATTTGTTTTTCATTGGATTTTAAGTGCGAAAGTTGAAATAGGAGAACTTCCCTTTCTCACTCTCAGATTCTTTATTGCAATGGTAGTTCTACGTTTTTCTTCTTTTCTTTTTTTTTTTCTGATAAATTAATGTACTCGGTCTTCAAAGGCAGCGTGGTGCCATTAAGCAATAGCAGTATTTAATAAAGGTTTATTTTTGTCATCTCCCTCTAGCAATTTCTGTGGTGGTAACATTTTGATTAAAGATGGTGGGTGTTGTGGGGCCACCTGCCCCTATGATGTTGCAAGATATCAGAGTACCATTCAAACCTTAACTTTGCAGCACAATCCATGGAGAGGACTTTTTTTTCTTTCTTTTTTTTTTTATAAAAAAATACTGATAGGTAAATTAAATACATGGAAATTTATGAGTTTCAAGTTTTGGGGTTATATACCGTTCAAGAAGAACAAGTTTTGGGGTTATAAAAGCATAAGTTTGATGTACTATACGACATCTCTTAACCGACAACATTCACTCCACACACCCACACACACACCCACCCACACACACTTACAAAAGGATTTGTTGCAGCATTCAACACTTGTGGCATAATTGTGTGCAAACTTTGGCAATTGGAAGGTCGGCTTGGAGTCAAAGGTAGATATACGTAGTTTTGTCAACGAGTACAACTGGTTTTAGGTCAGCTCCCATGTGGCTAATAAGGTCAATTTGTGCCACCAAACACCAATTGATATAATATAGAAATACGCAGGGATAGAGTAGCTTAGCTCTTGCAATAACACAAAGACGTGGGATAAAGTGGAGATCACCAAAAAAGGCAGACCCTTTGGATTCCACTCCCCTCATTGGCACGCTAATGAGGCAAATGGCCGTCAGCTAGATTCCAGTTTACTTTTGTTAGTTACAAAGAAATTGACTTAGCCCACAAAATTATCAACGAAGGTTAAGATGCATAAAGCAGGTGCACATATCGAGGCTAATGAGTCGCTCAGAAGACCGTGTACAAGATCAAGAAGTTATGTGAGACCCCCCCCCACCTATCCCGGAGAAAAAAGGAGGGCCGTTAAACAAAAGATAAAGGCTTGTCACTTGATCTTTTTGTAAGAAAATTTCACTTCAAAAAAAAAAAAAAAAAGAAAATTATCTCGCATTGATATTTAGTGGAATACAAGCTGTTAATGATCTTTTCTTATAACTAGATGAACCTTGCAACCCTCCGTGGCATCTGTCCATGATTCGGAAAATCGGTTCCCATTAAGTTGAGAATAATTGATTCATTGCTCACTTTACCTTTTCCTATTTTTTGTTTCCTCTTAACTTACGGTTGTCAAAGGGGAATCGGAAGTGTATACCAAAAAAATGAAGATTTTGAGACAATTTCGATCAAAACCCATTAGAAATTTCATCTCATCGTACAAACTAAAGATAACATTGCGAGGATATCGATAGATTCATTTTATAATATCGAGTAGAGTTCATGTTGCTCGTAACGAATACGGCATTAATTACTTGTGAACTCAATTATATATTAATTGTCAATGCATGTGGCCAGAGGCAACCAAGCGAAACCCAATGAACACGCAAAATTAAATATTAAACGGCTCTCCAACTTGCTTCAATGTAGCCCACAATTGCTAGGAAGAGCACGTGTTGGGGTAATTATATTAACTGTTTAGAAGATAATGACTCTGTTTACTAGTCAACAGCCTCATTAGAAAGGCCAAATCATGCTATTGACAAAAAGGTGCGTTGCATCAAATCAATGGGCCTCAGGATATAATCGTCGGTCAAAGTTAACCCATGGTGAGAGCTAAATTGTCCTTTTGTTCGAATCACTAGACCACTCTTCTTTTAGCAAAGAAGAAATGGCTTTTGCTTATTGTCCTTCGCCAGTGTCCCCTGTGCATGGTTGACCGTGCCAATATGCGCGAGTAAAGGTGTGTCCTTCCGCTGACGTCCAAAGTGAGGCTCGGGGGCCTCGTGTGTTTTAAATCAAGGTAAAATCTCTATGACTTGATCTCCTTTTGCTCTTATTACCTTTCACGCTATGGCTTTCTTGATTCAACTCATCTCCTTATTTTTTTCCCTGGTTTCTACCGAACAGTGTTGGACCACCACAATCGTGGAAGGTTTTGTGCCCATCTTTCAATTCCGATCATTCACTTTCCTAGATACGTAACCGACGTCGGTTAGAAACGGGGACTGCACCCTTGTTAAGTTTGAGTATCGGCACAGTTACCCATTCAAAAAAAGGCACAATATAGGATCGAATAAGAAGTAATAAGATCACCAAAAACAAAAATATAGATCTAGAAGAAGTTAGATAATATTTATTAATCGGGTAGAATTGAAATTAGTAAATGAACACAGAGATTAAAAAAAATGGAAATTGAATCAAAAAAGAAAAAAAAAAAGAACTGAAATTAGGGGTTTTATAGTGATTCGAACAAGATTCTTTCGGCCTACTTCAGTGATTGCAACGGTATATTGATGGAGTGTACCTGAAGGGCAACAGTTTAAATGCCTACGAACATTTTCAGTAGTTACCATACATGCCATCTCAGGGGACGAACGAAAAAGCATGATAATAATAAAAGGGAAAACTGAAACAATTTGTCAAGAGAGGCTTTCTTGTCAATATTGAGACCCAATATATCTTACTAATGTCCCAAAAGACTTTCAACCAGGGTTCTTTGTCGCCATATACGAGCGGAGACAGAACAACTGTTGGAAAGAAGAACATCAAAATATGTTGCTTGTTTCTGCTAAATAGACAGCAAAACAGAGCAACCTCTGTACGAGTGCATGGGCCATGCAATTTTATATCTCCAAAGACAAGTAAAGACACAGTACCGGTCGGCCTTCAATCTCAGGGCTCTGGCACAAATCTCGGTATCTCGCGGCTTTCCAAAGTAGAAGTCTCTCTCCTTCTCAAGGCTATCCACTGAGAGCTTCAATTATGTGGTCTGCGTACCGAGTAACATTAGACTCTCAATACCGCCGAACAAGAAATCTTCGTTGTGTGATTGTCACCTGCTCATCGTATGCAGACGCTGAACTAGGAGGTTTAGAAGCCTTTGCAGATTGATTTGAAGAGTTTCATTGATCTTGCCTAGTTCCTTTCCGCCTTTGCAAACCTCTCTCGTTTCCAACGGATTGTAACTAACAACACCGAGGAAAATGCAGGGATTGAGCGGAAAACTCGAATTATCTTCATTTTTCAACGAGAGTGCCACACATGCGCGTTTCACCACAAACACAAAACAACCAAAAACCCTGAAGTTAAAAGTTTCAAATCGGCGGCATCGAATCTGGACACCATTATCCGCATAATCTCGTAGGCTTAGTTGAATTTGGGTTACAAGAACCATTTGCATAATTGATGGGTTGTAAATAATCTATAATTCTAACATTAGCAGAGTACATCAATCATACTCCAAAAAGATCCTACAGCAGGAATATACAGTACCCAATTAGTCTGGAAAAGCAACCTATGGCCAAGTTGCCAGGATTGTACTCACAAGTAACATTTATGGCAAAGCCATCGCACCATTGCCGATCAGTTCAACGCCACTTTGATGGAGGCAAATAGCACATTTTAGAGCCAAGTGAATTCAAAAGCTTGGAATTTCACCCGGACAGCAAAATGAGACTCGCAACTAAAACGGATAAAAGGAACAACAAAGCAGCCGCAACAGCATAAAAACAAAACCCCTAAGCCCCCGAATCTCAATTAGCGCATAGAAATAAAGAGAGCATCACAAAATTAGAGCAAAATAATTACTTGAGCAGCACGCATCCATTAACAGAATCGCAGTAGCGCTTCATCCACGGCATGAATTCCGAGTTATCAAGCGGCCTTCCTTTAATTCGTCGCAAAAAATAATAAAAATTGGCTTGGGCTCCAATTTTGTTATCCTTGCATCTCATTATTCATTATGCTTATAGTACATATCATTAAATTTTCGAAAACTTAAAAAAATTTGAAATTTTAGGTTATGATGCTTCTCAGGGTTTCAAATGAAGCCATATGATTGTCTGATCGTTATAATTACGAATTTGACTCTTATCGTGAACAAGATTACGGTCATTCAAATATATTTATTATGGTAATGAGAAATTTTTTATAAAAAAAAAACACCATTAAAATTAAGATGTGACAAGTGAAAAATTTAAATACCAATCGTATTTATATATTGCATCAATCTTTTCTTTACGTACTTAAATTGAATTGCGTAAAGAATTTATAGGCAACTTTATCGTTTCAATAATTAAAATACCTAAGCTTTAACGGTGTAAGGGATGGCGATCGATGGGCAGCATAGAAATTCCAAAATTTTCGTTTTAGATGAAGTCTCCAAAACGACATTTTTCTCCTTTTTTTTTTTTTTTCCTTCAAATATTTTAATCCACGGGAAAGTTCAAGCCACCTACTTTTAGTTACATAGAAGAGAAAAAGACAAGCGCTCAAATAAGGCACCAGGTGGAATGATAAACGCTTCCTCGAGGTCATTTTAGTCGGCCTAAATTAATCTTAATTATTAAAAAAATATATTTTACTTGTACTTTATTTAATAAAAAATAAAAAAAATTAAATTATAAATATTTGTTTAAAAAATATAAAATAATTTTAAGAATAATTTTTTTACTTTTTTTTTTAATAAATACTATTACATAAATATTTTAACTATTTTGACAATATTTATTTACATGGTACTCCAAACTCAACAATTGCTGTCACAGCCGCCCGCCTTTATTTTTGTAGAAGTGAAAAGACAAATGCGTAAATAGGGTGGTAAACTCTAGCTCAAGGTGCAATTAGTTTGCATAATTAGACCTCACTGTTACGAAATTACATGGGAATATTGTAGACCCAGTTGTGCTGACTTCGATCAGTTCTGTTCACTCGGCAAGTTTAGACGAAACCGATTAACTCTATTTTAAAAAGTATTAGAATCGTCTTTATAATTAAAAAAAAATTAAGTTTAAGTTTTAGTCAGTGTTAATTAAAAAAAAAAAAGAGTTTAGATGAATTTAAAAAAGATTAGACTTTAATCAATTAAAACTGAAATAAAATATCGATAAAAAATCTTTTCTTTCTTTTTCTTTTTTTTTTTAATTTTATTGGTTTAAAGCATTAATAATCTCTTGGAAGTTAAAGCAAACAATTATAGATTAATTTATCAAAATTTAGTAACATGCCAATGACAAACATTGATACATCAACTCGCCATGCTACAATCGAAAAACGTTGCTTCTATTACATTTGACTAGTGTTGGCATAAATTGAGTTTTTTCTTTCTTTCTTTCTTTCTTCTTTTTATTTAATTTTATTTTATTTAAGAAGAGTTGACAAGAATTGATGAAATTAACATTAATTTTCATATCTATTATCATTCGGTTTGACATGCAAAGATGTACAACACAAATGCCTACAAAGTGGCAAAATTAAGTTAGGGTAATTGAAAATACAAGCCTCGAGATTGCAATTTTACATTTAATATAGTCTCCCACCAAAAATTTTATATTATCAGTGAATATCAACTAGTTATTATTTAATATATCATTTTTAAATAAATTTTTTAAAAATATTTTTTAATTTGTATTTTGAGAAACTTTCATTAACATCGCTACTATATTCGGAGTTTCCATTCGCTCAGCCCCTTCAACAGAGGTCCATCGGGGCTCCGTGGGTATGGGCGTTAGGCCTCTTCAAAGATCAATTTGTTTTTTTTTTTTTTTTCCTTCAAAGGATAGAAATAGGCCGCTGGGTTCTGTTGGGCCGGTAGTCCGCGTGCCAAGGTCTGGGCTCATGGGGCCGGGCCTGGAAACCTAAATTAAATTTTTAAAAATCGAAAGCAATGCACAAAAGCCTCTCGTTTCAGTTTTCAATAATAACCCTATCTCCTCTCTCTCCATCTCCGTCCTGAGCTCACATGGCCGCCGAGCCGACCGCCTGAAACAGAACTTTCCATCCCACCAATTCAATACTCTGACTGCTGGAGGAAATGGGTATTCAATAGATTGTCTTCCGGTTCGTTTCTCGGGCTATCTTTTCTTTCTTCAAGTCCTCTGGGGCTCTCTCTCTTTACATCTCGGAGACATGTATCTAAAGCGTTTAGTTAATAGGCAAACTGTAAGCAACCTATCTAGATTCAGTGGAGGCTTACTTCCTCCTCACCTGTATTCCTTTCATAGATATCTCTCTGTCTCTACCATTAATGCCCCAATTCCGCCTTCCATTTATCCGCTAGTTGGTAATCACGGTGCTTGCCTCCGAAACCTTAAATGCTCAAAACCCGTCTTGTCCTTTAGTAGGTTCATTCATTCTGCTCAGCAAACTGGGCTAAATGTGTCCAATTTTAATTTGAATCGCGGCGTGGATGATTCTGATGAGGATGGAACGATGAATGAGTTCTTGTCACGATTTGTGTGGAGAATGCGTGGCAAGTTGTCCGAAGCTTACCCAGACAGTGATAAACAGACGATAGATGGTATGCTTTTGATTATAGTCGAGAAAGTTGTGTCAGAGATGGAAAAGGGTAGCTTAGAGCAGATGCTCAATGCTGGATCGGTGACTCCGTCCCGGGATTTTAGTGATGATTTGTGGAGAACAGTGTGGGAGGTGAGCAACTCCGTGGTGGAGGATATGGAAAAGGAAAGGAAGAAGGAGAAGATGAAGGGGGCTTTGCACTCTGAGGAGGTGAAGGAGATGTGTAGGTTTGCCGCTGACATCGGCATTCGTGGGGACCTTTTGAGAGAGCTAAAATTCAATTGGGCTCGTGAAAAGGTGGATGAGAATGAGTTTTACGAGAGTTTGGAGTGGCTTAGAAAAGAAGAAAAAGTCCCAGAGAAAGAGAAAGCTGAGGGCAAGAGCACTGGGACCATTGCTGAAGAGGTTGTCATGGATGAAGAGAAAAATAAAGTTGTTTCCCTTCCTAAGAGACATGGGAAGGTAAACTACAAGATCTATGGACTTGATCTTTCTGATCCAAAGTGGGCTGAAGTTGCTGATAAAATCCATGAGACAGGGGAGATCATTTGGCCTCAGGAACCCAAGACAATATCTGGGAAATGCAAACTATTGACAGAGAATATTCTTTCATTGAAAGAGGAGGATGACCCTTCTCCATTGCTAGCTGAATGGGTAGAGCTTCTACAGCCAAATAGGATTGATTGGATTGCTTTGCTTGATAAGTTGAAGGGACAGAGTATCAATATATACTTGAAGGTATGATGCTCGTTTATTTTGTTTTCTTTCTGTTATTGGATAAATAACCAGCTCATTTTGTATCATGATTGCCAATAAGCAAGGCCAGTTTTTAAGGTTGTAGAATGTTGAAATGCACAGCATAATTGTTTGTGCATAAGCTGCTTGAGAATTACATGACATGTCCCTAAACGTCAAACGTCAATTTTTCAAACCCTTCTCTTTGATTTAAATATTCTGATTTCTGCTGCTTACTTTTTTAAAACAAAGCATATGCTCCTGGTGTATTTGAGCCCTATTTCCCTGCACGATGTTCAACTTTTACTCTTCTTCCGAGTGACATGCTGTTTGAATATTTGGATCCTCCACTTTTTCACTCTGAATACCCTTTTCCATTCTGTTTCCTGTGACCAAACTGGGGACTGATGCATGAGGCAATATGACATCAAATTGTGGAGCATTTTCATTCAAATATGAGAAAATTAGATTTGAATGTGACGACTGTGCTGTGAAAGGGATTTAAATACTAGTATGCAATAACTGTGGTGCCTAAGCAGGCTGGGTGGATGTGAGTTGGATAAAAGGGTTGCTTGATAGCTGATTTTTGGGCATCTGACTTTCAAGTTCAAGACTTAATTGGTGACTGTGTCCTCATAAAATTACTCATGACGGAAGTCAGTTATTATGTGGGCTTCTTGTTATATCAAATATAAATATATTTTTGTGCATACTTCCATGCGTATCTTCCTTAAGTGTGCATGCTTGGTCTGTTTTTCTCACTTGCATGATGTACCTTTTAGTTCATGGAGCCTCTGGATCTGATTTTGCAGATAGCTGAACTTTTATTGGATGAAAAATCTTTCCAACCAACCATTCATGACTACTCCTTGCTGATTGATGCCCACGCTAAAGGGAGTCACTTAGAGGATGCTGAGAGAATTCTTAAGAAAATGAATCAAAATGGTATCCTACCTGATATCATAACTGCTACCGTATTGGTACACATGTACAGTAAAGCGGGCAATATTGACCGTGCAAAAGAAGCCTTTGAAAGCTTAAAAAGCCGCGGTTTCCAACCCGACATGAAAGTCTATAACTCAATGATCATGGCATATGTAAGTGCTGGTGATATCAAGTCGGGTGAGTCATTAATGAGAGAGATGGAGAAAAAAGACATCAAACCAACAGAGGAAATTTATATGGCATTGCTTCGGTCATTTGCCCGAAGTGGTGAAGTTGGTGGGGCTGGAAGAATTGCAACGACCATGCAATTTGCAGGATTCCAGCCAAGTCTTGAGTCCTGTACATTGCTTGTTGAGGCATATGGCCAAGCAGGCGATCCTGACCAGGCAAGGAGCAACTTTGACCATATGATGAATGTTGGACAGAGGCCTGATGACAGGTGTGTCGCTAGCATGATTGCAGCTTATGAGAAGAAGAATTTACTGGATAAGGCCTTAAACCTGTTGTTGCAGCTTGAGAAAGATGGATTAGACCCTGGACCTGCTACTAATTTTGTTCTTTTTGACTGGTTGTGTAAATTGCTGCTGGTTGAGGAGGCCGAGGAGCTATTAGGGAAGATAGCTCAGCAAGGTGAGGTTCCTTCAGTCAAGATTCAAGTAAGCCTCTGTGATATGTATGCAAGGGCTGGGATGGAGAAGAAGACTCTCCAAACTCTAGGGGTTCTCGAAGCTAAGAAGGATCAATTGGGGGCTGCCGAATTTGAAAGAATTATAAATGGGCTTGTTGATGGTGGGTTCGTTCAGGAAGCTGATAGGGTACATCAGCTGATGGAGGCCCATGGTTTGGCTGCATCATATGATCAAAAGGTATCTATCCTCGCAAATAAACTTTTCAAACTGTAGGTCGGTGATCAGGGATTGTAAGGGCTTTTACTGCTTAGAGGTAAACAAGATGATTTCACAGCCATTTAGGAACTTAAACGCAACTTGATGAAGGCATTGTAATTCATAAAGGACCGAAGGTTGACCTCTTCAATGAATGGTCGCCACAACCAATACATGGGAAGATTTGCCATTGTTCTTGTACACTTATTGCTGTAATGCACGGCTGATTTTATTAGCATCACAGGGGATCCTTTTTTGGTCAATGACCGGAAGTAGCAGTTTGGCATGTTGTGATATTTCAATGGCCTGTTTCAGCATTTTGTGTTCTCCTGGGCTGGCAGGGAGAGTTAACCTTGCACGGGTATCGAAATTAAAAGAAAAGTAAGAATCATGGCTATAAACAAATATTTGGAGCATTTTATCGTAATGGTCATTATCGTTTTTCACTTGCTAGGTCGGCATCATGGATAGGGAGCTTTCAAATGTACCTTGACACACACAAAATGCCCGTGGAGAACTATACGCCTGAGTTGTTTGGAAACTTAAATATGCAGGCTATAAATCTTAAAATTGCAATCATTTTATTTTGAAGGTAAAAAGAAGGCCGCTTTGACATCCAAACATTCAGATTTTGGTAGTATTTGCTTTGAGTGAACTCTTTCAGCCGTTTCAGTTGACCACTTTGCTGCTCTAGCAAATCATGCCCGCTATTCTCCCGTCTATGGTCTGTGAAATCAAAGATCATCGTCACTAATCCCCATGTTGGTTACAGCAGTTATTAATATGCCGACTGCCTCTCAAAAGTTCTATTGCTTGAAGAATACTTGCGTCCAATGGCATTAATTATTAACTTCTGCTGCTAAGGGTCAAACAATGATTAAAGCATCTTTGAACAAATGAAAGGTGATGTTCTAAAATAACTTCATCAATGCATTGTAACCGGTCGGGGCGTGAGATTCTCGCAGTGAGATGCCCCTTTTTTTTTTTTTTTATCGTCAGACAAATGTGTTATTATGAGCCTCTTTAGTCTCAAGAATTCAGAAGTCAATGCCAAAAAGATCATTTAGCAAACCCCACCAGTCATGCCTCCTCCAACCCTTGCATACTTCGAAGAATCTGCTCTTTGCGATTACCATCCTCGTGTAATCATCCAATGATTCTATTTCCTTATATTATTTTAATTCAAATTTTGTTGATTTTTTTATTAAAAAAATTTATAGATTAAAATTAAAATTAATTTATTAACATTTTTATTTAATTTTTATAATAATGAGATATACCACCTAAATATTATCATATTAAAAAAATTTCAGGTAATATTAATAAATTTAAAACTTAATATCATGGTGCAATGATTTTTTATTTTTGACCCTGCGCATATAACTTTACCAATGTGTAAGACATGACCCATATGGGTACGGGAACAGGTATACTACTTCCTGTGACGATTCCTGCAATATTTTGTTGCTTTCCAGGTTCTAGTACTGCCAGTGATCCAAACAATTTTGTGCCATGTGCAATTCTAGACTCTCAGCTACATCCAAGCTAGCATGGAAATTACTCAAAAAGATCAGGCTCGCCAAAATTGTAAAAACCTACGTTCTACACGGCGTCATAGACAGTACCTTTGATGCAGCACACCCAGCTTTTTTTCTTTCTTCCCTTGTTAACAGTACATCTGTCACTGTTAAATTCTCCAATCCCTTCAATGGTATTGAAGGAGAGGAGATCAGGCATTCAATACGTGAAAATTTTCCTCCCAATCACGTCTCTTTCACGCCAGTGCCTTGGAACGCACAAGCCCCTGCATTTCAACTCTGTCTGTTTACAATTGCATCACCAACTCTTAGCATTTGAATGTCTAACACGGTCTTGTATTGAAGCATCTGCCAATCAGTTCACACACCCTTTCCCTTTAATTATTTTTTAGTCTTTCAAATTTTCCACTCTTAAGTCATCAAGATTTTGGCATTCAAAGAAACACGATCAAATTAAAAAAGAGAATTAACGTACCGCGAAAAAATATTAGGGCCTTGGAAAGGGCCCTGTAATGGTGAAGATGAGGATTTTCAACCACCAACTGCCACATTTCAAGGAGAAGACATAAGAATGCCTTTGTGCAACTGTGCTTCCATGGAGTTCTTTTCTTGAAGGGCTAGACTAGGAAAAGGTATAACTTGATGGACACATATACCTTTGTTTCTACGTTGCTTCTCTATGGGGTATCTGCTGATGGAGAGACAGAGAGCCATTAGAGCTTTCTGTCAGAAAATTCCTGGTACCAGTTGCTGACTTTTCTGTCCAATGGGAATGCAAGTTTGAATCAAACTGAAAACAGATCCCGGAGAAAACAAGATTTAAATACAACAGCATATTCCTCCAATTCCTTTAGGACAGAAAAGAGCATGAAGAGCTACTGCTTTCCCAGGAGAGGGAAAACAGTTTAGTTGTCACGTGCACTGTTGGAAGCTTAAAAATTGAAGATGAAAGAATTTGGCAAACCCGAAGATTTACGGGGAGGGGATGCTAGACCTAACATGGAAGTAAATTCCGTTTCACAGAACCCCTCATGTCTCCGGAGAAAGGCTTTAAGTCCGTCCTTTTGAGAGTAGGAAAGAAGCAAGTGAAGGTCGTGAATCCAATGACATCAAATTAAAAGGTCTCCAAAGCCTTACAAGGTATCAAACGGAACTTGTTAATTTAATGCCACCCCACACCAACCAGAATTCAGCATCATCTTCGGCAACAGCGCAACCAACACACCCTCTCCCCGATTTGATTAAATTTCCACTTCATCTATGTCAGACCAGAGGCCATTCCGCTTCCGGCTTCCCTGGCTTTCTGCTGCCCCTGCAGTGCCGAACCGCGTTTGCTGCGTAGCTTTCAAAAATCCGATGGTTCTGCCAAGTTGGTAATTTTTTCTCCCTTTGGGGTCAATGTCTTCTTTTATACAATTTGGAGATGAGGCTGGTTGAGGTCATCTTTGGTTTGGCGAAATGATAAGAAGGATGATGTGACTTAGAAGTCAAACTGGAATTGTTTATGTGCTCTAGTCGGTGGTTCCGGCCAATGAAAATTAAATTTACATGCATGATTGGAATAATGTTATGTCATGAAGAAAGTTGACATCAGTCGGATGTAGATGGTGGATGATGAGCTGAATATGGGTCTATTTGATTTGGACAAAATTGAATTGTTTTCTGCCTGACAGAGGGTGTCCAAATCAGACTTCAGAGCATTGTATTCTTTCTGAACTCAGTTTATAGGGTCCTGTGCAAATCTCTGGACCCCTAGTTCTTCCATTGTTGATAAAGTCTTTGAACTTGAGAAAGGGGTATCTGCACCTTTCCTCCCCTTCGGTATACTTGCGAAAATTAATTTTAATGTTCTTTTTGACCCTTCCAAAGCCGCAATTAGAAACAACCAACGCAAACACACATCCACATATTTGAAAGCATCATGGCTATTAGATATTTCAATGAGTACAACCAGAACATACTTCAATAAATATAAATCCCCTTGTGGAGAATTCTTCTTTAATTTTATGATACCCTAAATTTCTTTAATTTTGCGGCACCGAAGAAGTCTGCCCCTCCAGCTAGAGCCACAGACTATTGACAAAACACAGACCATTCCTAATATTGAACACATATCATATGTTTTATGTTGATAATCCATATCAACAATACTCGAAAACAACAAAAAAAAAAAAAAAACATCGGTTAAATAAGCAGAAACCAGTTTAGTATATAGTTCAGGCCATTATGCTGGACGTCAAGTAATAATCTATTCGATAGGAAATGAAAGGGATACCCGGAATTTGTTTCTTTGATGTTGACATTTAGGGTTGAGCTTTGCCCCGTATTCCATTAATGGGAAGCTCGACAATTGACAACCAAAAAGGCATTCTTGCTAGCAACCGTTAAGAAAGAGTCAAAACAAGGTAGAGATGATCAGGCTCGCGTTTGGACAAAATGTAAAAATCTAGCTCTGTGGTCCAAACGACAACAATCCAGAAAATAAAAGTGGCATCGTATTTTTCGAAATTCAACGGCAATCGGTACTCCCTAAAAATTAAAACAAGCACCCTCACAACAACCATGAAAGGATAGAGAAGGTACCTTGGTCAAATATAGAAAATGGAAATCGAAGGAAAGATAAATACAAGGGCCGAGGATACTAGTGATTTGGATAGGTTCATTTTCATGGCATGAGTAGTACGTACACAGCCGAAATTGATTTCAGATGCCAAACTAATAATAGTTTCAATTAATTAATACATAATGCTGGAAAAAAAAAACAAAAAAACAAAAAAAAAGAGAAAGGGATGGAAAGCATATATAAACTGAACGACGCTCGGGTTTAGGAGCAATTCAACGACAAATGACAGCTAATGTTTCAAAAATTGATGTGGTCATGACCAACAAAATGTGAAAATTGACCACAGTAGACTGTGAAATTACATAATGTGCACTTATGCAATGGCTTGCGTCTCTTTTGTTGGCCGTGGCTTGGGGCGAGTTTTAATTATAAATGGAGCAGTTCTTGAGGGACCAGACCAATAGTTGAAGTCTGAGTGGCCATTCTGAAATCCGCGACAAAATCTGATTCAAAGCACACGATCTTTTGGAGAGCACTGACCTTTCTTCTACTTTTAGAACAAACGGCCTGCCCATTTTTAAGTTTCTTTGAAGGTAGACATTTGTCAGAGCTCATTTATCAATTTCCATCACCTAAGAATTCTAAATTTTGGAAGGAAGGTCTACACTTTTAGTCAAACGAGTGTGCTCAAGCAACTTGTTGGATTTTATCGAATGGCTCATATTTTCAATATCATCAAATTTAGGTTATGAAGAAATTATATAAACATCTTGAATTGTAATAAATCTATATATTGCATTTTTACAATCGTCGTTAAATATTTTTTTATAATACAAAATATCATTAATAATAAGATTGTAAATATATATTTAATAACTATAATAATATAATATACATATGTATTTAAAATAAATTAATGAATAATACTAAATATTATGAAATTTTTTTATTTATTTATCATAAAACATTATTTTTGTTGAGATAAATAACATTTTTAGTATATTATCAAATTATTTTATTGGTGAAAAGTTATCCACCTTAGTAAAGATAATATTTTCATGATAAGTCATGATTATTATTATTTTTTTTTTGGTGACATTCATCTTTATTCTAAGTTAATTTAATGTCTTCGGGGTGATGAAGCTCTTTAGGTTACATGGTTTGTTGATGACATGGATTATGCCATCGTCTTTGTCCAAATTCCAAGGAACTGCCGGTAGAATTGAAGAGGGGAGGGAGGGAAAGAGGGAATTAGTTATGCCATTGAAACTGCTATTATGGGGAGCTTAACCGACGAGAAAAGGGGCTTTCAGTGTTGTCTAAAGCCCATGATGTTGGAACGGAATGGGAGTGTATTATACGCTATCTTGTATTGATCTCAGCAATGAAACTTCATTTTCCTCTAGTACACCAACTGCAGAACGCATCCCTAAATTTGAATTGGCGGTTGACAGGAATTTACCTCCGAAATTCTTTTTGTCGACGTATTTTGTTTTTTTGTATTTTTTTGTTTTTAGGAACTTCTTGTAGAACCTGAACACCACAGTCAAGTTTTCTTGTCGGAAATTTTTAACAAAAATTTACTAATTTTTCATAATAAATAAATATTAATTGATTAAATGTAATGTTAATGAATTGATAGAAAATTTATATTTCTGAATTTAATAATTAACTAATGCCTCATATATTTTTCAAGTTAAAATTCTTTCTGAAATAAAATCCTAATAGTGTGTGTATGGAGCATAATTAGCATACAAACATGATGTGCAGTTTATGTCGTAGAATTTAAGAAATCTTGTTATGGAAGGAAGTAACTCAAGCTAGAGTTTCACGCTGATCTAAATTAATCGATTTTGGGATTAATGGTATGTTCTTTCGGAATGCCTTGGCGAGTCTTTTCTTTGTTTAAAAACACTGAAAACTAAAATTTCAGTTTTTGATGGGAAACAATTTGGGATAATTACGAACTTTTTCTAGCACTGTTCTTCTTCTAGTTATTGAAATTTTTATGGGAAGCAAAGCAGATAGGTTTGTCGTTATTATTTTGTTGTAATTATTACTTCAATAATAATTATTTTACTGTAATTATTATGTTGTAATTATCTATCAGTTATAAAACGTTATGTGTAGTTTCTTTTGGGATGGCGCACTGTTGTGATAACTGTTGTTGGCGAGGCGATTAGTGAAGGGGAAAAAAGAAGGAAAAAAAAAACAATAATTATTATTTGAAAGTACCCTTTGAATTCAATTGTTTTATGAATAAATTTAAATTTATAATTTCTCACAAATGTCACTCGTGAATTTCACATGGATTCTTAGTTTTATTTTTATGTTAAAATTCAAAATACTGTAATATTATACTTGAAAGAAAAGAAAAAGATCTCTTTAAGGTAACCATTCTTGTTTTCCAATCATTAGTATTTTAAGAGTCGAAGTTTGCCACATATTTGTGATCAATATTAACACTAATTATGATATTATTTGATCGAATTTTTCTATTAAGAATATTCTAATTATATTTAGTACGTATTACTCTATGTCTCTCGTCGTAATCATTACTTTTATTTCCACTCGAGTACCATTAATTGTATTTAAAACAAATGGATAAAACAAATATTCACTATTAAAATATCCATGGTAACAAAATAATACAGTATATTACCGTGAATAGGATAGCCAATAGATTAAATAAAATCGTGTTTAGTATATTTTTGCTCGTCAATTTAGATTCTGTACGGCTCGTTAGACTGCATTGGACAACGGACGGGTTGGGCCACAAAAAGTTAGGACTTAGGAGCCCTTTCAGTTTGAGAGCCCAATTTTTTTAATTATTGAAAAACTTGAATCTAAAATTAAAATATCAAATCAAATCTTCGATTCAATTTCAAATTATTTTAATCTTAATATTTTTCAATACATATTTATTTTTGTAAATTTGTCATAAAATATTAAACAAATAAGTTCAATTTAATTATAACAAAAATATTGACATTTACCTGAAGTTCATAAAATTATATTAACTATTAAAAAAAAAAAAATGAACAAGACATAATTAGATATCGTTAACCCACTTCCTAACTCAACTCCTTCCTTTGAAGAGTCGTGTGTTGTGAGTGATTCAAAGTAACAGCTATTGAACTTGGCTTAAACATTAAGTTGGATAGAAAATTAAATCAATAAATCACTATTTTAATTAATGGATCAATAGTATCGAGTTAATATTTAGAGTAGATTTTTTAGTATCATTAATTGTATAAATTGACATTAATTAGTTCGCATACACTCTCTCTGTTTTTTTTTTTTTGGTTGTGCAATCATATGGACATTAAATGTCCAACTTTTCGACATTTCAATTTAGTGCCTTTTTTGGAGATGTGAACATTAATTTTATATACTAAAAAAAGGTATATTTAAGCATATTAACAAAAGATAAAACCAAACATAGTAATATTTTTAATACAGAAAATGTTTCATATACAAATAAATTTTATGAGCATACATAACACAAAGCAAATCTTATCGCGTAATAATAGGCTAATTTATGTAATTGATATGTTAATAACCTGATTAGCCGCATAGAATATTTCCTTAGTTTGTTTGTAATTTATGCACACAACTTTTGAAGTGCATGAGTGGCATTTGAGCTATAACCTAGCCCAGTCTATTAGCTAGTTCGCGAGATCACTAGAAGTCGGATTCAATAAAAATGAGTTGGAACTAATGATTTAGTGAACTAGTTTTTTTATCTGGGTCATGTCTGAACGAGGTATAATAAGTATGCTTACAAGGACATTTGTTTTTTTTTTTCTCCTGTATAAGCACATACTCTTATTTAAGAGTTAAAATGCAGTAAAAAAGAATTAAGTGAATAGGAATGACGATTTTTGTTCGAGCATCCCCTATTGAGGTGCAACTTAAAAGGTAATTATAGTATTAGCACCGTGGGGATTCCTTAAACAACAAGTAAAAGGCGATTAATTAGGAGAACTCGTTTTATGCTTAGGAGGGAATAAGGCATGAATAGCAACCAGGTCCACTCCTAGCAACCAGCTTGAAATAAGTTACCTTTGAGAGTGAGTAAGACAAAAATGCAAGAACAGTGCCTCAATTAGACATGAATATTCCAAAAATTCCCACTCAATTGTGATGGATAGACAATCCCTCTCCTTTCAAATGAGAAAGTGCTCCGTGTTCATTTCAGGATCCTAGAGTAAGGATTCGGCGTTGCCTCTTATACGTCCAAAAATTCTAGTGTGTGTGTGTGTGTGTATATATATATATATATATATATATATATATATATATATATTAATTATTATTATTTACTGGCATCCGAGAGTTTAGGTTAAAACCACAAATAATGAGTTGGAAGTTTAGGAGAGAAATTATGAGTTAATTTACCCATATATAATAATACCATGTCAACTGCACACAAAAGGCATACTTTACTTACCAAATCACATGCCATAGAGTTATAAAAAACAAGTCCTAGCTTTGACTGTGATTTTTAAGCCTAATATACTCTGAGCTCTTAATTAAGTAACAACTAACCCTCAAATCATATTTTCCACGAGAGAACCAAAACTCAGACAGGAAAACAAGAAACTCCCCAGGCCTTACTCATTTCTGGACCCAAAAAAGGCCGTCTTATTTAAGACAATTTCCAGGGGTTGAAATAGCCAGGTCAGGCCAAGGGAAGCAATCCCCACTGACACACCCATTTTCTCCACTCTCAAACTGCCACGCGTTAGTCATTCCCGCTGCGGAACCACCGTTGGTAGATACTCCGGCACCACCATCTCCCACGCCAGGAAAAGTCCAGAGCCCTCGCCCAAGCCCAAAACCCACATCCTCGAATCCAGGCCCAAGTCCAAGCCCAAACCCGCCGAGTGCCAAAAACCCAGGGCCTTGCGTGTTCAGCAAAGAAGTAAAGCTTCCACACATTCCATTCCCCTTTCCATCACCGCTGGCACTGCCGCCGCCGAGGTGCACCGACGCGCCGTGATTGGCCGCGAGGGGAACCAGAACGGGCGTAGTGGGTAATGGCAGGCTATCCGCCGTGGCGGAGGAGACAATGGAACCCATGGCTGCACCAGCGGTGGGGGCCGCGGTACTAGTACGCGACCGCTTGGCATTCTTGCGGGTGCCACCGCCAATGGGGATGTCACGGAGGGTGCCACCGTGGGTCCAGTAGCGGCGACAGGCCTTGCAGAAGTGGCGGGGCTGGGAAAAGTTGTAGTTGTTGTAGTAACAGAATTTGGTGTTGGTGGAATCACAGCGAGGGCACGGCAGGTGCTCTTGCTCCGGCGGCGGAGCTCCGGGGTTGTGGGGCTTGGCTAATCGCTTTGCTTCGCCGGAATCCGATGGCATTTTTGAGAGGACAAGAAGTGAATTGGGTCAGTTACTTGTTGGCTTCTTTAAATATGGTATCTTTGATTGTGTTTATATGAGGAGGAAATATGAGTGGCAAAGTGAAGATGGGTAACTTGTGGCTTGTGAATGGCCGATTTTAAAGGGTTTAGAGGGAGAGAAATAGAGAATCTAATGGACACTGAAGCAGCTTCTGTGGGTTATATGAGAAGAAGAGCAGAGAGAGAGAGAGAGAGAGAGAGAGAGAGAGAGTGCAGCAGCTTTACAGTGTTCTGCTCGGCACGACATTTCAGTCGGCTCCAGAATTGGGTCGGCTGAGAGGGCAGCGTATGCGGCTCATGTTTTAGCTGTCTTTCTCTGTTACCTCGGAACAAGATATAGGTACGTTCTGGACAGTGGAGTTAGTCTGTTCTTATCTTACTTTATGATTAAGCTGCAAGTTTGATCCTTTTTTTACTTCTTTTTTTTTTTCTCTCCTTCTTGGTGGTGGGAAAAGATGTGATGAGTTTGGTGGAAGCATTAGCCGTCATTATAAACCAAGCATTGGGGCCCCATTCAAGATGAATCTTTTGTCGTTCTTTTCAATTTGGTAACTGGCTAAGAAAAGAGCAAAACAAAGGTCTTGTTATGTTATTGTTAGTCCTATGCTGTTGCCTTCAATTGAAATCCCTCCACAAAATAAAATGTAAACATGATAACTGTGTTTCAAGTTCTCGTTACTGTAATTTAGTTGTTATAATAATTTTTTTTTTTTAAAAAAGAAATTTGTTAAAGTTTTGGACTTGTTTTTACTCAACTAACCAAAAAATTAAGGTTTTGAACTGGTTTCTACTCACCTAACTAAAAAACCAAGCTTTGATGTTTGATGCTTAGTGAATGGATTGCAGCTAACAAGTCACGGCATTTTGTTCACTATGGGACAAATCCCATCAAAAGCAATGTCAAACGTAGAAGGAAAAAAAGGGGGGGGGGAAGCTGAATCATTTGAAGTTGATAAGGAGTCTAATTATGTCTTTGACATCTTCTTTTGCTTCCCCACTCACAATGGAATGTTTCAAACCCACTCTCAAAGTAAAGATTATCGACCCACAATGACTTTCATATGCAACATGCCACCCGAACGCATTGATTTTGTGGGCTAGACATGATCCAGCAAATTGTTTAATCCACATAACATAGGCAATAATTAGAGATTATTATAATGTAATATAGCTAACATTATTATTTAATATGGAACTAGCCAGAGGCTATAAAAGTTGAGGGAAGCTAAGCGGGAAAAGAAAGTGCAGTACTCTAGTAGTAGCGTGACAACAGAGCACAGGGATTTGAAAGATTTTGAGGGGGACTGATGGGTGGAGTGGAGGGAAGAAGAAGTGGTGGGTATATGTGTAATTCTCAGTGTGCAGCAGTCCGACAGAATCATGGATGTCGGGGCAGCGTGGGATGCAATTATTGGGCCTTCCCTCTGATTTCGGACGCGTCATGTCCGCATCAGATTCCTCCTCCGTACCCACTCTCTCCAATCTCTTGCCGGATTTCTCGCTCCACTGTTCCCGTTACCAAACACCACTGTTTCCCTGCCTTGGGCACACATTTCTCTGCCCATTCATCCTCGCCGTCGATCTGCCTTCTAATTCTCTCCCAATAAGAACCCAACGGCTACGATTCGTGTAACATCAAGACCCCCGAGTCACGTTAAGCTACGCTTGTAGTCAAAGATGGTGACCTGCATGGCTATGCATCATTTGTGCATGTGCGACTCTTATACCTAAAAAAAATAAAAAAATAACTCATGTACACACTGTTTTCATAATTTGCTTTCAAATTCAAAGACATGGGGTCTTAATCTTTGATTGATGGCACAGATATTTATCTAACATGTGGCTGCTGAAAACGTTTTAACCAAGGAAAATAAATTGCTCGTCGATATGGTCTTTCATAAACATTGGAGCGAAATTGGAAAATTAATGCATTCGCATGATTTAATAATGCAAAAAACTTTAACATCAATTTAGGATTTATCTCATTTATGTGAACACAATTAAACTTAATTTGTTAGTAAAAGTTGAGTCGTGTTACATGATTGTTGCAAGCACATATGTGATGTGCACCCTGAACTTTAGTGGTATATTGAAAAACAGGGGGACTGGATAATAATACTTATAAAACGACAACGAAGTAATAATAATAATAATAATAATAATAAATTAAGTACATTTTAAATTAAACCCATCCATCTGACTTCTCCATTTGTAAGAACTGCAATGGATCACCGACCGGTAATTAACACAGTAACAGACGGTGCATCCCCTGCACGGGGCCGTCAGACAGAAACCAAAAACAAAATGGAGCTTGGTGAAGACTGCGGATCACAATCCGTTCCTGGTCAATTAGTCAAGGCCTATGTACGCGGGGTCCACTGATCGGGAGGACAGCTGTCGTTTGATCGGCTGTCGGCAGGATGATGGGTGGTGTGGCCTGGTGGTGGGGGAGTGTTCCCAGTGGCACGCGCGGCCACAGTGGTAGCCATCTAAATGTCTCCTTGGCAACTTACCATACGTCGCTTTCAACGAAGCTTTTTTGTTGGGGGGAGGGGGCAATCTCCAAGGCACCGGAAGCACAGTTTATTCGGTCGCACACAATAACTGACAAATTGTATCCTTCCCCATCCAGATTGAGCAGCAGCGGCACACCCCCACACCACCCCCACCCCACCCCCCACGCCCACAAATTTCTTTTCTTTTTGGCATTTTCTTGCTTCATTAGGATTCCCCCGTCACATGGGTTTTTTTCTTGGCATTTCTTTGCTTAATTAATTCTTGATCTCGGTCCCTTCACACAGTCACATATATGATTAGTTGATATTTTCAAGTACCTAAATGTAGATTCTCAATCCATTATGTGCATTTAACGGCCAAATCGCATGTCCCAGGAAACACCTGCCTGCCTTTCTCTTTGAGTCTGATGTATTAAAAAAATTACACACTTTTATGTTTAATTAGAGCAAATATAATCCCTTCTCCTGGCGCGGCTTCTCCGGTATCGATTCTCGGAATTGCAATGCTTTGAAAGTAGAAACGATTTCCTCATTGTTCAACAGCCAGTGCTTTGTTGTTGCTTACTGCTCGCTAATGAATTTAACTAAATAAATAAATAAATAAATAAAACGATGCATTGTTTGGTTAAGATGCTATTCTCTATGGACTAGCGAATTATAAAAGAATTAATTAAAATATTGGTTTTTTTTTTTTTTGTCTTTGGTCATAATATATTAAGTTTCGTTTTAGTAAATGAAAACGGTAGACGATTGTAACGGGTTGCGGTCATCCCACTCTCGTATCGTCAAGAAAAAGAGGGAACTTGGTCCTTATAAATGGGTGTACTGCATACCCCAACAGACTGCCTTTTGGGGAGAAGGTAATGACCCCGTAACAGAGTGGTATCAGAGCCTACCCCTCCCGCCGTGGGACCTTGACTTGGCGCGGAATGCTGAGAACCCCCGGTTTCACCGACTCGGTGCGTGTCCAAGAACATCGACGAAGACGTCGATGAATTCGGTGTGGGAGAATGTAACAGATTGCGGTCATCCCACTCTCATATCGTTAAGAAAAAGGAGGAACTTGGGTTTTATAAACGGGTGTACTACACACTCCAACAGACTGCCTTTTGAGGAGAAGGTAATGACCCCGTGACATGATACTGTTGATATTAGGGAAGAAAATGATTGAGAGGAAAATGGGGAAAGAAATTAAAGTTACGAATAAGAACCCCCCCCAAAAGTTCGTTGTGAGAGAGATGAAAAACAACTCGTCATAATTAAAAAACAAAAAAAAAATTTAGATTGTTTTTTTTTTTTTTTGGTTGCAGGAGGAGGCTTAAGGCCAAAATAAAAAAAAAAGAAGCATAAAATAGTCATCCTTCGAGGCCAACTGACCCTCACGATATCCTGTTGTAAAATGTTCCTAGTCCATATCGGTAGTTCTGCAGGAAAATAGAACCCCTGCTCAGTGGAAAAAGTATAATTTGTCAACCAATCCACTATCCTATTAGCTTCACGATAAAAATTTTAATTTTTTTTTTTCTCAAAGATGAATAACCGAAATCCATTGGCTCACAGCCTACAAGACCATATGGGCTTGTTTTGTTGGGTCCAACTGCTTTCCCTTCAAGATATTTGATTTACCTATAGGCTAAACTGGGGCCCCAAAAAACAAAAAAAAACAAAAAACAAAAAACAGAGAGAGAGAGTATATAGGCTAAACTGCCCCACAAATATACAGAAGTCTAGGTGGAGACCGTAAATCTGTGGTGGCTTGTTAGCTAGGGTATGACTAGACCCATCTCCCATTGGTTAGCCAAAAAAAAAAACGAAAAGGAAACTTCCGAAGACTTGCTCTATTATTGCGGACCTCGTGAGACGAAGGGGGAGGTCTTACTTGGACGGTTGCACCCACCCACTCTCTGTTTCGCAGAGTCCACTACGAAACCTTTCCACCCAACAGTGTCTTCAAAGTTGCATTAACTCGCAAGAAAGGTATGTTCCCGTGTTTTTCTCATGTTTTTTTTTTGCGACAACGGGACTAAAACATAAAAGGCAATTTCTCATTTATTATTTATTAATTATTATTATTATTATTAATTTTTTAAGTTTTCGTGTAAAAGACCAACTTCGAATGGATCAAAAGGCAAATTCAATACAATGCACTTTTGTAGCGTACTGCGGGTAACCCACGACAATACCCCGAAAGAAAGATTATCGCGTCACATTAAGACCGTGGTCGTGAAAGAAGTTAAAGAGTTATGGTAAAGTAGTTATGTTAGTTAACTATTTAGTGTTTTGAAGTTGATTTTAGAATTTTACTTACAAGGATAAATGTCTAGATGTACAAACGTGATTGGATTGTCTCACGATATTAACTTGTTGATTTGGTGGAATTTTGTCACCAAATAATTATTGGATCTCTAAAAGAACAGTGCGTAAACTGTAGAAGATGGTAGGATTGCAAGATTGCGGAGAACCCAAGAAGTAATTATCAAAATTTTCTTTTATTTTTATTTTTTTTTTAATATAAAAAGACCAAGAAGTTGGTTACATTTTAGGGCTCACTTTTTGCCCGTAAGGGGAATTTTACGAACACAAAGAAGAAAAGAAAGCAAGAGCATAAAAATAAAAGAAAACGAGAGCAAAGGAATTCCCCAATAAGAAAAAGGGCAGTAACTGTTATATCAAATCTTCAAAAGCGCATTGGAGTGGGGAAAGGACTTTTCCTTCATTTGAAGTTTACTTATTGCTTATGAGGACAAAGCCCACGTGATAAATCAAGAATCAAGTAGGCTGCTTCCGGAGCAAAAGAAATTTAGAGAAATGAGATTCAAAGATTTCGGAGCTGTCTGAGGTTCATAGGAGAAATATATCTTGTGGCTCCATCGGCTAGTTGCTTGGCAATTATGAGATTGGCAGCCTCACTTGGATGGTAAGGATCCCAAAAAACATGCTTGGAGCGATCTTCGCACATGGTTGATACTGGCCCACATGGAATTATCCCTGCAAACTGACCTCCATTCCCACAACAAGCTATGCTCGCCGTTGTAAATCCTGACAAAGAAATATCCATTGTATTATCACGACAGTTCTATCAAACACAACTATTTAGTTTTTATTATATATATATATATATATATATATATTGGTTTGAGTTTTTATGTGGATGTATAACGTCAAAATTTAATTCAATCACTTTTATCTACTTCCAATTCCTTTTGTTTTAATTCAATTCGGCTACATGCCAAAGAAGCCTAGTATATGTGAAATGGATCGTTCAACTTAAGTTTAATGGGGTTACGTGCTATATCGGGTTTAGCAAATGTCAATGATGTGAGTTAAACAACAAAAACTTTCACATTTGCAAAAAGATAAAACACTTAATTTAGTTTTTAATTTCTATAAATTTCACTGAAAAATGGGCTTAATCTTTTAGTTAGACGACAATCAAGGCGATATGAAAAATTATGATTTGGAGAAAAGATTCATCGTTTATGGACTCGAATATAAAAATCCTAAAAGTGGGACGAAATTAGAGAAAATGAAAAAACAAACTGTGCAAGAAAAAAAAAAGTAATTAATTAAAAAAAGACTCACGATCATCAATCTACTCCTATATATATACTTTTAATTAATGCACGATACGTGGCATATATGATCAGACTCACGATCCAAGTAACAGTTCTGCTATAGATCTTTTGTCCAGGTCTTGCATGCACCTTGAGTTCAATCACATTTCAATTCAAGCTACCATACGGTAAGGTAAAGCGTGCAGTGCACCCAAATTCCTATGAGGGATGGTAGCGATATGCATCTGCGTATTTCCGGGGTTGTGTTATTGCCACAATCAGTTTTATTAATGTCACTGGCAAAATTGTGGTCTCAGATTCATGACAACGGTTCTTGTAGATCAAAAACTACAAACAAAATTGTTGTCTTAGATCTATGACATCTAATGAAATGATTTTTTGGTGGTCTGAGAGGGGAAATAACATTTCCCATTGTTTTGGCCTCCACCAAATATAACATAAAACCATTCTGTAAGTGTGACATAACATAATGTTACTGATATTGCTCACCATATTTGTCATAATTTCTGATGAGTTCCATCACCAGCTCATACACATTTGCAAGAACAAAATGAGCTCCAGGAAGGTTATCATTTAATTCAGCGAGTAATTCCTTCAATTGCCCATTGTACTGAATTGCCAGCTTATCAGCCAAGTCCACGCATTGATTTTCATCTAATCGATATATGGTCTTTTGGTATGGTATGCAGCCTATCGGTCCAACGTTCCCCACAACAAATTTGCGAGCATCCAATTGATAAAGTCTCTGCCACCAGCAAACAATCGCACGGTAATACGGATTAACCAAGCACATTTATGAAGTAGACTAAATTGGAGATATTGTCAAAAGAGTAATCCTAGTTAGCGTGACAGAGTTTCCCGAAACTTAACCGATTACACTAAAGTGATTGTGTCCTAAGCACTTTAGTGGGGTTGCACAAGTTTCGAGGAACTCAATTAGGCTAAATAGCATTACTTTGTTAATGAAGTGTTGCTTAGTTAAATTACTTACAGTAAGCTGGACCCTCAAGTGACTGATCATATCGTCAACGAATGCATCTAGACTTTGAGTGATTCTTGCTCCAATAGAGACAACTGGAAGTAGATAGTTGTTTAGAATATCATTTGATCCAATGGTGATGGAGAATATGGATCTCCTCATAAGATAGTCTCTTGCCTCGGATGGACTCATCAATTGATCAATCTGCTTTCTAGTAATGTTGAAATAATCAACTTGAATGGCCAATCCTAGCCTATTAACCTGCAATTAACGTAGAGGCACATGTAGATGAGGTATGCATTTTCATTCAAATCAAGGAAAAAAAATGGAAATTAATTAATATTCCCATGGTTATTAAGTACTGACAAATATTCTTCCAGTTGCATTCAAAATCCCCCCTGCTCCTGATGCATAATTGACCCCATATAGTATAGCTTTTCCTGTGCAATTTGGGGATAAAAATGGGCAGGCATAGTTTGGTTGTCCAAGTTCCTCCCCTATAACATGAAGATCCACAAGAGTAAGCGACAATAATAATTTAAAGAAAAAAAAAAAAAGGATTGACATGGTTAACATCTAACACATAGCCGCAAAAGGCTTACCTACAATATCACCAATTGTTCTCCCATTAGTGAACCGGCCAGTAGGATTTCCACCAGACTTCACAAAATCGATCCCATTTGGTGGGATATTTGCCTTAGACAAGGTTGGTAAATAGTTATTGTTCCCAGCATCAACTAGAGAGTCACCAAAGAGAAAGGAGCCCACCATAGTGGAGTTATCATCGCCATCAGATGCCTTCGCAGAAAAGCTCAAGTTGATCACGATAACAAGCATTAAGGCCGATGCAAAAGGTCTAAAGGCCATGGCTGAAAACATGCCGATGATATAGTCTGGGAGTACTTATTTGTGAGCCTTTTTATTACGAGAGGCATTCATTTGCGAGACACAGGTTTACTTTGTAAAAACTTGCAAGCTTCTAGTGGAGTTGCATTTGGTATGACCGTTTTGAGTACGGGGAAGGAGACCAGTGAATGACAAAGGCACAAGTTAATTTGGGTTGTTCATCAAATATTTGCATATACAATACAATACGCAACAGTGGCCCGCATTTACGTTCAAAGATTGTAACTTTACCTAAACCAAGTTGACGTAATAGAATAAGTAATCATGTGACCGAATAAAAAAACAAAAAGAAAGAAAAGAATTAGTAAATCAGGGCCCTGATTCTGCAACTGAGCATTCCAGGAGGGACCTGGGGTTGCTTGGATGCAGATGTGGAGTTTGAACCCAAATTTTGTCTAAATTGTGTTGCAGGCACATTATCAACATTGTAATAGGCCAGCCCGTGCCTTGTGTAGCAAATGGGCATCAAAACCAGCCCAAATCGCGTTAGAGACTTGTCCATGTATGGGGTCATAAGTTAGGCTAGACTGGACCAATAATAATAGTAATAATAATAATAATATTATTAATATTATTATTATTAAATTAAGCTAAACAGAAAAATAATAATAATAAGTTACGCTAAAAGCCCGTGACTTGGACAACCTTTGGGGGTTTTTGGTGTGGTGAAAAGCCTGTCCTACTCTTCAGTGGGCTTGGTCTGAGATTGTTTGGGTTTGTCACTGAGCAGTGATAGTTCTTCATCTTAAACTCCGAGTGAATGTTCAATGTGAAAGCCGCAGGGTGACAGCAGCATCATCGATTCTGAATTTAAGCTTCTCACATGCACACAGCAAACCATTACGTATAATATCTGATCCAAATCATGGGGTATACATTCTTGTCTTCTTTGAGGAATTTACTGTTAGTTTCAAAGTTATGTCGACTTTTTTTTTTTATTATTTTTATTTGTTTGTGTGAGGATTAAGAATTGAATCTAAATATGACATTAAGAGTTAAAAGTAACTTTTTCATTAGACTTTGTTGATTGTGATAAAATTATGTTAGACTTTAAATTGGTTTGAAAGGTAAAGCTAGGTGGAAAAGCAATGTCGCTATCTTTTGTCGCTGCATATTTTTCTCTCTTCTGTGAAGACTGAAGTGTACAGATGAAAGGCAACATTGAAAAAACATGTCATTGATTTCTTTTAAAAAGAATTCTCATCTAGCTTATGCATCCTGTGTAGAGTAAATCCTTGCGTCAAAATCTTCTGCAACTGATTTGGTCATGTTTCCTTTAAGCCTAAGTACTTCGGCTTGGGCTTCATCCACAATCAAGTTTAATTGTTCTCCAGAATTGAATACATGGATGCCATTTCTGGCCTCAATCCAGCTTATTCCGGGGTCTTTTTCCAACATCAATTCTCTTATCATTCTCCTCATTTCTGCTACACGGTCCCATCTCTCAGCAGCAGCATAAAGATTTGAAAGGAGTACGTATGTTGGACTATCCTCTGGGTTTAATCTTAACACTTGTTCTGCTGCTCGAACTCCTATTCTTAAATTCCTTTTGTCTACACAAGAACTCAGCAGAGTTCTCCATAATTCCAAATGCTCTTCCAGGTAAGTTGACTCCATGATCAACTGTTCTGCCTCATCCAGTAATCCCGCACGACTTAATAAACTTACCATGCAAGAATAGTGCTTTGGTCCAGGTATAATCTCATTTACTTTCATCAAACTCCACAAGTATTTTCCTTTTTCCACCAAACCACTGTGGCTACAAGCAGAAAGTACTGACAAAAATGTCACTTGGTCTAATTTTGGGCCGTGAGCCAAGATCTCCCCAAAGAGCATCATTGCCTCCTCTGCCAGTCCATGGTGACCATACCCACCAAGCATTGAATTCCAACACTTTAAGTCGGGATTCTTTATTCTGGAGAATATCAACCTAGCCCCCTGAAGATTGCCATTTTTAGCATACATGTCTACCAGACTCCCACAAACACACATTTCAGTATCATATCCTGTTTTTATAGCCATATTATGAATCATCTCTCCTTGCTTTAGTGTTGCAAGGTCAGCACATGCACTTAATGCAGCACTGAGAGTGAAGCTGTCCCTCTTCTGGCCCTCCTTACACATCCTGCGGAATACTTTTATTGCACTTTCTCCATTACCCAATCTAGAATAACCCATAATCATTTCAGTCCAGAGAACAATGTCTTTCTCTTCAATCGAATTGAAAACTTCTTGAGCATATCCAGTGTCACCATTCCTGAAGTACATGGACAATAGGGTAGTTCCAACAAAGACACTCCTGTCCAGCCCTGCTTTCACAACTTGGGCATGGAGTGGCTTCCCATAATGAATAGCCGGGAATGCCCTGGTTGCTGATATAATAGCTGCAAGAGTATACTCGTCAGGTTTGGGAAAAGAAATTTCTAGCAACTGGACAAACAGATTCATAGCCTGCTCTCCTTCCCCACTTTCTGCATACCCAGAAATCACTGAATTCCAAGAAACTAAATCTGGAGTCTCAATCCTATTAAAAATGTCAAGTGCAGCTCTATTGTCCCCACAACTGCAATACATGTCAAGCAAGGCATTCTGCAAAGGCAAATCAGGTAGTACATTCAAAAAGATGACTTGGGCATGAATAGCTAGTCCACAAGTATAATATCCCAATTTGCCACAAGCATTCAGTACCATGGAGTATGTGAACTGGGAGGGAGTAATACCTGAACGAACCATTTTACCAAATAGATCAAGTCCTTCCTCTACCTCGTCATTCTTTAAATTCCCAAATATCATATTATTCCACAAGACAACATCTTTGTCTACTGCATAGCTAAATACTTTACGTGCGGATTTCAAATCCCTGCAGTTTGAGTACATTCCAAGTAACGATGTCTGAACACAAACATCATTCAAGAACCCAAATTTTATTCCTTGAGCGTGAATCAAAGAGCCCATAGGCTGGCCCTCAAGCCCACAACACGCTTGTAGCAAACTCGTGAAAGTCAATCCATTAGGCCTCAGCCCATGAATCTGCATGTGGGAAAATAGCTCAAAACACAAAACCCGATTGTTTGAATCTCTCGAACACACCGAAACGAAGGCGTTATACGAAACCAGGTTTCTCTGAGGCATTCTGTCGAACAGCTTGCGCGCGTCGGAAATAGAACCACAACGGCCATACATGGACAGGATGTTGTTGCCGAGATATGGTGATTGTGCATAGCTGCTTAGGGTCGTGGTGGTTAGGATTAGAGCGTGGAGTTGACGCGCTTTCTTGAGAGAGGTAACTGTGGTGCATCTTTGTATTAGCGCGGGTAAGCTTAGAGTAGGATGGCTCATGTAATGGTCGGTTCTAGAAGTTCTTAGAGCTGACCCGCTAAAATTTAAACCCTACTCTAGTTTTTCAAAACGCACCGTTTCTACCCGGATGTTGGCTCCACACAAAATGAAGCTCTAAGCGAAGCGTTCCGAGAGCTCCCATCCAGGCATCCACCTAGCAGTCCCCCCAGGCGGCCAAAACCATTTCCTCCGTCGCCGGAACAACGTCGGCGCCTCCTCGGAAAAGATCACAGGCTTGGAGGGATGGCGCTTCGTGATTCGAAACTCCCTCGTCTCCGCCGTCTGATCGACGATAGCCTCCGTCCGTACACGATCAGTTCTCTCCAAACAGATTCCTCCACTGATCTTCGGCTGCCGCTCTCTCTGACCGGAGAAAAGGAGAAGGATCTTTTAATCGCTCTCTCGCAGGCAAATCACCCCCGAGAAATTTTTACCAAAATTTCGTTTCCGCACACAAACACCTACTCAAAAACACAAACAAAATTTTCCTAACCATTGTGTCTACTTATTTCATTAACTGCTCTCAGGTTTTGAGAGAAATCCAGCTTTGGATAAGTGGAATCGACTGCAATTCGGTTACTGAACATGAAACAGTGGCGGAACCTGTTTGTGACAATATTCTAGTTGAGATACTCAGTGACTTGGTAAACAAATGCCTTCTTTTTTCTTTTTTTCTTTTTTTTTTCTTTTTTTAATTATTATTATTATTATTTTTATTTTTTTTTTATTTTGTGTCTGCCGTCTGGCTTTGCTTATTGGAAATTCATGGCCTTCCGACGTCGTGTTGATATATCAGTTTCTGACAGGTATTACCGCTGTCTGCTGGGAGTCCATGCGTGCGGCATTTGGCAAGCAATGTTCTTGTAGCCATTTCTGAGTTTTTGGCTGCATCTGTAAGTGCAAATGGAATTTGGTATTGTGGTTTATTGAGGCATAATGCTTTCTATGTCTTCTCATCTTAGCTATAAAACGTTTTATTATTATTATTATTTTTTTATTTGCAGGGAAGTGAATGGGAATCTTTTATTCATACTTTGTGTATTTGTCTGGAATTGGTCCTGGCCCATGCATCCCGATACTCTCGGGATCCTTTAACGAATGCAGTTGAGGAAACAAATTGTGATTTGCAAACATTGAATGTCTTAAAACCTAGAATGAAATATGCTAACTGGTTTATGGCAGCAGCGATCATTCGTGTATTCCGCCATGTTTTAAAAAAATTGAATCAAGGCAATGATGATCAACTCTTGGAAGTATTATTTGGTTCTATCAGTTCGTTTCTTCTACCCATTTTTTGGGAGTTCAAGGATAAGATCTGTGATTGTCAGAGCAATGACATCCCAAAAAGCCAGGTTACAAATGCTTCATTTTTTAAAAGTGTAGGGGAGGAGAACCCAAAAGTTCTGTTTCTGGGGAGTTTTATCCAGTTCCTCTGTTCATTGGTTGAAGAAAGCAGTTCACTGGAAGATAAGCTTGATACCCAATATCATCATCCGTTTGTTGACTTAGCTGTCAGTTTTGTGCCTGAACTTTTACATGGGTGCCTGGGAAAGCAAGGGAATTGTTTAAAAGTACCCACCTCTCAGTACTTCAGACATAAGATTTTGGTATTTACTTGCCTCAATTATCGGTCTATGAATGCATGTAATTGAAATTCACTCTAAATTTGTTTCTCCAGGAATTCATCTTCAGATATATGAATATGAACTGACCTTTTTCTCTTTAAAGCACCAGAACCGGAAATAACTTTTTTGATCTTGCTGAATTTTCATGCTCAATCCCTTCTTCTGTCTCCAGTGCATTTCAACTGATTCAAATGCTGTTTTGGAGTCCCAAATTTTTCCGTGATGTATAAAAATATACCACTGATAGCTTGTCCATTATTGTATTTCATCATCACTATATATTGCATTGTGATTACAGTTACTTTGACATCTTCTGCAGATGTTAATGCTGAGGCTTAGTTACCAAACTTGTCTAAGTTGCTCCATTCTTGTTTCATGGTTGCAACTTCTTCATGATTACTTTGAAGAACATTTGCTGAAACCCCTCAAACTCAAGACTGTGGAGGATGAATGTCTTGAAGACTCTCCATTTTCATGGACTCTTTATGCTGTTGAGGGAGCCAACTTATGTTCCCCTCATTTGCAAAGGCAGGCCATTCTTCTTTTCCTTAGGTGTTGTGTCAGTCTGATCAATTGGGAAAGAGAGACTAACGAGCAATTTGCATGTGCAACTCTTGACTCTTGCTTGAGTTTTGACTCGATCTTAGAATCAGATGTTTGTCGTAGGAAGAAAGGTTTCTTAGAGCTTTTTAAATGGCTTCGTGGGCATCTCCCAGCTGATATTTTTGTGGATGATAAATTTTATTTGGAGAAGTGCACGGGGTTCACAAAATCTTTCCTCCAGCTATACTTGCATGAGGTTTGTAGCTTACAAAATTTCTTTAATGTGTTATGCTTCTTTTTTGAGACAATATAATCAGATCATGCATTGTTTACTTGCTTTAGATAAAACAAGACTCTTGTTCAAAAAAAATAAATAAAATAAATAAATAAATAACAAGACTGTAGTTCAACATTATTCTATTTGAACTGGTACTCTTCTTCGGCCTTCTTTCTTTAATTACTTGTCTCGCTTGAAGTGTAGGATGATTTACTATTTAAGGTGCTTTTGCTACTGGTTAATGTACCTTTTCGTCCTGAAGAACAGTGAGCACTGGAACCTATGCTTCCTTCTTATGGCTTTAAGTCTTTAAATTTATTGCTTATGGCTGTAATTAACTGGTCGGGTGCAGATTGCACGAAGAAAAATGGACATTCCAGGATTTAAAAGGACACGTTCCTTTTCATGCTTCAGACGTTTTTAATCCTATATACCTCTTTCACCTATTCCTTGCAGAGGCAAGTCATTTGCATTCATAGCTTTGATTTTCATAAACTTGAACCTTGTTCCCCCACACCAAGGAAAAATACAGAAGTGCAGTAGAACAACAACTAAAACAGAACATATTTTCAGTTTGGCTGTAAATAATCAAACTTTTTCTTTTGCAGTTGCATTATGATCACCAAGTGCTTCTTGATTACCTTATTTCTAAAGATATAGGAATTAGTTGTGCTGAATATATGCTAAGGTATGCCCTCTAGTTGCTTCTGGAACTTATTAATTTGAAGGCTAAACAAGATTAAAGATGTAATGGTGTAACCTTGGAAGGCTTAATATTCATTTTTCTCTATGCTTTTTTGTTGTAGGTGTTTGCGGATAGTATGTAATTCATGGAACTCATTTGTCAAATTTTGTGTAGTTGGGGAACAAATAAGTCCATCCAATTCCAAGAAAAGAAAATTTTTGTTGGATGGATCTGATTTTCAGGCAGAGCCACCATCACCATCTATAAGAGACATCATGTGGTCACCTGAGGGGAAACACAAGAGTGGCTTTGACTACAGCTGCATGCAGTATGAAACCAAAATGCAGCCATTCAAGGAAGCTAAAAGTTGTTTGTTTTATTTAAAATATTCTCTGGAAAATCTTCATGAGAGGAGCTTGTTTCCATATAATCCAGAAGTGCTCCTGAAGCGGTATGCTTTTCTCTATTTTGTCCCATACTTCTACTAAACATTTATTGTTTGTCGCTGTGGTTCATTTGTTTAGTTTATTTAGCCACCTTTTTCCCTAAGTGTTCTGGCATTGACCTGGGAAAGAAATGAGATGCGTCTTTTAATTGGCTCAACACTTGTTTAATTGAGTGGTCAATGCCCTCTTGATAGCATGGGCAAAAGTTGTGTGCTAAATATCAAAGCTTTCATAGAATTAAGGCATGATGGAACCTCAAAGTGCATCTAAGTGAATGCTATGACAGAACTCTTTGTTGACTTTTAATGGTAAATTCTGTATGCATAACTTAAAATTCCACTGGACTTTCTTCCTGCAGTTTAACAAAATTTCAGGAGTTGTGCCTTAATGAAAATAATCATGACTTTCCATGGGCCGGAGGAATCAAGTAGGAATTTTAGCTGTGTTTGTAAATTGAGTAACTTGACTACAGCGTTAGCACTCCAGAGATGTCAGCAGTCAATGTTTACATATGGATTCAGATGTTTTCAGACAAATGGGTGTGGTTGCTACCAGTCAAAAGAAGATGCAGCTATGGGACTGTTAGATGGCAGCTCTAACCCATCCCAAATGCCACTTGTGCATGTTGATTTGACATTTATGGGTAATACAATTCTTCTTAAGAAGATAGTGTCATTTCTGTGGGCCAAACTGGATTTTCCTCCAAAAGTGCGGTAGGACTAAACCATAGAGTAGAAGGGATAAGAAAGGTGGGGTGGGAAAAGATGGAAGGGGAGCGTAGGCATTTTGTGTTGGTTCATGGAGCCTGTCATGGAGCATGGTGTTGGTAAAAGGTGGCAACTTTACTCAAGAGTGCTGGTCCCCAAGTTACAGCTCTGGACATGGCTGCTTCTGGAATCCATACCTGGTCGATCCATGAGCTCCACTCAATCTCAGACTATCTTGAGCCATTGATAGAATTCATGATTTCTGTGCCACAAGAAGATAGGATGATACTAGTGGGCCACAGTGCAGGTGGGCTCTGCGTTTCATTTGTGATGGAGAGGTTCCCCGAAAAAATTTCTGCTGGAGTCTTTGCTGCAGCTTCTATGCCTGGTCCTGAGCTTAGTTTTACAATGGTAGGAGAAGAGATGTGCTCTCTCTCTCTCTCTCTCTCTCACTCACACACCACCCCCCCTCCAACAATTGCTGCTTCTTTTCCCGTTATTTATTTCTTGTATAACAATTGACGTTGACTGATTTGGGAGATATATGGTATGCTAGAAGGGTGGATTTCTACTTGGACACGCAAATTATGTTCAACAATGTTTCAGACAATCCTCAGACCTCATCATTGTTTGTACCCAAATTCTTGTCAACCCGGTTGCACCAGCTCTCTCTGCCTGAGGTGAGACCGCATTACCATATTCATTACCGGGGCAAAGTCTGTTGATTCATAGGGGTGAAAGTCCAGTGCAACTTAATATCTCATTGGTTGCTCTTCGGTTCTCTCTGCAACCAGGATTTAGAGCTGGCAATGTTGTTGCCAAGACCTATTCCTCTCCATGGCAATGGAACAGTAGAGAATGAAGCAGTGCTCACCAAGGAGAAATTTGGATCCATTCCTCGGGTTTACATTGTGTGCGACCAAGTTAACATAATCAAGGAGGATCTACAGAGGTGGATGATCCAGAACAATTCAACTGGTGAGGTGAAGGTTATCTCTGGTTCTGATCACATGGTCATGTCTTCTAAGCGGCTGGAACTCTCTCTTGCCTCAAGGACATTGTCAATATGTGCTTTTGAATTCCCTACTTGCTTGGGGGACCATCTTCCTCTGCAATTGTTTAGGAATTGTTAAAAGATGTAATGGGCCGTGTCATTTATATATATGGCAATTATTTTGGCTAAACAAGATAAGTTGGTCCAGGATGTAATGCTTGGAACATTACTGCTGACACCTTTCCCCATCTTCTAGAGCAGGGAGGAAGCAAATCAAGATGAAATGGTGCTCACAAAAGAGAAATGTGATTCTGTTCATTGAAGGTTCATTATATATGTGAACAGGACAATGAATGTGTTCTTGAAAACAGCCCCCCTGAGGAAGTAAAGTTCATGCCAGCGCTGATCACACGGTCATGCTCTCTAGTCCTCAGGAGTTGTGTTCCTGCCTGCAAGAGATCAGCAATCCTCTATAAATTCATTGGTCTCTTGAAGCGTGCAGGTTTGTACCTTTTAATGTTCCAGACATCACTGCATAAAGTATATAATAAATAGCATGATGAGTTCCAGGTTTCGAAGACTCGGTGGAGTGGCCTTTATTATCTCGGGTCTTTTTCCGTGGGTACTGGTTTTCTTTAGATTTACTTCAGTGAAAAAGAGAAAAAAAAGGGGGGGGGGAACGTTAGAAAAATGCAGTTTTAAGTCTCACGTGACACGATAATGATGCACATTTGTGGTACCTCCTTGCATAATTGAAGACACAAATGTACAATAGATAATTTTAATAGTGTTATCTCGCTCACATCTGTCTTAGTTTAGTTAAAATAATGTTCTAGTAGTTGCTTTAATAGTATTATATTTGAATTTGCACCTTACCATTTTTTAGTATCACTCAATGAATTCTGTTTTCTTTCCTGTCAAATTTTAGTTGCTCGGTGATCAAGATTTATCTTCAAATCATACTAAAAAATCTGGTTAGCCTAGACAAAATTTATATTTGGCTACACACTTAAAGATAATAATATAGTCATATAATATTCGTGTATTAAAAAGTTTTAGAAACAGATTGCTGATATTTGTATTTATATTTTGTTTGAACAAAATGCAAATCTAATTTAATATTATATAAATTTATCTGAACTTTTTTTATTTTAATTAGACTTCATTTATTTTTTCACTCACATTAATATTTAAATTAATTAAATTTGTGTTATAAGTCAAATTAAAAATCTCGTTATTGTCAACTTTGTCAACTCTTACGCCTTTTCACTCCCCAGTGTGTATGGATAAGTAAGTACGACCCAAGGGGAATTCAGTGGGAGTAGCCAGTAGCAAAGGCCAAAAAAATCATGGATGGGAAAGCAAGGCATTTTGTGTTGGCTCATGGAGCCTGCCATGGAGCTCGGTGCTGGTTTAAGGTGGCAACATTGCTACAATCCATGGGTCACAAAACCACTGCAGTTGACCTGGCTGCTTGTGAGGTCAACCCAAAACAGGTTCATGAGCTCCATTCCATGTTGGACTATTTTGAGCCATTGACGGAATTCTTGGGGTCTTTACCATAAAGGGGAAAAGGTTATTCTGGTTGTCCACAGCTTAGGTGGATGTGCTGCATCTTATGCCACGGAAAGATTTACAGAGAAAATTGCCGTTGCTGTTTTTGCCCCTGCCTGGATGCCTGGTCCTGACCTCAGTTTAGGAGTACCTGATGAAGAGGTTCTCTTTTTCTCTCTTGCACTTCTCTCTTCCTTTCTCACCACAACCACACACACACACGCACACACACACACACAAGCACAAAGGATTGTACATCCGAGTTGCACACTTTTCCTTAACGGTGAAAATGGTACTTTCATATTACAGTCAAAAGAGAAATGGAAATATTTGTTAAAAAAAAAAAATCATATTTTTAGCATCATAATGTCATTCAAGTTTTTCTAGAGTGCTCACCGCCCTACATATCATTAACGTTAATATGTCTCTCCGCAATACTCCTATCAACTTGTTGAAAATTGTAAAACAATACCATGTTCTTTCTTCTTCTTTTGGATAGTGATTTTTTGTTTTTGTTTTTTTTTTTTTGTGGTTGTTGGGAGGTGGTCCATGCATCGTCGTTACTCTTTAAATTCAACCATCCTAAAAAAGTCGTGCACTTCATCTTTTTCCCTGCGAATCTTTTACTTTTCGGCTCACAACTTTCTACATTAAATAATATTAGAACAAAATAGAAATTTTTAGTAACATAAAGTGTAACAAATCGGCATACTTCTTCAATTATGATATTTTTTTTCTTGCATATGCATGTGGAAAGATATTCTTTTTAGTGGGGTTATTATGCACAATTAAAAACGAAAAGTAAAAGAAGTAATCTCATTCTCCCAAAGCAGTTTAGTCGGACAATGGGCTCGTTTATGGACTCAAAAATGGTATAGATGATGGGCCCAACAACCCGCCAACGTCAGTTCTCTTTGGGCTCGACTTCTTGTCAACTAAAATATACCAGCTCTCTCCACCAGAGGTTATACTTTCTTTTTCTTTTTTTTTTTTTTCGTTTTTTCTTCCTCTACCCATTTGGGTTAGGATTTGACGCTTGCAAAGCTATCAATGAGGCCACTCCGACTATATGGTGGTCATTTGTACAGCGATGACTTGCCCCCTTTAACCAAGGAAAAATATGGCACGGTTCCCAGAGTTTTCATCACGGTTGACCACGACAATGTCATGGTTGAGGAGAGTACGAGGAAGATGATCGAAAGTAATCAGCCCGATGAAATAATGGAGGTCTCAGGTTCGGATCACACGATCCTGTATACTGAGCCAAAGGAGTTCTGCTCTTGCCTCCAAGAAATTGCTAAGAAATGCGCTTAAAAATTGCATTTGCAACCCATCAAATCTTGATCAGTTCTTGTGATCGGTCCTATGGTATTGTTGTGTACTTCAAGAATGACTTGAGAGGTTTTAGGGTGGTCCAGCTTTTGTTCGGAGGGATTGTTGCTCGTACGGTTGGTCTCGTTTGGTCAGTCGGTTGGCGAAGTCGTTTTCTAGGTTGTTTTCCATGCTTTCTCTTAATGCAGTTTTGTGGTTTTTATTTCATGATTTCTCTTCTAAGGGCTTAATCCAACATTCACTACAACTCAAAATGTGCCTTCCAAAAATATTTATTAAATTATTATATTGGTCAGAATTTATCAAAATCCCTCCATATTTTGGTTCCACATTAAAAATTAAAAAAGTCGAGATTGCAGGTGGACTTTGTGGCTACTTGCACAAAGCCAATTGTGGGGTTTAGTTTAACAATTTTATTTTTGTCATAAAAAAAAAAAAAAAGAAAAGAAAATGCTTACAAATTGACTAGCACTTCTCTGCTATATCCTGGAGACAACGGCGAAGCTCTTCTGGCTTTGAGAGCATCACCATGTGGCCACATCTACTGATAACTCTGGCTTCCTTTGGCGGGCAGTTCTCGATCATCCATTGCTGGAATTCCTCTCTCATCAGATCATCTTCTTTGCATACAACAAAAACCCGGTTCACCGATCCGTATTTAGATTCGGTTAGCAGTGATTTCCTGTCCAGATCTTTGAAGAAAACATTGAATGGCCTGATCAACACTTTGGCTAATTCCAAATCCTACCATGACATGAAGAATTAATCAAATTGACAGCCCCGTTTGGACATAAGATGTGAATGTGAAGTAGCTTGCTTGGAAGATGCGTACCTCTGGCCGGCAATTTCGATACATCACAGTTTCCAAGTATTGTGATCCAAAAGAAACTGATATTGGCAGGTCACCATCGTAAATCATCTCGCAATCCAATAGAGATTCAGCAGTTGTCCATTTAAAGAACTGGTTAACAATCAAAGGCAAATTTAAGGAAAAATGTAAGCTGGACTAAATTTCAAAACACAGAACATAAATTTAAGGAGGTATGGTTGAGAAATGTTCTTACTTCTTGCTGTATGGTTGCCGGGCAACCAATCCAACTTGGCATGTTGGCTCCAACAAAAACGGCTGTCAAAATTTTCTCGGGAAAATTTTCCATGGCCAGAGATATGACATAGCCGCCATAGCTGTGGCCAACTAGAATTACTTTCTCGTTAAGGGAGGCCATGAATTCCATTAATGGGCGCGCGTAATCAGAAATGGAATCAAGCTCGTGCAGCTGCTTGGAATTGACCCCAGAAGCGCCGAGGTCCAAGGCATGGGCACGGTGACCAGCAAATTTGAGAAGGGACACAAGCTTGTACCAGCACCAGGCACCGTGGCCAGCACCGTGAACCAAAACAAAGTGCTTCGTAGTCTCCATCTCCTGTTCTTTCTGCTTTCTGAAACTCGAAAAATATAACTGACGAAGAGAACTCGGCGAATGAATTAAAAAAAAATATATATATATATAATTAATTAATTTTTTTAATTATGATGAATGAAATTAGTATTTTTTTTATTTTTTTGTTTTTATTAATTTAACCCATGATTGGTTCACCGACAAACTGCCAGCTGGCTCCTTGTTCTTATCCAAATTTTTTTGAAAGAATTTTTAATTAATTTTTTCTTTTTTTTTTAACTGTCGTGTACATAGTTAGAACACATCAATCAATCAAGAATATTAAGATCTGTTATCATTTTTTTTTTTTTTTAATTTTAAAGCCTACTATTTCAAAATTCTCGTGTAAGAGAATCCAAAAAAAAAAAAAAAAAAAAAAAAAAGAAAATCAGGAGACTGAGTTGTGGTGATACTCCCTCAAGAAATGGTTCCTCTTTAGAGCTTTGCCCATCGAGATCGACAATCCGTTTCGAGATATGGGCGAGGGGTCTCGCTCAGAAAATAAAAATGGAAAAAAAAGATGCAGGCGGCTTTGAGGATAAATATTTATTATTATTATTATTATTATTATTTTCAATTGAGCATTAATTACGTGATTTTGAGGGCGCCTTGCGTCGCATTCAGGCGGCGCGCGGATGGATAAAACTAGATTTTGAGTTATTATTTTCAGTTTCTGAATCATTTAATTTTTAAATATTTTAAGTGTTTCATGTCCAAAATATATTAAATTTTAGATTTATTATATTTTAGATATATTAAAATATGAACCTTATATTCAAATTATTACCTTTTTGAATTCAAGTTAATTTGCATCCGATCAATTGAATTTTAAAATATTTTGAATCTAAATTTTGTTAATTTTTATTCATCTCAGTTTTAAATATTTTTATTTGCTGTCTATTAACTTTTTTGAATTAATACAAATTAAATTAAATTAAATCTTAACCAAATTAATTTATATTATTTAAATTAATTAAAATATTGTTACTTTTATTTACGTAAGTAAATCGTTAAATTTTAAACAAATAACATTTTTCTCGTTAACTATTGTTGGTACAAGACAGGGATGAACAAATGAAAATAAATAAAACTGAAACGCACATGAATCCACCTATATGCCCATAAGTATTATGGATAAGCAGCACGAGAAATGCTATTGCTGTATTGTTGAGAACACGATTATTATTATTATTATTATTATTATTATTATTATTATTATTATTAGAGAGAGACAAAAGAAATAAGATTTAAGTCTTTTTCTTTAATATAAGGTGCATGGATCAGCCGTACCAGGCAATCGGTCTGAAAACACGATTATTTCAATAGGCCCACCCCCACATTGAGCAACTCTCTGCAGTATCCTGCCGGCACCGGCAGAGTTCTTTGGGCTTGGTGAGCATGGCCCCACTGATCACTTTCACTGCTCTGGGTGGATTGCTAGCAATCATCCCCTTCTGGTATTCCGCGTTAAGCGTCACGTCTTCTTCACACATCACGAAAACTCGGTCAACCGATCCAGATTTAGATTCTGTTAGTAAAGATTCTTTTCCCAAGTCATCCAAGAACAACTTGGCAGGCCTTGGCAACGTTTTGGCCAACTCCAAATCCTGCAAGAATTAATCGCCAGGACTTCAAGAAGCATCACATCCCGCGTGTTTTTTCACAAAGCTCTGAGCTTAGGTTTAAGATTTCAAACACAAAGAGCTTGCTTGAGATGGGAATTGGAATACTTTCCTCCGGTTGGCATTTTAAATTAGAGTATATTTGCCAGGAAATATGGCCCAACAACATAACGTGAACTAGATGGATTTTCTCGGCCTTGCTCGAGGACCAATTCGCAATCAAACAGTACGCCGGCTGCACTTGGATTCATCTTGCACGTCTGGTCTACTCAAAAAGCAAACATTACTGAAATATCAAATCTGGAAATTACTTAGCACCATGTACATGCACTAGTATTAGTAAAATTATCTGAATAAAAATACAAGATTAGGAGGATGGATCGGTATGGGTCCAAACCCCCGCACACTCAAAAGTACTCTAAATAGAAGTATTTGTGGTTTACTTTTGTGGTGTATAATAATTAGATGTATTTTTTTAAGGATATTTAGTAATTAAAAATTTAAATTTTTATTTTTAAGATTTTAAATTTTAATTTTGTAAAAGAAATATGAAAATTATAATAGTAAGAAGAATTATTTTTATTATATACTTTACGATGAGATAAATCTTTTAAAAGAAGAAGAAAAAAAAAAAACTATACGTGGAGCCTTTACTACTTCTAATGGAATTGCTGGAAATGAGTTAAAGCAAATAATTAACATTATATGCATGCAGTAGCAACGGCAACAAGGTATTTAGCTGAAGTCGGGAAATTTTACTTCTTCTACTAGACTTGCTGGTGGACTCATATAATTGGGCACGAAGGCTGTGACAAGCACTGAGACCAAGATTTTCTCTGGAAATTTCTCCATGGCAAGGGAAATAACTATCCCACCGAAGCTATGACCCACCAAAATTACTCTATCGTCTTCAGATAGAGAAGCCACGAACTCCATTAATGGCTATCTGTTTAGGACTGACCCCACAAGCACCGAGATCCAAAGCAGTGACTGGTGGCCAGCCAAATTTAGTAAGGGCACAAGCTTGTACCCGCACCAAGCACCATGGAAACCTCCATGAACCAAAACAAAGTGCCTTCACGTGATCTTTTCATCTAGATCCTGTCCAGGATAGATAATCCTATTCTGATGCATGAACCAGGAATGAATCTAAAAAAGTAAATACAAAAAACAAAAAAAAAAAAAAGTACGACGTATTTGCCGAACAGTGTATTAATGGAAAACTTTAGTCCCATGCCTAAAATCTACTTATCTACAATTACAGACATTCCATCGTATCATTCTGAGTGGACAATGGGAGTCCACAAATAAAAAGAAGGTTGTCACGTTAGGACAGTTGGAGTGTCTCCTGTTGATTGACGAAATTTGTTCTGGTGAAATTATCGAAAGACACGCGCGCGCATTTGGGGAGCAGGCATCGGTGTGTGCCTTTGTCTTATGCAACAAATTAAAGGAGGGGAACCGAACAAAAAATAAAAATAAAAAAAAAAAGAAAAAAGGACACAGGTAAATGTACCGCACCCAGTTGTATACCCTTACCCATGTCACACGGGGCTCCACAGAGCCTCCCTCTGCCCACCCGCTCAATTCCTCCCGCTCTCTCCCTTTCATGGTCCCGGTACCCGACAGAGACTTTTCTTTTTTTTTTTTTCTAGGAAAATAACAGGTTTTTTGCCTTTTTCTCCCAATTAGAATATAAAATCATTTGCGGGTTTTTCTTCGGTTGTGTTGGCTTTCAGACGAAATCTAGGGACGCAACTGCATTGGCCACCCGTATATGAGCTGCTCTGTTAGGGATGGCATCGTAGGGTACGCTGAATCTTGGGATTATTGATTTCTTCGATATATATATATATATATATATATATATATATATCTAACAAAGAGTTCCTTTTTCTTATGGATTTTAGAGATTTCTTCCACTACTTTTTTTCGTTTTCATTTATTACTTGAAAAATGACTGGGGAGCGATTTTCCATTAGCATCCCCGCAATGCAACATGAGCGCAAAAACTGTTCAGGTCCTCTGGAATAGTTCAAAAATGTAGTCCACTGACTCCTGAAGAGTCGATCGTTGAAGGCGTTCGGTCCTCAGACCTCTCTGAAGATGGAGATACCGTACGAATAATTTCCATGCAGTTTTCGTATACAAGGACACAGTATCACTTGACTAGAAAGCCATCAATACATACAGGGACAACTTAAGCACGGGTAAAGGTAGAGACATAATTATGGGCCGGGGGAGGGGGGCGTCGGGAAGAAACTCAGAAGCAGAATATTTACAAGTACAACGCAATAACAAGCACGCCAAGGTACCACTTCCTCGTGAAAGAATCACGCCTTGCCTCCCGTCAGTGTTTCTACCCGACGAGCCCACCAGCCCAGTGTTCTTCACGTTTCAGACTTGCTGAACGGTTTTAAACCCTTTGCTTAGCCTCCCAGTTAATCTATTATAATCAACTGAGCATTGTCGGATGCCCTGAATGCAGCATCCTCTTGATCATGTCCATCCCAAAAGCAGAATCAGATGAACTGAGAGCAATGACGATGCAATTATATCTCAGCAGTCTAACCATGAGATTGAAAACAATTTCCCGAGAAAAAGTAGTATTTGAAAAAGTAAAAGCAGGTCATCAAAGGCAGTTACAATCCTAGTAGTTTATGTGAAGAACTGGCACAACAACTGCTGAATCTTGTAAGTCAATGACAAATGACCAAACAAAATCCTTGCTTTGAGGGACTTGGGTTAGATTGTTGGGTGGCAGCATAGGTGGAAGGCGATAATATAACTTTGCATCCTTATAGACTCACTTCCATTATTTCATAAGACACCCGGGCTTTCTTTCTGTTTAATAAAGATTCATAGGCAAACTCCCAGCCAATTCACTGAACCAATTGTGTAGAGAACAAACTTGGTTAAAGACAACAGGAAAATAATTGTTTGCTTGCATTAAAAAATTAGTGCTCTCTCAACTCTATCAGAAAATTTTTTACACAATACCACTGCATGCACCATAATTCATAATTCCATCTTTTGCAGGCAACAGAAATTTAGTGACAAATTATTAGATGAAAAGGGCACTCGAATTTTTTCCTGCAAGAGAATTACAAATCCACACAGTTATAATCACTTGGAAGCATAACACAAACAACCATTTCATCAAAATAGCATATAACATCAAGAAAAAGGAAAATTTAAAAGCATATATGAGAGGTCCCATGAGCAATCTACCCCTTCCAAAACACATCTCTGCTTTGACATGCCCAAAGAAAACAGAAAGTATGAAAATGTTTGACAACTTCTAGTCATATGTGGAAGGGTTTACATCAAAAAGGGCCATAATGGATTCAAGGAAACTTCAGTTTGACTATTCAGTTGGTCTCGATGCCTTAGGTACCTAGAGAGCCCACTAGTTTAGCCTTTGGATACAAAGCAGAGGTATCTCACATGCACCATGAAGCTTGGCTGAGAGTTTGCTGAGATTTTTTTTTTCCCTTTTTTTACTATTTTGTTTCGAATTCTTTGTCCATACTCTTGCCCCTAATCAATGTGAAGGCACCTTAGGATAATAGGGACGGGCATATAAAAATTTCCTCTACTAACCGATGACATTACATCCAGTGGTTTCCTTGCTTCACCAGTAACAATCTTTGAAGGCTTATTACATATAGCCTTTTTCAAGGCAAATATATTCTCTTTGGCAAGAAGATCTCAAAGACATATGATGCAAGAAAATCACAAAGACACAAGTTTTCACACATACTCCTAGAAAACCATCCATATTAAGGATAAGCATGCATAACAATAGAAAGAAATAGTATAAATTTCAGCCTGCAGAATAAAGTGCAAAAATGTCAAGGAAGAGAAGAAAAGTAAAGGAACTGACCTCGGAGTAGTAATTTCATAGGGAAAGTGGATGACACCATCAGATAAGTGGGGAACATGATCCTTTTTCTCATTCACAAATTTTATTACTTGGAACAAAACTTCACGTAGAGAAGCTTCAACCACTGCCCTGCGCACACTCCTGTCCTCAGATGCACTCGCTGAATTCACATGTAAAACAATAAAAAGGAAATTGTTTACATTGAAGAGTAAACACATCAATAAATGCAAATAGAACAAGAATGCAAAGGTACCTCCTGGGTCAACTATTACTTTGCCATGATGAGACTTTCCAGGATGTGCCTTTGGGTTCTGAGTTACATTTAAATTGATATACCAATGTTCCCAGAATAGGCGTTCAGTTTTGTTGGTGAACCACGATTCCTTTTTATTCTTCAATTCATAGAAAGAAAGACATATCTGCATCATTAATCAATTCATAAAGTGAATGAGTATTGCTCAGATGATACAAAGAAGTGAAGCTCTGGTTGACCAAACAAAAGCAAATGCATGGTCATAAAAATGGTATAGCAATCATCAACAATTTGCAATATATAAGCTCCACAAAATCCTGCTTGCAAATTAGAAGACACATTAACTTAACAAGAAAAGCAAATCACAAACCTGACTTTTCTTATTTGGGTGTTTGTCTACCCAATTTATGAACTGCTCAATCTTCTCATCTATTTTCTTTTCAACATCGACAACCCCACATTGCACCTTAGAGATAAGAAACACACCAGTGACACAAAAAACACAATCATCAAAACTCTGCCAAGATCAGTATATCTTCAGTCCTCCATTTCAAAACATCAATAATCAAATTACAACTATAAAGAGAGTAAGATATGATATTCAATAAAAGCAAAGTTCTTGGGAGAGAAGCTGGGGTTCAAACTTCAGCTCCCCAAATTGCCAACAAATGTGGGGCTATTAATTCTGATGAACTGCAACCTTCAGAGCATAAAATTTCATAGGGCACACTTATTTTTGTTCTGGTTGAGATTCTCGATGGCAAGTAGTTCCGAAAAATTTTACTCTCTTGCAACTAGCATGGCTTCGCCCAAAATTGAAGCTATCAGTAATCATATAGAATACCAATAAGGTGTACTCTTAAAGGGCGACGCGACATCTAAAAAAGAACACCGAAAAGGTTACGTTCAAGAGCAATAATAGAAAGAAACTTACATATGTAATCTCAAACAGCTCCAAATCGATGTCTTTAGGCCTAACAAGACCCAAAGCCCGATTAAACACGATTGTATGCAATATGCCTGCACAGACCAATGTTTCACCTCGTCAATCCAGACACAAGACAACGAACATTATAATCGCCAAACAACCCATCAAAGAAATCAAATCCACCGAGGACAATCACTAATTCACATACCACAACTTCAAATACAAATTCCTACACGAGAAAACTGTATCAACATCTTTAATCATATTAAATTGCCCTAGACTTCACAGGCTTTACTTACAACGTAGAACTTCGCGTATCTCGAAGTGCTCCACTTCCTTGAAAAGTTCCAAAAATTAAAAAAAAAAAACAAAAAAACAAAATCTTACAATAAAAACAATAAAAAAAATGATCGAAGCTTTAATTCGAGAAATTAAAATGCGAATTTAGATTACCAGTTCTTTGAGTTGGCAGACCTCGCTGTTCATGGTGGCTGAATGACAGAATTTAACAAAAGACAAGTAATTAAAGAAGCCGGAACCCTAGAATTTTAAGCCGGCTTCGGAACACGTCGATCGGCGGCGACGGTGGCGCGCAGTCGGTGCTTTCCCTGCCTACTTGGCGTGTTGTAGTTATACTAATGATCGGAGTATGAAATTTTTTATGTTGGAGTTCTGGGCGAATAATGCTTATAGTTTTTCATTAACTCTAAAAAATTAAAAAAATTATTTTTTTTTCAAAAAAAAAAAAGAAAAAGAAAGTGGTGTTGGAGAACAAATTTTCCGTTTAAGATATCAAAAGATTGATTAAATTCCTTTCTTGCCCCTTCGAAATATCTAACCTTTTTTTTTTTTAAATATCTATATAGAAAATTATGTAACCATATTAAAATTTAATTCGGCTTTTTAACGTGTTTTGATTGACTTGGGCAGTGGCCAAGTTATTGGGCCACAAATCCTACGTTCGAAGAGTCCAAATTCTAAGAGGAACCCGGCCCATTAAGGCATGCAACCTGGCTCATTTTAAGGCGTGCAAATGAAGATGTGATGTGCATAGTGGCCCGTCTTCTTTTTGTTGGGACTCGGGACCGAAGTCGGTAATTCACAGAACTGTGGGCCTGAGGCGCCGCCGACAGGAGCTAGAAATTAGTAGTGGGCTTTACGACGAAGGGGTATATACGAACCAGGATCATCAATTATCGGGCCTAATGTTCGGGCATGCAATTTGCGGCCTCTAGATATCTGTCTTTTTTGGCAGGGCACCGATCATGTTGCATATTAATTACCGTTATATACTTCAAGCATTTCGCATGTGGTCTCTACTTGGGATGTTCAATGTAAATCTGTCTTAGCTATCTGTCACCGGGAATGTTTCAACCCACATGGGAACTGAACTTCGACAATGTTTGATTGCAGAGGCCACACAGAGCCTCAAATCAAAGTCTTGGGTTAACAGAAAACTTTGGATTATTTTAATTTAAAGTGGGCCATTGAGCCGGATAGGAGAATTCGTGACATGTCAGTGAGAAATTGTCAGTGCCAACCCTTTTGCCAAGGAATTTCATCATGACTCGAGCCTTTTTGTGGGGCGACATTCCAACCCATCCAATAGAAAACAGCCAACATGCAATCTTTTGTCGAGGGGGAGAGACATGATCTAATGTAGACCTGCAAGAGGGATCTCGTCCTACTCTGCTTTTGTCAGGTCAAACCCTTTCAATTCATTGGAAATCCCCATTGTGGTGGATGACCTATTCTGTAACACATAATGCTTAAATGAAGGGCCCCATGTGTGTGGCTACAGTAGTATTATTATTATTATTATTATTATTATTATTATTATTAGCAAAGAGAGAAGCATCCATTTTCTCCTTTCGAATAGTTCCCCCCCCCCCAACCACATCCCCAGCGTTCGTTTTCCAATCTACACTACAATTGAGCGACTGCTTGCCAAAATACCCAAAAAAAAAAAAGAAAGGAAAAAAAAAAAAGAGTCACGTCCTACCAATGGCTATGGCTTAGAATTCAAGGATCCCCAGAGAATACGTAGACAAACCATGCCTACCGAAGGCAACCTGGTATGCCGTACCAGAGAAAAGTAGGGACTTATTGGAAACTTGAATAGACGAAAGGGACATTTTTGTTGTGCATGAATCATTCACTTGGACAATCATGGGCTACAGCGTAGAGAGGGGGCCACCACAGTGTAATTGAAACCCACCGAATGCCCTTGGGGTCCGCATTCTTGATAATTTTATTCTATCAATCAAAATGTTGTTTTGACGGACCTGCCAATTAAAATTTCTTCAAATTAGGTGAGTCATCTAATCCGGTCGAAAATAATGAAACAAATAGTGCCGTATCCATTATTCAGCAATGCTACATTTTGCCTTCTCGGTGTTTCTGAAATTTGTATTCAATTGACGGCCTTCGAGCTCTGCTTCGTAAAATTTAAAAAAAATAATAATAATAATAAATAAAGATTCTTTTGTCCTAAGTATCAGTGTGCTTGGATATTAATAAGAATGAGAAAAACAAAACTAAGTGAAAGCAACCCTCTCTCTCTCTCTCTCTCTCTCTCTCTTACATCAAAGTCTCAAATAATTCTACTAATTTACATCATGAACAATAGGATTGGTTTAATATCTTGAGCAGGTATAGTCCACAACAAGGTTGCTCGACCAAAACCCCCAAATTTTTGGCTGGGATAAGAGTGTGAAGAGAATTTATTTATTTATTTACGTAGATAACTTGTTTTCGAGTAAAGAAAAAGTAAACAACATTAAGACAATGTTTACTAAGGCGGTCTGGCATGCTATTAAATCTCAATGGAAATAACCAAAAGGAACTGCAGTAAGAGAGGGAGGTTGAGAGTGGTCAAAGTCGTACGAATTGAATTATTGAGATTGGGGTTCGAGGCAAGCCCAACAACGGCAGGTGCCAGTCTCCACCAATGAAGATTTAAAAGGACGAAAGGTGAGAAGTCCTAGAAAGTGCAGTATTTTGCTGCATAAGGGGAAACTTTGGGCGGGGTCCATATAGAATGTGGGCGTGTATCAGTTGGCATACACATGTACTCATCACTCAATCCCTTACGGTTGTCATGTCATGTCTTGTCTTGCCATATATTCGCATGCATGACCCATGTGCCTGACAAGTCCCAACTCGAAGTGAAGTCTCGTAATGACTCCGTGAAAATTGATCGGTTAATAAGGGTACTATTTCTCGTGTACTGTGATTCATGTTTTTTTTTTTTTTTTAATGCCATCCAATTTGGAAAATAACATAATTTGTATTGGAACTAATAGAAAAGTCAAAAATTATTTTTTTTTTGTATTTTGACTATTTTAGTTTTTTATTAATCGGGCAAAAATGGGATGGATGGTCATTGAGTGGTCAAACGCGGTAAATAGAGCCATGATGCAGAAGAAAAAAGAGAATTCTATTAAAAAATTATTTTTTTGAATTTAACTCGCTTAAAAATAAAATAAATTTAGTAAATACAACTAATTCTATCTATCAAATGTATACTTTTTGCTATGGGCTTGCTTGTTTGCATAAAGATCGATGTACATATTCCCAACGAAGATGTTCCTATGCACATAATCATTAATATATATATATATATATATATATATATATAATTTTAATTTTTAGTTAAATTAGGATATATTTATAATATTTATAATTACTTATATTTAATTACTTAAAACAAACATATTAAATAAATTTAAAAATAACAAATCTAAGTGAATAAGATTAAATTTTATATTATATACAAATATAAAGATTAATAATACTTATTATTTTTAAATTCATTTAGTTGGTTTTTTTTTTTTTTTTGACAAATACAAACACATTGCTTTGATGGGTGGTTACGAACAAATTTTCTCGTGCAAATTATACAACCATGATTAAAACCGTTAAGTCTTGTGGCAAACAAAGGCTGTAAGTGTATCGTGTCAATCAATGTAAAAGAGAGAAAAAAAAAAAAAAAGCACTTGAGACTACAAGAAAGTGACAGACCAACGGAGAGAGACAGTGGGAGAGGGAGAGACAGAGAGAGAGAGAGAGATGGGCAGCCCTCAGCCACAACAGAGAAGTGACGGCGACTGCATTGGGCCTGACGGAAGTGGGTGCTGAGGACGAGAAGCGATCCAACCTGGCGTCACTCTCTGCAACCCGCGTCCGACCACAAAAAGTCGGAGGCACAGTTTCTGTCTCTGCCTTCCGACACGTCTCTCGTTCCGCACGGCACGCGCGGTCAGTCGGTCACATACTTTTTGTTTTTCGTTTTTTTTTTTTATAATTTAATTTAAAGGTGAATGAAAGAGGTAAAATTTAAATTTAAATTTTTTATTTTAATATAAAATTAATTACTCTAAGTTACTCGTCATCGGTCACATACTTCATTATCTCTAAACAACAACCAAACCAAAAGCAAACATTATTATCCTACTAAAAATAATAAATTACAAATGCGAAGTGAAAAACAAAGCAATATGTTGGAAATTGCCATTTTAATTACATTTTACAAATAAATGATTATGCTATTAGATTTACATATATAATATTAACAGCTCCAGCACATGATTGTGCATTTTCTTTTACAATTTTTATTTATTAATTTATAATTTTCTAACACAATTTACAAACCTAAATTTGCTTATTACGAGTGACATTTTCTTTTGAGCAAGTAATAATTCAGAAGGTCTCGCACACGTTTTAGAAACAGTTACACAATTGAATTTTGTTATATGAATATGGTTAAATTCAGATATAAATTTATATTATATTATTAATTATACATTAAAAGTAAAAACGTACAAATATTAGTTACGATAATATAATATGCGAGACCGTGTTTGAAATGCGTTTACTTACAGATAATTTTTTGATATGCAATCATATGATGTAATGATATGAAAACACGTGTACATACAACAAGAAGAGGGGAAAATCCCGAGCAAAAAAGCCATAAGTTGGTGCTGTGAAGTCTAGTCTATTATGATCGCATCTCGGTTTCAGCTAGGCTTCCTTTCATATTCACACTTCGTTTTCTCTCTGCACCCAGCCGATGCCATTTCATGGGGGCCTCCCAGTTTGTGTTCAGCGTCCATTGTATTTATGTGTAAATGTCTCTCTTAGTTAGAAGTAGTCGCAAAAATGTTATTGGTCGTAGAGTTACGCCCACTATAGCGACAACTCCATTCTCTAAAATCTCCCTTTATATAAAGCATCTGGCTGAGAACGTGAGCGTGCTATAATGTAATCGCTGTTATTATCTTGATTCAATTATATCTTATTCAACTCCGAATGGATGCCCTTGTACTTAAACCAAGCCACAAATTCTTGAAAACTTCACTTGCTTGATTTAAGATGAAAACTCTTTTTCTTTTTTTTTTTTGTATTTTTGGAACGTCACACTACCACTTGAATCGTCAAATATTAAAAAAAAAAAATTGTTTGTTTTGACTTTACAAAAAAAAATAATAATAATAAAATTGAAGTGCTTGGGTCAAACACTGAAAGCACTCCAATGAAAACCCACTCGCCCCTTAATTCTGACATGGCCCATGTGGCGCACCGATTATATGGGACTTCCTTCTTTTTTTGATTGGAAGGTACACATCCGATAATTAGCATGCTTCCATCCAAAGGTCGGAAAATCTGATTGTTTGAAAAAAAAAAAAAAAAACGGATACGTTCCATAGCATTGAGGAGCAACAAGAATATCGACTGATCAGAGTGTGAACGGTAGAATTCTAGAGGTGGGAAAAAGGAATTATTCAAAGGGGATCTGTACCAATCAGTTATGCAAATGATAAGATTTATGCTACACGGTCAATCTCAATATTTAGTCAGTGATTGATAAACGAGTCTAAAAACACAAGCCATCAGACACATAGGCCCCGCCCACCTTTCCCTACGGTACTCTCTCAATTCCAACCCTCTCAGTTTTCACATCTCTCTCTTAATTTTCGTTCTTGGTTTTCCATTCAAACGATTAAAAGGTGAAAGTTATTATTTCCAAGTTCTCGCCCAAAAAAAAAAAAAAAAAGAAGACGATCCACGAGTGATATCAATTGACTGCCGCACTAAAATTTCCTCAGGTCAATTTATACATGAAAAGCATCTTTGTAGTGGCAAATAGATGAGGATCACATCGGATCGATTTGCAAGTTGTCTTACGTGCCGATTATTAGGCAGAACAGTGTAGATATAGTAGATGTAAACCTAATTAACTAACCACATGTTCCTCCGTGCCAAGTGCCTGCAAGTCTCCCTTGCACCTCCCAGAAAACTTCCTTTGTGCCAAATAGTTTTTCCCTTTGTCTAATTAAGACGTATATAATCTTCGCGAGAACAGGCTATGCCCCATTGGTAATTTTAGAGCATTTTGTATGGAAAAGTTTAAGTTGGATCCTCACTTTGAGTTTAATGTGGCATTGGAGATGTGAAGGAAGTTGGCTATCTGTTTCCCATTTCTTAAGCACTACCAATCAGACATTGTCATATTCACCGCAACCTAGTCTAGATGCGATTATGTCTTTTTTTTTTTTTTTTTTGGCTTAATCTGTACAATTCTATTGCCCATTGCCATTTGCAATGACAAATATTTTCAGTCTGTAGCTCCGTGATAAGAGAATTTGAATCATTGGAAGACTGTTCCACTTGCTTCATGTATCGTGTTTGTTTTTCCTTTTCATTCGTGGGGGTTAGGATTCCAATTCTGATATCGAAACCAAGAGCTTAATAATTTTAACATCAGATTGCAGGAATGGTGGTCAATTGTTCATTTGCACGTACTATTTTTTTCATTGAATACCATGAAATGGACCTAGGATACTGAAATGAGGTAGCCTTGGTGATGCTTGAAACAATCATGCGAACTCTTGTGAGCGTGATTCACGCTCACAATCCAACAACCAAACGGGATATCTGCCTTGAAAAAAAAACAAAAAATCAAGATTCGTGTCCATTATATCATGTGAGCAAAGTGTTCCCATATCACTCAATTAAGTACGCACGTTTGAGTGAGTCAATCTGTCCGAGCTTTTTTGTGTTTTTTTTTTTTGAACAGCATCAATTAAGAATTAGAAAATTTAAAGTGAAGTAGACACAAAACTTACATTACATGATCATAATTATTAGTTATATATTTATAGTTTTTATTTTTAATAGTGATTATTTATTAAAAAACTTAAGATATATAATTAATAATCAAAATTAGTGCAAAAGATAAACTTACATCAATTTACTCGTGTCTATGTAACATTCCTGTAACATGTGGATTTACAAGGAGCACACATTAATAAGGAATCTTTCCTGATTTGCTGTTGGCTGTGAGGAAGGCTAGATTGAAGCCATAAGTCTCGGGCAGCGGCTTTATAGTTGAGAGTAGGGACATCAACTTTACACGTATCTCTATGTGATTAGCTCCCTCCTCGAACTCGTAATGATGTTTTTAAACAGCAATCTATTCGAGAAGGAAACATATAGCCCCAACAAAGATTATTCTCTCGGAAAAATTATTACTATAATCATTGAAATTCTCTGCTCTTTAGTCTATCCCACTTTCAGGATACGATTTTATGGAGCGTATGGAGATCATGCTATGGTGAAAAAATAAAATAAAATAAAATAACAAGTCCGTGTATGTAAAATTTATGATATAATTGCAAAAATGCCCACATCATCATTCTTGAGAACTAATTAAACACCCTCCTTTTTTATAACCCCCCCCCCAAATTTACTGCATTTAGAATAATATGTACTGTGTTTCTTGAAAACGTACTGTATTTTATGGAAAAAAAATTAAAAATATATCTTTTTTCGTATATACTACGAATTTTCAATTACAGGAAACGCACTACAGTGTGTGCTGCGGCGTGCATCGCCACCTCTTCTCACTAAACTAATTATTGCACAAATGCTATTCACGCAATAAGTTTACTAGGTCGCATGATTGATATTGAAATTAGTAGATGGAAATGTGCCTTTTCAAGTCAGTTTTTTCTGTGTCATGGAGAGTATTGAATGGCGACAATCGTATACTAGGTAAGAATAGTTAGACTAGGAAAGTATGGGGAAGTCAAGTCGCTACTCTTTTACTTTAGAAATTAAAAGCCTACTACAAAATATAAATCGAAAACCACATGCTTTATGTTATTAAGTGAAGAACATGTTTGGCGAAGACATTCATTTCAAGACACAAGGGATGCGATGGGATAATTATAATGATTTTTGCTGTTTAGCAGTGCGATTGCGCATCGATATCTAACGATCGTTTAATTGAAATGTATAAGGAACATACATATCCGTGTTTATTCGTTGTCCAGATACATAGTCGTCTCTTTTTATACGTGCCCAAAACAATAGGTATTTTCTTCGGAAGACCAAAAAATTAAAAAAAAAAGAAAAAGAAAAAATCAACCACATAATTTAGTGAAGTTATTAGATTTTGAGTCCCACTACATTAGCACTAATAACGTTACGTGTTTTAGACATAAAAATACGTTACATTTTTATAATAATTAAATATAAATTTGTAATTTTTATTATTAAATACAATTATATATTTAAAGACTATAAATATATATAATTAATCATCAATAATAATAATAATCATAATAATATAATGTATTAATTTCTATTTGAGATGCATCTAAATTTCCGTGTCCATATTGTTTTGGGCTTAATTTTAGTCTGGAGTGAAACTAGGGCACACAAGCCAATAAAACAGATTAAGAATACTTAATTACACACCTAATAATACTCTAATACTAAAGTGGACTGTGGCCACTTTGAACATCATATGGACGTATATATTAAACCTCTACATCTTCTATCCACTATTCCCTTGCACAACAAACAAAAAACTAAAAACAAAAGGAAAAAGAAAAAGAAAACAACTGGTCAACAAAGCCATTCAAATTCAGCTGAACTTACAAAGGCAAGCCATGCTTGCACCAACACATCCCCAGTACTCTTCCTTCCTCTCTCTCTCTCTCTCTCTCTCTCTCTCTCATAGTGATCACATACACATACAAGAGTACAAAACAAAATCTACTTTCCTTCTTTAATTAGCTTTATCAATAATAATAATAATAATAATAATAATAGCTCACCTTCTTTGCTTTTGTTTTGGATTGTTGTAGATCTACAAAGAAAAGATGATTCAAGAGCTCCTGGGGGGTGCTGCTCTAATTGGAGGAGAGAGGAAAATCTCCATCACTGGAACCATTTTAGAAGGCACTACACCATCTTCTTGTTCTTCTACTCCTTCACTGTCTCCTTCTTCAACAACGACAGCAGCAACTGCCACCAGTGCTACTAATTCATCAACTTCAACCTCAGAGAACTTGAGATGTCCGCGATGCGATTCTACTAACACCAAGTTCTGCTACTACAACAATTATAATCTCACTCAGCCTCGCCATTTTTGCAAGACTTGTCGCCGGTATTGGACCAAAGGGGGTGCTCTTAGGAATGTTCCAATTGGAGGGGGTTGCAGAAAAAACAAGAGCACAAGCAGTGGATCAGCATCGGTTGGCAAGTCAAGCAGCGGCAAGATCAAAACTTTTGCATCCGAGATTGGAAGATCAGGCGGCTTTGGAAGTGGATTTGATGGTGAGCTTGCAACAAGCCCCATGTTATGGGCTTCGCCTCAAAATTCTCATCTTTTGGCCTTATTGAGAGGCGACCAAAACCCTAACCCTAGTGGGCTGCCTAGTTCTATCAGTGTCAAAGATGAGGGTGCTATGCTTGGAATTGGAACCCAGGTGATCGCTGAACCAGTAGTTGCAACTGGTGCACTGAATGCTAGAATTCTGGGCTCGGAGCCTATTAGTCAAGTCTCTCCCGTGAGTCTTCGCAGCCCATTCTGGAAAAACAGTCAACAACTGCAAGCTCAACAACACAGTCAAAATGGCTTCCCAGTTGGCGCTGATGCACAGAACTCAGGGCTACAAGAACTGTATCAAAGGCTCAAATCATCAACTAGCTATTACCCTGATAACTCACCATTAGTTCTAAGCAATGTGGCTACTTCATCTTCTTCTTCAACTATTTTGGAATCTTCTCCAGTTGTTGGAGGTGAATTGGGTTACTGGAATCCGGCTTTTTCCTGGTCTGATCTTCCACACTAATGGTGCAAATCCTCAAGAACCTTTCTGTCCTTTCGCTACTTCATGCTATATTTAGCTTTGTTTCTTTGATTTTTCCTAGTCTAGGATTGTTGTTTGGGTTGTGGCATATGGAAACATGGATAATTGGATATGGTAGTCTGGCGGTAGAATCTGCTTTTATTTTCTTTCCTTCCCTTCTCGATGTTCTAAATTATGTATGGGGTGTTTTATTATAATTAAGGTGTGTTTTAAACTTGTGGGGAAGTACCAGTCTACCAGCTCCCACTGATAAGAATTAGCTGCTTCTTGTTGGTGCCTCTTAATTTCTGAAGAGCACATTCATTTTGCATTACCTTCTCATTCTTTTGCATAAAAATAGGAGTAGAAGTCGAATCTTCTTCGGGGTTGGATATCCCGAATCCGCCTCGGGGTCTCACTTGGTTCGCTAATCCATGATTGTTTGGTTAATTCATTAACTTATATAGAGAATTACTTTTAATGTACTACGAAGGGGTAATGCCGGTTGTATATTGGGGGTCTAGGTGGTTTATAAAAACTGCTTTCAGTACTTTAATCGAGAGAACGTCATGAAAGGAGTACCAAAAGCGGCTTTTTCATTCCTTTTCTTTTCTTTTCTTTTTTTTTTTTGTTCTTTTGAATTTTGAATGAATTTTCCCTAAAACAACAATTTGATTCTGAGATCTGAAAGTTTGCACTTTTAGCAAAGAATGATTATATTACGTCTGCACTCTTGCACTTTTCACTCCTATGGAATTGGCTTGTATCTCCTCATCAGCTACTTCCACTACCATGGCTAACATCGTGACTATTATCTACCTTCAACTTTTAGGCTAGTCTAATTCAATCGTGAGACAACACTAAAAATCGTCACTCTTCGGCCTTTATACGGCCCTATTTAAATTAAGATTTCGGGAAGTCCACTCACTTTTGGGATTTTAGCGCGCAAGGTGAGTTTTAGGAGATGATATTTCGTAGAGAGAGTCGTCCGTTAGGTTGAATTTGGAGCGTTAGTGCCTCAGTGGGCCTGACACTTATTTGCGTTTGTGGATAGAATGTTTGGGCTTTTAAAATGTTTAGACTATCATCCAAAATAGGCTAACCTTAGTTTGATAGAGCATCCTTTCAACTCGGTCCTTCGCTCTTTCTCCATATGTTTTTTGATAATGGAGTTGTTAACATTTTCCCTTAAGTACAACTAATCGTTTGTCCCATTAACTCTTGAAATCTTATATTCTTGAATTTTTTTTTATGGTTTCATAGACTATTAATAATGCAACCCCCTTTCTGGAGGGAAGGGGAATTATCGACCAGTTGTTTTCTGTTTATGAAAACACCATCGAGTTTATTTTTGTATTTAGATGACCAATAAATACACATTCTAGTGGACGCGTGCCGCAGTAAGTCAATAGAGAGCAAACAAATAACGCCCCACCATAAATTCAGAAGAGAATTGACAGAAGGTGAGGAAGAAGGTTATTGTGGAAATACCAATTCAATTGCCTAAACAAAATTGAAAGATATTCAACCTGCCCCTCTTTTTTCTCGTAAGCCTATTGTCAATTTCCCTTTTCACAGTCACCCCTTCGTAACCGATTCAGGGACAAATTGTGTCTCTACTCCCCTAAAAAGGAAAAGTCAACGAACTCTAGAAGCCAGTAAAGTCAATTTCTCTATGGTTTTTTAGCCAAACCACAGAACAATGCATTGGGCGGGATGTCATTCTCGGTAAACAGGCTCAATTCATTGTTCCAAACTCTCACGTACAATTGTTGGCCTAGATAGCGCCTTGACCAGATCGCGGACCTCAAGTTCCACATACCCTTGTTGTCCAGTGACACCAATATTGCACTCCAGGAAAAGGGGTACACCTGTTCAGGTGAGCGCGCTCAAGTCAGTTGGTCTTTCTTTTGATGCTTGGACCATCTTAGTTGTGTAAAGGACAATGAACCATCCTTTTCAAATTTTACTAAAGACTTCACTACATGGACGCAAGCTTTTCATGCATGAGTGATGCAGGTCAAAAAAACAAAAAAAAAAAAAATTACAATCAAATTTGTTAATTACACAGAGATATGATTACAAATATACAATTCAACAATTATAATTGCACTTTTTATGATCTCACGTCACTCCTAGGTTCACCTAATATATATATATATATATATATTTTTTTTTTTTTTTGTAACCAGGAAATTTCGTTCAAATTGCTTTAAATTGAGTACCTGAACAGTGTGTCTTGTAATGGCGTCAACCAAATTGTAGCGGTCCTTCATAGCAATTTTCCATGCACCAGAGCCATATCTACAGTATTTAGAGAGGAAGATGACTATACCAATTATAAATTTGAGAATAATCAAGAACCCCAATTGCCATAACAACCAAAATTTTATAGCAAATTGATAGATGCACATTTAGAGGCACTTAAGAAAAGCTGACCCAACAACGTAGAAACTGTATCCATCAAGATGCCAGGACTGGATAGTGTTCTCAGTATTCTGGAAGACGATTTCTACAAAGTCGTGGAGGGTTGTTCCAAGGACAGGGTTGCCAAGGACTGCAGTGGTATTTGTTGGAGCATCAGGAATTGAATTCACGGTAAAGATGCCAGGTATGCTGTAATAATCAGCGAGCTTCAATGGGGTAGCTGGATCAACGTAGGAGATGCTGTTAACGGCATATCGCAGCTTGCTATCGATCTTGGTGGCCGTATTGGCTAATACAATTCTCCTTGTCACACTTATGTTCCCATAATGGTATGACCCTTGAGGATTAGGCCTGGCTGCATTTGCTGTCAAATTCAACCTGCCCCAAATAACAATCGAGCGTATAACAATTACTAAACAAATGCATCTACATGCCTGGCTTACAATTTGTAGACATTAAAGTATATATGATCCATTATTGAACTTTATCCAATAACTTAAACTTTGACGTAGTATTAGAATTTGCAGAAGCTCTGCTTTTGTCATAGTTCTGAGTTGAGTGATTTTTTTGCAATAGAAAAATAAAGATATCTAATGCAAAGTATACTACCTGATGGTCCTGGCTTGCTTCATAGACCAGTGAATGTGGTAAGTTGGACCAATAGGCAATGGCAAAGAGGCTGGGATGGTAGAGCCAGCATAGTGAAGAATTCCAGTAGTTGTGAGAATGGGCTTAGTGAAACGAGTAGAGGCAACGATGTAATAATCTTTTGGGGGGCCCTGCAGTGTGACCAAAACAGTCACCGATTGACCAACATGAACATCAAGTGACGCATACCTTTCTTGCAAAGTATGAGATCCTTCTACTTCAACAAGGGTCATCTCATGGCCCTGGATTCTAAAATTGATAGAAGTTGCGATGCCCACATTTGAAACCCTGAACTTGTAAGTTTTCCCTGCACGACAAAGTTTCAGTGTTTTCACTGAAAAAATTTACTAAATTCAAATCATTATTTTCGAACTAATACATACTTGTTGGATGTCAATAGCTAATCTGTTGTTTTACATGCTTCAAGAGGTAGTTCTCACACTAAGAGAGTTATGAGACACTATAAAAATGATTGAATATTCTAAAAATTTTAAAAACATTCAAAAGATTTTAAAAAATCTTATAAATTTCTAAATATCTGAAAAAAATATAAATTTGTTTAAAATATTTTTATAAGAATTAGAATATAAGAGATTGCTTCAGACATCAGTGTAGTGTCCTAGAGATTTCTAGATTTGAGGAGGTGGAATGCTATAAATACTTCCACTCTCTCTCTTTTTTTTTATCAATCCGATCAATCAACTATCCAAAGATAAGAGACCCACAGAACATGAAGGCCTTTCTCTAAAATGGATGCAAAACATGATGGGTTAATTTACCTTGTTCACCAGTGAAATATGTGCTGTTGTAAAGCCCATTTGTAAGAAGAGTATCAGGAAGAGGGAGTGGAATGCCCTGATCCTGGCTTTGCCTCAGAACCTGTAGAAGTGAGTAGAATTAGAATATTTACATATTTGGACAACATTGGAGATGGAAAACTAGTAAAGGTGGGAACTTTTATTTCATTAACAAACCTGGTGGTCAGTCTTGTACCAATCACCAATAAGCAGGGTGAAATCTCCATCAGGGATAGGGTATGGAACAGCAATCCCAGCCCTTTGTGCAATATTGAAGCCTCCAAATCCTCCAGCAGCTCTATGAAATGCAGTTGAAGGGAAGTAGTTAAAAGTTCCAATCTGATCCTTTGCTTGGAACTTGTAGGTCCAATTAGAATTTGGGGGGATAGGGCAATTGGTCCCCAACACTCCGTTTTCCCATGAGGTCTTTCTCTGTTGAATTCCATTCCTGAATTCACATCATAAAGGGTGCTTGATTCCAACTGTGACTCAACAAATATTTGTAACGCACTGTTGAATTAAATACTAACCAGGTTATGAGGAAGGGTTCATCCAACAAATTAATGACATCAACAATTACATTTTCATTGGTCACACAATCAATATTAGGGCCTGGAAACTGTCCATTGATGAGGATTCCCTAAAACATTAAGTTTACGGATTAGTAAAACAACTTGTGAAATTCATAGTAGATTAATTATAGGTCAAAAATTTTACCCTCTGAAAAACACCAAGAGGAGAGACTGTTCCATACGTAACTGTCCATGTATAATATCTATAGTTATCTTCAGCTTGCACCTGAAATCTATGGAGTAAAGCCAATAGTCCATAGCAAACGTACACGATATTGGCCTGCCACATCTTCACTGCTCCAAGTCTCTGTTGGCTAGGAAACGACATATTGATATCGTCGCTTAAAAAGAAAGGGAGAACACAGCGTGTAATTTGGATTTCACGTAGTACACTTTTCAAGGAATAAACATGAACACAACGTCATCTTCTGTAAATATTGGCCACTATCTAACCAAGAACTCAGCAAATGAAATTGTGATCGCATGCAAATGTAAGTAAAATTCGGCTCTAAACGACAGCCTATTTGTTCCCACAGACATCCGAGAGAAAAACCATTATTAAAAAAAAAAAGGAAAAGAAAAAAAAAAGAAAGGGTTGTTAAATAGCACTAAAAATGAGTTAAAAAAAAGGAGTGCTTCAGAAAAAAAAAATCATAAAAAACTATCATTTGGGATATTGACACGGTGTAAATGTGTCCAGTCTTCCACGTATTTCATAAAATGCACTTAAGAGTATTTGATACTGAAATAGTATCAAAGTTGCATTCACTGCTAGGCTAAAGATGGGCAATTGTACTATTATCCTGTCCAATAAATTGTGTGAAACTATCACTAGTGGCAAAAAGCATGGAAAATCAAGCAATAAATTAAGCAAACAGAATTAAAACATGCTCTGAATTGTGTTCCTTCAAGGATGATTAGATTTAGAATTAAAAAAGGAGAAGATGTTGACAGAAAATGTACCTAGGAATTGGAAAATGCGCTCTCGAAGCATTCAAGAACGAGAGGGCAGTTGACAAGTACAATGAAACCACAAAAATGCATACTCCTTATCTATAAAAAGGAGCCAGTCAACATCCCCCGTCGGTGCCAGAGTGGACGCAAAATCTGGGGGATTCGAAGCTCATGTAATGGCGCACTTCATGCTCAATACATTTTTGGATATTTGTCTATGGGCTTGGTTAGGAGAAGTAAAATTTACGTATTAATTATAATATATATATAACTTGAATTGGTGTTTATTTTATATATTTTTAAATTTTTTTTGTTTATATATTTCTCTGCTCGTTAATAATAATATCATCTCAGAACAATAAAAGGAAAAAGGCACTCATAGTCAGCCATTTTGAATATAATTCCTTGAAATAAGCCGACACCCATTCTCGTAAAGAATGATTTGTGTGCGCGTGTGCTATCGGAAATACATTTAATGGCCACACTTTTGATATTAAATTAAAATTAAAATTTTAAAAAAATAAAAATAAATAAAAACTAAGACGTAAATGGAGGATTACCGTCCGTCGGGGGTGGGGGGAAGCTGGAAGGAAGAAGATCAGACGGAGCGAAAGCGGCTGCGCCAAGAGTGGATCAACATCAGTTTATCATTTGTTGCAAGATAGTCCTGTGGTCATTACTAAAATGTATACATGAACTCAAGAAAACGTGTACACGTGTTACACAGAAAGGCTGGCGTGGATCTAATACCTCTTTCTGGTTTCCTTTAACTGCAAGGCATATAAACATAGGTGCAGTGACTTGTGCAATTGTTTTATATATATATATATATATATATATGTTTATTTATTTATTTTTTTGTTCAAGTTATAACATTTAAGTTAGAAACCAACAGTTGCAAAGGAGAAAGTAGACTTATTTTAAATCGCTATAGAATTTCTCATAAAGACATAAAGCTACGATAGTGTATAATCATCATTTAGGCGAGGACACTGGTAAATTATATAGCTCTTTCTTTAGTAATGGACTCTGTTCATTCTTATAGCATTTGCAAATCCCGAAAATTCCCTATTGGAAAAGCTAGTTGAAAATTGCTTATGGTTAGGCTTTATGTCTTGTTTGCATATTATGTTCATTTCAACCATCAGTTTAACTACATCTACTTACACCCGTATATTTGGTATATGGGACACTTTTATACAATAGAATTAGACTTGTTTATCCTACAATGTCCCATGTACCCAATATATGTAATAAAATTAGATTAATTTATTCGAGAGAAGATACTTTTATTCGAGCGTTAATTAATTTAACTGGAAAAGTAAACCCTTACTGAAAAATACCTAAACTCCATCAAGCTAGGCCAATGACAGTGCTTAAAGCCGCATGAAAATTTATTAGGCATTAATTAAACGATAAAAGGTCAATTGAAATAGATTCATACGTTGTAAATGCTACCCCAAGTATGGATCTCAATGGTATGTTCAAAAACACAAGAGATGTAACCACACATATGCACATGCAACCATGCTGACGGAGTCCAACGCATGGGAAGTAAATCCCTATCATGGGCCCACGAAGATGGATCCAACTATTTATTAGCAAATTAAGGATGATCTTCAAGAAATGTGACGGTTAAGAAGAATCCATAGTAGCAATAATAAAACTCAAATGGCATTCACTTATAAAAATGAAAAATACAAATCAAATGGAACGTCAAGACAGGAATAAACTCAAATGAGTAAATTAAACCATCTAATACCTTGCCATATCCGCTGAAGCCATTCCCGATCTCTTCAAAATAACAAAGTTATCTCCATGTCTTTTTAGGAAAGGAATTTCTTTTAAGCAAACTCCGAATTGTTAGCACGGTGATCTATCTTACTTCTTCAATTGGGTCGGCAGTTAAGGGTCAAAATGGCATGAACAAGAAGTATTGAGATGATACAGATCGGCAGAGTGCTTTAAAGAATTTACTTCGCCATTTGCACTAACTCGCAAGCCCTGGATGCGTAAGTGGACGAACAAATCTTAATAGAGCAGGACTCTACTGCTTAAGAGATAAAAATGCATCCTTTTCCTTTTCCTTTCTTTTGTCACTTATACATATCTACCACTCCCGGGAAATATAGTTACCAAGTCAAACTGAGCTTGCTTGCTAACGGGCTTGGGCTATACGATTTACAGAGCCATAAAAATGTATAGATCTTAGGTTAATTTGTCTATCTTAAGGGCCCCCATATGGGGTTATCCCCTCCCCCCTTCCTGTTTTGCAGCCTTGACACGTTTGTTCTGCTTGTTAATTGTTATGTTTGCCCCTTTCCAAATTGACCGTATGATTATTGGAATTACTGGTTCATGGAGTCTCAAATATATTAACCCTTAGATGTATCAAATTTTAGTACATTAAATTTCAAATTTATCAAATTTAAATATATTAATTTTTGAATCATTTGAATTTTAAATTATTTAAATAAAAGTTTTTATTGGGTTGAGTCAAATCAAACTTTAAACAAATTAAGTTAGATTCTTCAAATTGGGTCCACCTTTTTGGGAAGAAATGAAGATAACCGTGTAAATGGGCAATAATCGTATAAGGGTAAAAAAAAAAAAAACAAAAAATAGATGTCAATCAATTAAATATGCCTCTTTCTTTTGTCCTCAGTTCCTGTGTATCCTTTCAAGCCAAACCCTTGTGACTTAGAAAATAGATTGAGGTTCAACAAAGTGGTCAATATACTAAAGATGGCGTCCAATGGCTTTGCCACAAAGTAGAGCATTGGAAGGAATATTATATTCATTTGCAAGGCTGTGGACTTGAGTCCAGACCCTGAGATAGAATTGCTGCCCAAGATACTGCCTTTCCCATATTGCAGACCTCAGGTTCCACATACCGTGATTGTCTAAGGAGACCAGGATGGCAGTCCAGGAGTTCGGATAGACCTGCAAAAGAAATAAAAAAAACTGATGCACATTAGGAATCCAGAAAGGAGAGAATGGGGACAATGTTATCATATACTGTGATAGGAAAATAACAGAACTAGAACTTTGGTTTACCTGAGTAGTGTGTCTGGTAAGAGCATCAACGAGATTGTAAGAGGTTCTGCTGGCTGGTGTCCACCGGCCAGAACCAAACCTGTAGATGTTGAAGCAAAAATGATCAGAATCTAGTGAACTGCTTAAGATATAAAAATGCTAGAAAATATTTTGACTTACCCAACAACCCAGAAGTCATAGCCATCAAGATGCCAAGATTGCAAGGTGTTTTCACCGTTCTGGAAAACAACTTCAATAAAATCATGGAGATTGGACGCCATAACAGATGTTGATATGTATGCAGGGCCTTCAGATGGTTGGCTTTGGATAGAGTCAATGCTGAAAACGCCTGGAATGCTGAAGTAATCAGCAAGCTTTAATGGGGTATCAGGATTAATGTAGGAGACTCTGTTGACTGCATAGCGTTGCTTTCCATTTATTAGAGATGCTGAATTTGCCAATACAATTGTCTTTGTTGGTGTTATCTTTCCGTAATGGAATGAGCCCTGGGGATTGGGCCTAGCTGCATTTGACGTCAAATTCCACCTTCAAAGGAGAGTAAAGGAAAAGATTTTATGAAACAAAGAGACCAATGGATGAACATTAATTGTTTTGCTTAACACAGGATATTGCTGATGCACCCAAAAAATTACATGACTAAGGAAGAAATCAGCTACATGAAAGAAAAGGATTGTAAGGATAATCCGTCCTAGAACAGCATTTTTGACATCTTATGAAAGCATAAGGTCTCTCGAGTATTTAATACCTGAAAGTTCTGGCTTGCTTCACAGACCAGTCTATTTCATAAGTCGGACCAGCAGGCACAGGTCCTGATGCCGGTGTCTGAGAGTTTGAGTAGTGTAACACTGATGTTACTGTGAGAACTTGCTTGGTAAAGCGTGTGGATGCAACAATGTAGTAATCTTTAGGAGCCTGATTCAGGGTTACTAAGACAGACACGGACTGGCCAGCATGGACATCGAGAGAGTCATAAATATTCTGAATAACATGAGATCCTTCAACCTCAACTATCTTCATTGTATGGCCCTGAATCCTAAAATTTACTGAAGCAGACAATCCCACATTGGAGATTCTGAACATGTAGGTTTTACCTGAAGGCCCAAAACAAAACATTTTGGTTAAGGATTTCTAACAGAAGGCAAGACAATTTTCTTTAAGGTGTGAACGTAAGGAATAGAGGATATATTATCATAGAGCCAAAATGACCTTGATCACCACTGAAGGCAGTATGACTCTCGCCATTTATAAGGAGCCCATCTGGGAAGGGGAAGGATTTGCCCGAGTCCAAAGTCGCCTGTAATGCCTGCAAAAGTAAATGTAGCTTAACATGAATGGCAGAGACATGACTGTTTCACCCAAAAGTACATGAAAGTTTCAGCTGCCTCTAGTAACACACAAATGGACAGATACCAATTGTTGGATAATGCCAAACAGAATTAAACCAAAGTGAGGTTCTTAGAGTGACTACAAGCTAAAAGGAAAAAAGATAAATATAACTAATACGCCAGCAGCATTTTGTCACAATGCTACCATGGAAAAGAGGTATGCCAAAAACCACAATTTATCCTTTACTGGCTTTGGCATTTGCGGGAGTCATTACTAGATTACTAATTAATGAAGTTTTCATGACAAGTCTAAAGCTATAAGGAGAAGTGTACGTCATGGGATAGAAAAAATGAACTTAGAAGTGACTTATTGCTAATATATATGACAAGATCACAGTTCTGTAATATATATTACAATAAAACTTTCTCTTTCTAAAGAAATAGGAAGCTATAATCGAAGACTTTGCACACCTTGTGACTTGTCTTGTACCAATCACCAATCAGTAAAGTGAAATCTCCGTCGGGGGTTGCATATGGTTTTGGGATCTGAGCTCTCTGATAGACATTGATTGCTCCATACCCTCCAGCAGCTTTGTGCAACAGAGTTGACGGGAAGTAGGTGAAAGTTCCAATCTGATCTTTGGGTTGGAAGATGTAAGTATAGTTAGCGTTTGGAGGGATGGGGCAATTGGTTCCCAGCACTCCATCTTGCCACGAGTTCTTCCTCTGTTTGATGCCATTCCTAGTGTCAAAACAAGTTGACATCATACGATGTAGTTCCCATGAATGCAAAAACTTATTAATGTAAAAGAAATCAAATGTGACATTACAGCCACATTAGTCCTGTGGACATATCAAATTTGATCTAGGAGACAATAAGGGAACCAGATTAACTTTTAATTATATCTCAAATTTCCCTTCAATTATTCCATTTACCAGAAAAACAAAAATTACATCCCATTTTCAAGCTACCTTCGCTTCCTGGCACCATCACCTCATTCCAGACCCCCTTACATAAGTTACTCACAAAATTCTGCTCCCAATTTGCCAACTCATATCATTTTTATATTCTGGAAAGCACAAATGCAATGACTGAGAATTATTAACTTACCAAGTCAAAAGGAAAGGTTGGTCCAGCTTGTTGATGAGGTTGAGGACAATGTTGTCATTAGTCACCACCTCAAGTTTAGGACCAGGAAACTGGCCATTAATGAGAATAACCTACAGGATTCAAAAAAACCAAACCTTTAGAAACCAAGTAACTCACGCCCACCTCTCCCCATGCACACCAAACCAAGATTATATCAAACACCCAAATCAATCATCTGCATGACCAACCTGTTGGGGCGCACCGAGAGGATAAAGAGTCCCATAAGTCACCGTCCAGGTGTAGAACCTATATGGGTCATCTGCATTGACAAAAGAAACACCCAGAACAGCCAATACTCCACAAAGCAAGTGTAAAGTCACCGCCTTTCCCATTGGATCTGCAAAAATGCCCCGAACCAATGTGCCTAAAGTTAGTTAAAGAACAAGAAGAAGCATCATTCTTATAGACTCGTGCTCAACATTGAAGGAGAGATTGTAACATTACCAGATCTGGGAAAGCTTTCTAAACTACTTGAGTCACAATTAAAACAAGGAACTGAACTGGCAGGGGGATTAAATAAGGACAGCGCGCGAAAGCTCCCTGCACTGAGGTGGTGCCCAGCTGTGAATTGTGGGTGGCGCTTGTTTGACTTCAAAATTCATTCTTGCACAAGCCAGACCCGCCTAAAGATAAAGAAATATGAATCTCGTTAAAAAGAAACAATAGAAAATAAAGGAAAACCAAAATCAAATACAAAAAATTATAATATTATTTATTATTATTCTCATATAATTACTTTTATGTACTACTACGCAATAATACTTTTACGAATGTACTCGGTGCATCTCACGCGTTTCCGCGTCATTGTAATTGCTTCGAACCAAAGCAAGTTTCATTTTTCGGATTCTTCTAGAAGTTGCAGATGTGTCGCTTGACTGTAATTGTGATGGTAATAAAGGGACAGTTTCGACCTTAAGAACCGAGGCTGCTTTACTTTAATGCTTTCTGATACGGAAGAAAAAGGCGGCGAAATGGTATTATTTTGATTATTTATTATTTTTATTATTAATTGTTATTATACACATTAAACAGCTGAATGTGATACTCTCTTTTTTTTCATATTTTTATCCGAACGACTTTAAAAAAATTCGCATCGCTTAATATTTCGTAACATTAATCTTTTGTTTGTGTATCATTCCTTGTGTCTCGTCAGCTTTTTTCTGCGTTTTGGGTCATTTTGTTTTTGTTCACGGTGACTTTGTTTTAAAATTTTATATCTATTCATATTTTTTTTATTTCAAAAAAATTTTATGCCCGTCGTATTATTTAATGATAAAAAATTAAATTAAAAAAAAAAACAAGGTAAGTTTATTTTGTCAAACAATCAGATTAGCTAAAAAAACAAAAACAAAAAAACAAAAAAACAAAATCATGAGGGAAGACGCGTCCTATTTTATTGTATCCAGCTAGATTCAGTTGAAAAAATGAAAAGAGCTGCACTGGACCAACCACCATTCCACTTGGGCTTTAACCGTTACTGTAAACAATCGATCAAATCAAACCTTCGCCCATGATTAAGGAACTGGTTTTGGAGGAAGAGAAGGCTTACTTGGCATATTTTATTGGGAAGATAATTATTATTGATGGAATTATATATCCAGTAATTGTTTTTCTTATTACCCACTGTTCTTTTTTTTAATTTTTTTTTTTTAGCAGAGAATTGCAATTTTCGATTTTTTAAGCCTTGATTTGGTGGGATGGAAGGAAAGGTGACTATGGTTTAATTGCAGTTTTAAAATTAATTTTATACTTTTTAATTATTTAAAAAATAAAAAAATAAAAAAACTATTTTTATCATAATTAATTATTCAAATAATTTAATAAAATTATAGTTAGAAATCTTTTTTAATTCGATTAAGTATATATATATATATATATAATATAATATTTTATTATATTTATTTATTTATTTTAACAATCTTGGTTCTAACTATGAGGCGGGAGAAGACAAAAGACGAGAGAAACTTTAAAAATGATGGACAGTCACGTCACGTGACATGCCGGTGATTAAAGGCCTCCGTTGTCTTTGACTCGGACACGAGAAAATGGGTACCACGCCCTTAAAAATAATAAAATAAATAAAAGCATTCCGATATACCGAATAAAAATTATTTATTATTTGCTTTATTACTTATTTATAAAAACAATCATCATTTAAAAATTATTAAATTTGAATAAACCTTTCTTACGTTCAAATTTACTGGCCCCTCTCTCTCTCTCTCTCTCTCTCTCCTAAGTTACCACACGTAAATATTTACAGCTGCACATGACGTCATGAGGATGAGATTACATTCTTCTCGCTAATTTTGCGGCGTTAGTGATGATTTTAAAACAAAAAAAAAAAAAAAAACACACATCATTTTCCTTTTCCGGGTGCTTATTTTTGTGTTCTTCTCACTTGTGTCTGTAGTTCTCCTTTTGTTTTGGTCTAATTGAATTTCACTTTCGTTGCAGGAGAGTTGTGGGCCTGAGGCCTTTGCAAGAGCTCGTTCACGTTCAAGAATTCTTGGGCCATAGCTACGCATTGCGGGCCACGCAAGTCCACCAGCAGAAGTTATCGAAAATCCGGCCCACATTTCATTCACTCTGACGCGAGCCCAAACCCGTGGCATTCGGTTGACCCCAATTTCGGGATGCCTGCCGAAGTAAATACCAAATTTCGGAGTCCATCGCTGTTTGTGCAGCCAGTCCCCCACTTTTGAGTGAATTGACGTGAACTTATATAGTATATATTGGTTAGATAGATATTTATAATTTTATTTATTAATCAGAATTGTATATCAAAAGAAGAAAAATATACATAATAATAATAATAATAATAATAAGTATAGTCTAAGGGGTATCTAATTTAGCACATATTGCTATCAAGTGCCACCGTTCTCTATTAGCCAGATCCCCTTATTTGTGCACCACTACAAATTATGTACAAAATCGTGGGGTTTTCTGAATTGTCAGTGGAATATTAATCTTTTTCACTTCCTTACACTACCCTATGCCTCTATATATATATATATATATATAGGGCTAGGCTTCAGGAATCATAATTCGTAACAAATAATCTGACTTGCTATATTGGAACTCTTGTACCGCTCATTATAAAATGTGATATGTCCCAGAGTAATATATACAATAATATTGCCTGCAAAGGTACATTATTAATTACAGCCATATTGAAAAGAGTAAAAATTATATGATATGGTGTGTGCGTCACATCCATATATTAATTTACGTGCAATTCTCAATAATTTTTCTAACAAATCTTCGGGAAAATGTAAATCCTTAAATTAGAAAAGGGATGAAATCCTAATTAATGCATCGCAGTATACTCAATACGAAAATCAAATGTACATCTATTGATGTCACTCGGTAATTGAAATTCAATAAATTATAGGCGGGGTGGTGGGTATGACTGTTTCTGTGATTTACAAGAAGAACGAGGAGAAGATAAAAAGTTTAGATGAAAAGGTGTTTTAGAAATTAAAGAACAACGCGGTCACGGTTAAAGAAAATAAGGAGGGGGCAGAAGAAGAAGGTTGAGTAAAATTGATTCGTACAATTACATTGCTGATATGTTTAATTTACTACCTACAGTGATACTTTGACTACACTAGATCAGAGAGAGCGCTGCGTGTTCGCTTCACATCGGGTTCGATCCCCATCTTCCATTCGCGGTTTTCTGTTCCTTTTTTCCGGGTCATTTCATCGAACGCCTTCTGAGCTTGCACTATGCTATCGCACTTCGGGTACATCTGGAGAAGCCGAACCGGGTACACCCAGATAATTTATTATTATTATTATTATTATTATTATATTCGTATTCTGAAAATTAAGATTTTGAGCGTTTTTTTTATTTTTAATTTAAAGATATATTATAACCCCAAAAAAAAAGAATTACAATAATCATTGTGGTATTTGTTTTTTTCTCTCCTGTCATCCGCGGAATTATAATTATAATAATCGAAGAAATAAAATGACAATATTTGACAGTGAAATGGGGGGGGGCGGCGCAGACAGGAGGAGACTTAATGAAATTAGGAATAAGAAAATCAATTATTCGTTACTTATTTGATGCTAATAATACGGACCATATATGTATTGCCCAGAAACAACATTATTTTGAAATTTATGGTACAAATAAAATTTGACAATATTTTAAATATGAATTTATATTGCATTGCATTGCATTATTACGAGGTTGAATATGTATTCCTACTTTTGGGGTCAATTGAGATCGTGCATTTAAAGAAACATTTTTGTTTTTTGTTTTTTTTTTTTTTTGGCATGAAACGATTTTAAGAAGTTGCCCCGAAGCTCAGGGGCGAGATGATGTGGCCATTATTTATGCCACCAGCCAGTCGGAGTCAGCCACCAGACAAAATGTCATTGAAGCAACGTTCGCCGACCATCCCTTTCCAAATATTAACGAGCAGCGAGGACTTCTGGGGATAAGGGGTGCAGTCGACGGCCATGAAGCTTAACACTAAAGTGACATTAATCTTATTGTAAACCATGCTTAATCGAGGTATAATCTTTTGCTCGTCAGTCAAATGACCGGACGGACCAATTCCAGGCTTTTTTAGTCTTTATATTCACGATCTCAGTCCAAAAAAATAAAAAAAAAAAAAAGCACCCGAGAAAGCCACCGGTGGTGATTGGTTTAGGGTGTAGAAAGTGAGAGCCTTCTCCTGTTTCTCATTTGCCAAGATAGCCCAGCAATCGTCAACGGTGACTTGGTTTCAAGCCTCAATTTTGAAAACATTCAGAGTGAACATTTGGAAGGGCCATGGTAACACTTCTGGCATCAGCTGCTGCTGGGGCAGGAGTGCAGCTAGCTTTTGAAAGCTTTTTGAAAGTCGTTTTAGACGTGAGGAAGAAGAATGCCATGTTTCGGCCCACCTTAGAGCGCCTGGAAAACACACTGCGGTCCATGGCTTCCAAGATCACACAAATAGAAAAACTCAATAAGGAGTTGGATCGGCCAAGGGAAATACAAAAGCTAAAAGACATGATGAACAAAGGCGAGGGGCTTGTCCTTGAATGTTCAAAAATCAGTCGATACAACTACATCAAGAAGCCCTTTTATACCAAAAAGCTTCTCAAGTTGGAGTCGTCTATTCGCAGGTATATCAGTATTGACTTGCAAGTGCAGCAAGCGCTGGACCTGAAGGAGACATTGGCTGAAGTGATGCATATGAGTAGCCAATTCAAGCAGTTGTCTATGGTTTCATCAAATAGTGGGTCGTTTTCTAAGAGTGCCTCTGCCTCTGTGGGTGTGTGCTCACCTCCTGTACTTAACGTCGATCCTGTTGGATTAGAGATTCCATTGAGGGAGTTGAAGAGGAAACTGCTTGACGATGATGTTCCACTTATTGTGTTGTCTGCTCCCGGAGGGTGTGGAAAGACCACATTGGCTAAAGCACTCTGTCAAGATTCTGAAGCTAAAGGTAACAATTTGTTTCACTGTTCATTTGGTTGCCTTTCCTCCTCTTTGTGCTTCTTTTATGTATGGTTTTTCTTTTTCTTTTTTGTTAGTCGGTGAGAGAATGTATTGATTACATCTAATTCTCTATGGTTTCTTGGTGGGATCTTGTGAAGATCGCAGATTTGATTAAGCCTAAATTCTTGTACATTCTTTGGACTCAAGTGGTTCTTGGAAAGTTATAAGATGTTTTCAAGTTGACTATGATCAGGAAGCCTGTTGCCCTCATATACTCATTATCTGTTCCGAAATTTATGTATGCTCTTTTGCCACATCTCTGAATTGCAAATTAAGCACGGAAGGGCTTGGACTTCTGCAGAACTGCAGGATGTTGTTGATCGAGCTTTAAGCATATGTCCCTCCCCCCCCCCGGGGGGACCCTTTTTTCCCCCCATTGTGTAATGCCTTTGAACAAGTTTTGATGGCATCTTTCTTATGTAGTGTTCTGTCTTGACAGACAAATTCAAGGACAATATCTTCTTTGTCACCGTCTCCAAATCACCCAATCTGCTGGTCATTGTACAAAGACTATTTCAGCATCATGGTTATGAGTTGCCTGAGTTTCAAGGGGAAGAAGATTTAATTATCCTATTGGAAAATTTTCTCAGGAAGATGACTTCAGATCCTATCCTTTTGGTGCTAGATGATGTTTGGTCTGGATCACAATCTGTTATTGATAAGCTCATATTCCAAATGGAAAATTACAGGATTTTAGTGACATCGAGATCTGAGCTTGCAGTGAATGGTTTCACATTTAAATTGCAAACCTTGAATGACACAGATGCCATGACTCTCTTTTGTCGTTCAGCACTGCAGCTGGATGGGAATTTCTGCATTCCTGACCAAGACGTGAATAAGGTTCACTAAATGGCATTCATACACAGTTGCTTTCCCTTTCCTTTAATTTTCTGAACTTGCCATACAAACAATGTGGGCAACATGATAAGATTAAGGCTAAGTGTTGTTAAATAATAATAATAATAATTGGCCTTCATGTCCTGCTCAAAACAGGCATATAGACATTAGTTAGCAAATTCCTGCACAGTTGGGGTTGGATGTGGTGAAGACATGTTTGCAGAGCTGTGGATTATGACCATATAGCTGATGTGCTTAAATTGTATATATGGGAAATTCTTTAAATCTTGAGAAACAAGTAATATGAAGTGCGAAATTTTAGCTGTTTTTTGTTGGATCAAATTGCAGATACTGAGTAGTTGTTGCGGATTCCCACTAGCCATTTCAGTAGTTGGTAAAGCACTACGTAGGAAGTCTGTGGCAGAATGGCGGAAGAGAGCCAGAGAATGTTCTAATGCAGCTTCTATTCTCCGTAATCCCGAGTTTGGGTTGCTTAATTGCCTTCAAAGAAGTGTGGATGCCTTGGATGACAAACCTGTGGTCAAAGAGTGTTACGTGGACCTAGGTTCATTTCCGGAAGACCACAGGATCCCTGTCACAACCCTTATAGATATGTGGGTGGAACTGCATAACATAGATGAAGATGATGCTGTTGCCAATCTCTACAAGCTTTCTGATCAGAATCTGGTTGATCTTGTCATTATAAGGTGTGGCACACCTTGCTTTTAGTTACTTCATATTATCTGCTATGATAGTTTTTACTGCCTAAAGAAGTGTCTCTAATTTCATAGCTGATTTATCAGTATTTTGGACTATATTTAAGCTAAATGAGCTCGCTTAATTAAAACTTGATGATTTTAATTACATCAAGGCAGCCAAATAGTATATTCCGCATTAATAACATAATGATCAATATTAATGGTTCCCATCTACGTGAGATGTGAATGCTCATTTCCTTGAAACGTGGTCTCTTTTGAACAAGACAGGGGGTAAAAGCTTTAAGGCAATCTGTCCTTTTTGTCTTTCCTGATGAATGCCCAGTAATCTCACTTCAGTTAACGTGAACAGAACATGAGTGTTGTCTCCATCTACTTCATTCCTATAAGCATGGTGTTGAATGTCTTGATAAACAGAGAGTTTTTCTCTATCTGAGCAATCAACTCCTATTTTTCACCAGGAAAGACTCAAGTGACAGTGATGGCTCCTACACTGAGCACTTTGCCATGCAGCATGATATACTCAGAGAGTTAGCCATACTTCAAAGCAGCTCAGGAATCAATGAGCAGTGGAAAAGAATTTTTCTGCACATTCCAGGAAACAACGTTCCTGAGTGGTGGAAAGAACAAGAGCAGATTAGTGCCAAACTCTTATCAATCTGCACAGGTTCTTCATCTTTACATTTTTTTTTTTTACCTGAAATAAAGATTGGCAAACACATGTGCACCACATGTATACATTCATGTTTCAACTTCTCTCTTTACCCTGACCCCTTACAAAATATATACTCTTCTGGCAGATGAAATGTTCTTGTCAAGTTGGCACAGCATAGAAGCACCTGAAGTTGAGGTTTTATATCTTAATTTTCGGACAAAGGACTACACATTACCTGAGTCCATGGAAACAATGAAAAAGCTAAAAGTTCTAATAATTGCAAACAGTGGTATCTCTCCTGTTGAATTGACCAATTTCTCACTCCTCAGTTCTATGCCCAGTCTAAAGAGACTCAGACTAGAAAAGCTTTCCCTTCCATCCTCTTTCTTAAACCCTGTATGTTTGAAGAATCTACAGAAGATATCCTTGTTCATGTGCAAGGTTAGTCAAGCTTTTGGTAGCCTTTTCGCCCAGATATCAGATGCATTTCCAAATTTGGTAGAGGTTATTATTGACTATTGCAATGATATGGTGCAATTACCTGCTGGGTTCTGCGATCTCAACCTGCTAAAAAAGCTCAGCATAACCAATTGCCACAAACTGTCTGCACTGCCGGAAGACATAAGAAAGCTGCAAAATTTGGAGGTGCTACGACTCAACTCCTGCATTGAGTTGTTAGAGCTGCCTGAATCAATTGGGAGACTCCAGAAGTTGAGCATTCTAGACATATCCGACTGTCTAAGCATAACAAGATTGCCAGAAAGCATAGATGGATTAAGCAGTTTAAGAAAGCTCTACATGATAGACTGCCCGAGTTGTGAATTGCCTACATCAGCTGTGAATCTTGTTAACCTGAACGAAGTGATAGGCGACGAAGAAACAGCTGGTTTGTGGAACAATTTCAGTCCTTTTCTCCCAAATCTGCGGATAGAGGTTCATAGAGATATCAACTTGAACTGGCTTGGATAGTCGTTGTTTCTGAAAGTGTATATTCTTCCGTAATGCTGTGTGCGACCTTTTATTTTATTTTTTTAAAATAAAATTTCCCCTGATACGGCGGACGAATCCTTCATTCTGTAGCCATATAATGCTGTCCAATGGCATTCTTTTTCTCCCTAAAAAATTGTGCTTAGAGTATCAACGAACGTTTTCCCTTTATGCATTCTCTCCTTAATCTCAATGGGCACGTACAACCATTTGGAATTTACCATGACGTGGATTTAGAGTTTTCGGTCCGATCAATAGATTGACTCATCAATACACGCACGGGATAGCGCAGGGGAAGTGTTGCAATCGGGTTCTTGGTTCGAGGAGATTGACAAGGGAAGAACCTTTCAATCCATGCAAACCCAACAGAAAGAAAACCTGGTTGCCAAATATGTATTGACTTACAGATATCCAGTCATTGGAGTGGACGACGGTAACTTGTAGCCAAAACAGTACATACATTTTTTTTGGGGGGGGGGGGAAGGTTAATTGGCTCCGACTGCAAAACGGTTACATACATACATACAACAAAAGGCACAGGACAAACGCAGAAATAATAAATAACCAGCAGTTCGACCAGATGGACATGAGTGGGTATCTGAACTATTGAGAATTTCTACCAGTTACCACCTCTTCACACAGCATTGCATTGATGCTTCAAATGAAAAGTATGACTTCAAAAAGGCATTACATTAAACTCTCCTCGATTGTTGTCCCGCGTTAACCCATCGATTCTGCAACACAATCTTTGGCTGGACCTTCATACCTCCGCATGCCCAGTGAACCACAACTACTTGCGTGCAAGTGCCGTGATGGCATAAAAGGGACTAAATCATGGCATATACTATCTCCCCACTACTGTCGATATCAAGCTCAGATTCAGAATCCAAGTCATCCATATCATCGTCCATGTCAAGATTGTCCATCATATACTGGTTGATGCCATAGGTCCCAACTGGCGGTATTGTGGCTTCAGAGATTATCTGCATGATGGTATCAAGGCTTTGCATGGGTTGGTCTGGCTCTTCGAACTGGTCACCCATTGTCTTCTCATCCATCAGATCTGCTGGAAGATTTTTCAAAAACCACTCATGATTCATGATTCCTGGAATCGTGATTCTCTGTTCCACACAGATGTTCAAAACCAGAAGACTTAGTAAAGGATCGCACAATTAATCTATCACAGTAGAGTAACCAAACATTTACTTTACAATTTTATTCTATCACTCTACACGATAAGGTTACGGGTGGAAAAGAAATAACTCACAGATGCTGGATTGGCCACAAAAATCCTTGAGATCAGGTGGCGACACTCGGGAGATATCTGAACAATGTCTGGAATGGAATACTGGACATTAAGAATTCTCTGCATGGAACCAACAAGAAAGTGTCTCGCATAAACAACACCTGTAGGAGGAATTAAGAAACAAGGGAAATAAGCCACATACCTGTATTGTCTTCCGGAAGTCCTTTGGCTCATCGGGGTCTTCAAAAGGATATGCTCCAACTAGCAAGACATACAATGTTACTCCACATGACCACACATCTGCAATCTGGCATTGTAAAATGGTAGTTATACAAATGACCCACCCCTTCCCATCAAGAACATTGTTCAGTTGGCCCAGGCTTTTCACATTGATTGCCAGACTTTTGGAGTTTATCTGGTGAAATAACCTCACAATTCCAGATTGTCAACTACTCCAGGACCTCAATTCAGGCCCATGAATTTTCAACAAATCGAAAATATCAATCACATTGGAAATGAATTGACTTATGCACATATCTTAGCATCAAACCAGCCACAAAGTTCAAGTACTAAACAGAGAAAAAGGTAAAAAAAGAAAAAAAAAATCACATTTAAAGATATTTGAAGAGGATGAGAGAAAGAATCACTGAAAAAGTCAAAGTACAGAAGGTGCTGTTGGCCAAGTATTCTTTGATTGAAAAAGAGAAGGGTTACCTTGCCATCATATTCTTGCCTTAACAACACTTCAGGAGCAATGTATGCAGGGGTTCCCACTGTTGATT